>VZRS01011433.1:978468-1294001 GCA_013398055.1 Ifrita kowaldi | reverse complement strand
GGGCCGGAGGAGGAGCGGGCCGGGATTTCTAGTCTCGTTTCAGGATTGCCGATCTGTTTGCCGGGGGGTTGATGCTGGATTTAGTGCTGGGCTGCGTTCCCTTCCAGGACTCGCCCGGGAAGGGTAGCACAGGAACATCCTTCACTCGCAGGGAGAGCAGTAAGCCTTAAAATACTACTACAGATAGTTCCATAAATAGCATGAAGTTCCGTGTTTGGGACTCATACAGAATCCCTGGGAAATAAGAAAACAGTAACCTGCAGAAAAATTAGGGCAGTGGCAGAACAAAAATATTTGTCAGTTAGTTTATGACTACTGCTCCATTTTTTTTACCTTACTGAAGAAAGAAGGCGGCGGCCGCAGAAGANCCCCCCCCGAAACATTTAAGCAGCTGGTATGTAGTTTTTTAAAATGAGAAGTACTGCATTTTGTTTACGAGTATCAGATTCTAGAGTATGGCTTTTTTTTGGCCTGTGAAATGGGTTTGATAGCACCAGATGTGAATTTCTTGTATTTGAGTAGCCTCAGTTTTTAAGTGCTGTTATCAGTACAGAATTTATGAAAAAGAGCAATACCATTGATAAAAGATTTTGGTTACTTTAAAAACTCTGTTAAGGGTAAGGGCAGTCTTTTTTACTCAAAATACAAATATATGCATTCACATGAAATTTGTTCAGGGTTTTTTTGTCTTGTTATTGTTTTAAGCATAATGTAAAGAAAAAGCATAAAATGAAATCAAAAGCCTTAATGTGATTTTTGACTGGTTACATTCTGCTCATTCTTTCTCCAAAGTGGATTGTCATCTCATTGTGCAAAAATTCACTGTGGCTTATGACTTTTATTTCCTGGGGCTAAAAAGCAGAAGTATGAAATAATAGATGTGTTATCAGGTCTTAACTATATCCTAAGAGGAAGATAATCATCTGGGTGCATTCATAAGACTTTATATTCATAACTGTCTGCAGCACTTCTCATAGCATTCGTTCTGTGTGCTTTGAAAAGTTAAGGAAAGACATGACATTTTTAAGCTTGGTAATTCCTTCTTGACCTGTAGATTTATGCCTCAGGAATGGCTGAAACCAAACATTGTGACTTACAGACCTGATTTTTTTTGTAGTTGTTCAGCGTGTTTGTTATAGTTGTTCCCTAGAAAAGGGAGGTAGGTTCACGTTTAACATTTGTATGTTCAGTGTTGATGGCTGGCTGACAAACCTGAGTCACTCTGATGGAGCTGCTGATCTGTGTGGTGGAAATTTTTGAAACTCATAATGAAGTCAGCCTGTGGTATGGACCTGGTCCCTCTTGGCTGGTCAGAAAACAGGCTTCTTACTCATGGATACAGAATCCCTCAGAGGGGAACAAAGTTACTGTCTTAATTCTACAATAGTCTATTTGACCTGCAATAAGCTGGTACTTGGTTCTGAACATTGTGCTATCTTCAAGTGTCCTATTCCACTCAAAGTAAGGATGAAGGTAATAAATTTCAGCCTCAGTTTTATTCTTTATGTTTCACGGAACTGGGATGTTTTGAGAGAGCTCTGGCTTACAGCTGTGGACAAGGAGTAGACTCTCCCTACCTGAGCGCTGTGGGGCTTTGACAAAAGCTCTATTAATGGCCTAAAAAGAGGTGTCAGGACTGTGGTGTGTAGAATCTGGTTCCACTTTTCAGAAGTGTTTATGGGTGGTTCCCATCTTCCCTGCTCCGTCTCTCTTGCTTGGAGGATCCTGATTATGTAAGAGCACTGACTAGGGCCTGTTGGGCTGAGTATGCTGGTGTGAGTAACTTCTCGTTTATGGCACTTACAAAACCTTAATGCCTGTAAGAAATAACTTCTCAAATCAAGGGATGTGATTTAGCCAGAAACCTAGAAAAATCAGAATGGTATTTATTGGAAAACTGTTAATCTTTGAAGAACTAGAGGAAATGTCTTCATGTTTGACTTAAAGCATGGTGTGCTTTTGCTGAACTGGTGAGCATTTAAGCCATTGATTTCCCCAGCCCCCATTCAGTGCTGATTGCAGGGTTTCTATTCTTCCTTTCTGTAGACCAGTGAATGGTTTGAGCCATTGAGTCATACTAAAGACCCAGTTTTTTTCAATGGATTGTCAAGACTTCTGGAACAAACATCACACATGGCTCAGGACAAAATTCAAAAGACCTATGGATAAAGCATTCTTGTTAAAGGAGATTCAGCTATGGAGTAAATTTCCAGAAAGTAGCAGGAAGAATTGAGTCCTGAATTGTTTAGTAGTCTACATTTTCTTTTAAAGTATTTGTTTCAGTGGAAGAGTAACTAAACCTGTCTTTGCAACCAACTGCTACTTACTGCCATGGTGGCAAATCCAAAGAAATAATTCAGTCTGATGCTGCAGTGTTACTGGACCTAAACACTAGGTGCAGCTGGCCTGAATTCCACTGAAGCCTCTTTTTTCAGTCAATGGAGAATTCTAGGTGGTTTTGAAGAGCAATTCAGAGAATTTATGTAAGACACTTGAGTGGGGAGCTGCCTGAAAGCCAGCTAATAAGAAATAGGAGGCAGAAGGATTTATGTGGAATTTAGGCCATCTGAATATGGCCCTAAGATGCGACTTAGTAGTACTAAGTAAGGTGTATTAACACTAAGAAGACTTGGCTTCAATTTCTATCCATTTCATCTGCTGCCGATTACTAAGCAAATTTACCATTTAAGCAGCTCCTTAAGGGTGGGGGTTTCCCGGCTCCCTCCCTGTCAGGACTGACCCCCTGCACCAGCACAGCCTGTTCGGGGGACAGGTCAGCTAAGAAGCCTCTGGGGATTGTGGTGGACAGCGAGCTGAGCATGGGGCAACCTGTGCCCCGTATTAACAGGAGCACAGCCAGGAGTGAAGTGAGGCAATTATCCCATTCCATTTGGCACTCGTTAGACCACGTCCAGAATACAGCATCCAGTTGTGCTCCCCTCCCTGGGACAAAGGAAATGTCAATAAACTGGAGTGAGTTCAGTGGAGAGCTGCCAAGATTGGCTTGAGTTGCGAGCTTTTGCTTTGTGAGGAGAAGTAGAGGAGCTGTGCCTGTTGTTGAGCCTGGAGAAGAAAAGGCTTGGGGGGCCCTTCCAGCACCTGTGTGAAGGTTTTCAAGAGAGCGAAGCCAAGTTCTTCACAGCGGTGCGTGGTGGGAGGACAAGAGACAGGTGTGGATTGAAGTCACAGAGGTCTGTGTTTATAAGGCGTTTTTTACCCTGAGGTGTGTCGGGTGGTGGGACTTGGTAGCCCAGAGAGCTTGTGCAGATTCCTTTTGTGGAAGTTTTCAAAGTCCAGCTGGACGAAGCCCTGAGAAAGCAGGTGTGATTTCACAGCTGACCCTGCTTTGAGCTTGAGGTTCAACCAGAGTCCCTCTGGTGTCCTTTTCCACCTGAATTATCCCATGGTTCTATCTAGTTTCTGCCAACAGAGCAGTTGCAGTGGAAGGTTGTGAGCCAGCTTATTTAGGACTGCATGTGGTCTGGCAGTTCAGGTTTATGCATCAGACTTGGAGCAGTATAGCAAGCACTCAAGCCAATCCTAAGCAGCTCTCGAATGGCAGGATTTTATTTGCTTAATTATGCAGTTAGAGTTGGAAGAACCTGCTCTTCATCCTGAGGGCCTGGTCTACATCAGGGCTTGCCATGTAGTAAAGCCTGAAGGGCTCTCGAAAGATTCAGTACACAGCTCCAAGATACAGTTTGGGATCTAATGATTTGGAGTCTGTTGAAGGAAGTCACATGGCCAAGGCCATATCCTAAACACACCTCCTGAATGGCTATTCCAAAATACGGAGTGGGGGAATGTCTTGGTTTGAAAAGACAGGTGTCTGTGCAGGAGGGCAGGAACCTCCCCTGAAATGGAAAAATGCAACCCCCTTCCCTCCGAATTATTATAATTTTGAAATTAAGGGGCTTTCAGGCAAAGATAGGGTTAGGAATAACAGTTCTTTACTAATACATATAACNCAACTCTGAAGGAAACTCAAGTCTTACTCTGTATTACCTTCTGAATCAATTAAAGAAAAGTTGTTCAAAATTGAAAATGGTTTGAATCAACTCGATTCAAAACTTGCAAGAGTCTTTTACTGATCCTTGGGAAGGAATTCTCACCCACGTGTTGTCTTGTTCCTTAAGTGAGCCTGCAGCTCATGCATGGGAAGTCAAGGTGATGACTTAAGGTGTCTGTAATCCCAGAGGAGGAGGTGGCAATTTGTCACCACCTGTGCATTGGGAAGTCATCTTTCCCTCAGTGTTCACGAGCCTTGTTAATTACAAAAATGTGCTAGTTAATTATGTTACTGAAATGGGACAAGCTGGCTTTTCAGTCTAGTAAGTTTCCTGAAAAGCAGGGAAGATAAGATTATTCAAATTACTGGCTTAAAGATTTTCGCTGTTGATAGTGAAAATGGCAAGAACAAACTGCAAACCTCCTCCCATTGCACTATAAAATTGGAAATTTAGTGCTTTGTTTTTTAGGAGCTGTGTAAATATCCTTATCTTGAATGCTTGTATCTACTAGATGAAACTAGTATGAGACCTGGAAATAAAGAGTAGAAGTGACTTGCTGAAGCAGCAGAATGGCACTAGTACAGTACTGCCAGGTTCAGTTCCCCATCTATTTGCTGGGTTACATTCCTGTCTGTAGAACATTCTCTCCTGTGATAAATTCATAAGGATATGAAATGAAAACTATGTAAAAACACTTTTTCTGCATCTTTAAAGGCAAAACTTCTGCCTTTCCCTTACTGCTCTCTAGGACAGGGTATGGAACCTCATTTTGTTCAGACATGTGAGGAAACCTTGGCCAGCCACAGGAAGGTTTTGCATGGGTGCTTTGCTTTGTGAGCAATTAGTGCCATGTCAGACATCAGTGTGCGTGGTGACGTATTGGATCAGACACACAGAAAAATTAATACCAACCAAAGTTTTAAGACAGTATGAGAAGATAGTCTGTGAAACAGTGGAGTGTGGTCTGCAGTTGTTTGACTAAACCATTATTAAAATCAGTGTTTATGAGCTCATTCTGTGAGAACCTATGAAAAACTGGAAAGTGGAGTATCTGCGGTTAACTTCTAGAATTTAGATGAGTTGGTGATTTGTGTTTGGTAAAAAGGTATCTGTAGTTGGTTTGAAGTATATGGGTCTGGAGAAAGGCAGAAGGGAACAGAATAAGCAGGAGGTGATGGCTTGCAGGAGGATTTAAGTGGTTATGTAGAGAAACATCTGGTTTTTTGTGTCTGCAGATTTTGTCAGGATTTTTGTTTGTGAGTGCTGAAGAGAGGTTAAAGGCAGCAGGCACACAGGGGAGGCAGCTGTCCCAGGCGTGCTCGGGCAGGAAGCTTGGTGATCTGTGTGGCAAACTGGGTTTGGTCTGTTCCAGCAGTAAGTCCACAAATGACTTGTCAAGCCCTGGTAACAGAACTTTCCATGCATTTACAGCTGCAGTTTAATTGTCCTGATGAAGTATTGCTGCACTGTATTGTTCTAGAGAAACTGTGAATAGAGAAATGCTTTTCCTAGTGGATAACTTTGAGATGCATAGAAAAGATTTTCCAGTTCTGCAGTGCTGAAAACTGTGTAGATTTTATTTTTTCCCCTTTCTTGAGGGGAAAGATGCTTATGGAGATTCTTACCTGCTTCTCTTACAATCTGCACAAAAGGCTTAACCTGGTAACATCCAGTACTTTCAAGAACAAGGTACAAATCCACTTCCCCATAGTTGTAGGGCTGTGAGCTCACGTGTGAATGTCCAGGTCACCAAGCCAAGGCTGTTAGCAGGTGTTGGAAGGTGGGATGAAGGTTCTTGATCAGGAAGGCTAAGTAAAATAGAAACTCAAAAAAAATTTGAATCTGTAATTTACTAATAACATCAATTATAGTTAAGAAAAAATTATTCTTCTGCCCAAATCCTGTGTTACACAGTCACAAATGCAGTTGTGGCCAGGTCCAGGTTGTGAAAGGACTGAGACATCTGCTACCCTGACTTTTTTATTTGTGCATCTGTAAATGTGTATGCATCTAAGATAACAGATTCTAAGAATATGGTGATTGAAACTGCCTATATTTTAATTACATCATTTGCATAATATTTCATGATACTTTGGGGGATTTTTTTTGAAAAGCAAGATGTATTTCTCTTGGTGTTTGAAATGTTAGCAGCTCATGAAACAGATGAAATATTTATATTCTTCTTCTAGAAATATTTAATAGTCTATTCTGGACTTCCAACTTGTCAAATTCTATTAATCTAATGCTGACATCTGTATAAGACAGACAAAATAATTTTGCCTGCGAATATTCACAAAATTCCTACAAATGAAGTTGGTATTATGGCACCTTTCTTTTTAAAAAAGGCCAGTGTTCCTGAAACTTAGCAGTGAAGGTTCTACTCAGCCACATACCTCAGTTTTGGTCATGTTTACATAATCAGAGTCTAAAGGTGTGTTTGATTTCCCTGAAGAGAAAAACAGGATTCCCTTCTACCAAAATCTCCATCTACCTACGCAGTATTTGTGTACTGATTCTGAACTACTGACTTGAGTGATCTCCTGGGAGGATGTAGTTACTTCCTCACCTTCATCCCATCCTGAACATGTCTGTGGGCACTGGATATTGCCCTCTGATTTTCAACACCTGTGTTTGTAAGTTTTATATTTAAGGGTGACGCATAAGGACTTGGAGCTGAGAACCACACTTCTGTAATGCTTCTTCTCAGAGAATAAAATGGCTTCTAATTTAATGAGAGCTTGTTCCATGTTTGCTTCGAGTTATGCAATTGCTGAGCATGTTCATGACTGATCCTGCCTTGCTTTGCTTACAGAAGAAGAATAATAAAAAGAGAAAAAGGATATTTGTTCCAGTGTGATGGAGGAGAGAGGTTGTCCTGATATTCTGTTACTTCTAAACCTAGAAAATAGAATAATGACTCAAATGAGCAAGGAAGACTTCTTTATGCCATGTTTAAATAAATTATAGTGCTGGATTTTGAACAGAAGAGTAGTTTTTCCCTAAGCAGTATAGGTTTAAAACCTAGATCAAATAGCTCTTTAGGAAAACACTGAATTTGAAATATTTTCTTTTTCCTTGGCTGGTTCTTTCTTTTGTAATATCCTATTCCTCACTGTCCCTAGAACTTCAGAGCAGCCAAGAGAAACAAAAACTGTACGAAGTAGTTTGCAGAGAAATAGCCTACTTGTCTTTCTGTACCTCAGCCTTTTGCGTGGCTTCCCATCAGTGACCCCCCAAACTGTTGAGTGCGAAGTGTGCTGTCTGTCCATAAATACATGGAGGAGTGAGGTTGAAGCATCAACAGCCAAAATCTTTTCTGGTAGTCTTCCCCAGATTTCATCAAGGGCTTAACTGGTCAATGGTTTTGCCATGGTTTCCAGGCTTTCCCGTCCCTTTTGGCAACTTGGGGTTTATGGTGTTATGTTTGTATCCATAGGAAATACTCGCTGAAGTCCTATTTGTGTTGATTGTGTGTGCAGCATTCCTGGTATCTTATAAATTGGTTTGGTTTAGTTGGAGTTTTTTGAAATCTGGAGTTAAATAAGTGAAGTAATTTTTTAGCATTAGGTCCTAAAAAATACTAGGAGGGATGTAGTTTCTGGCCATTGCAGGACAATAGTTGTATTTGGACACATACCCCAAATATTAAGCAAAGTGTTTCTGTTAAACCAGCTTAAGAGTCAAGTGTAGTCATCTGTAAACCTGGGTGTTTAGGATGTGGGGTTTCACAGACACCACTGTAAGCAATCTAAGAAACAGATGACTGTTTTTATAACCTGTGGCAGAGGTAAAGTTACCAAAAGTGAAAATTCCATATTCCCAGAACTTTAAGCAAATTTCATTTCTCTCTTTGTATTTGTGCTCAGGAAAAGCTCCACAGGTTATTTTCTGCATTTATATAGTTGCTGGAGTGAAGCCCTGCTTTCGGTATGTCTTACTTAGTCCTTACAGAGAGGTTCAGTCTATGAACTCTGAAACTCCCAGTGAATCTTGTGAGTGTTGGCTTGAGGCAAGACTTCCTAGGGCTGTGATTTTTATAAATTGCATTCCTGTTGTTTTTCTGCTGTGGGGCTTGAGGGGGATCTCTTCATTATACTGAGAGTAAATGTTAGATAACACAGTCTGAACCATGCACATGGGTTGGGAGCAGTAGTTTTTGTTTAATTAGGTAGTGATCCTTTCCAAAAGACTTGTAACTTCCATTGCAGGCCAGAGGAGAGGGATTGTTCCTATTCTGGAGTTTCAGGCACTACAGTGGAAAGCATGGGGTGTGAGAAAAGCAGATATTCTTGTGGGAACTTCTTCATTACATTTATTTTGATAGTAAATCACTGTCGATGACTGGACACAATAATGATGTTTTAAAAAACCCAACAAACCAAACCCAGCAAAACCCCAAGTAATTGGAACCTGAGACTGTATTTATCCCTCAAAAGAGAAAGTATATTGAAAATGTCACCAGCTTAGCCTTTCAAATTAAATGGTGAAACATCCCACTTTATCACTTTGATAGCTTAGATCGTGCTGTGGGTATCCTTCTTGCTTTGAAATGCATTGTAAAGTTTCTCTTATATGTATTGTTCATCTGGCTGATATTTTTCTTGTGAGAAATTTGTCTAAAGACTTGGAATTTTTCACACTTTTTCTTGTGAAGTCTGTATCTTCATGTTGTTCTCTCAGATCTGCTTTGTTACCTGAGTGTATTCATCTGCTTCTTGTTTTCAGGAGCTTCAGGTATAAGGTTGTCTGGTCCCTCAAACTGTGCAGTTGTTTTGATGTTAATCAGTAGCTATAGGTAGGCAGTTATGATTAAGCAATGGCTTTGTGAAGCCTGTAGAGACTTGTAGACTTGGCTAATCTTCTGCTGTAAGGAAAGGGGAACACAATCCCAAGATGGAAGGGCTGTCTGGACCAGAGCCACCAGGAATGAAATCAGCAGGACTGAGCAGTAACTGGGGAAAGGTGATTCTGACAGGGGGGGTCATGGCCACCAGCCCATTGACCACCTGCTCAAAACAGACCCCTGACTCCAATGTGAGAAGAGCTGTGCATGTGGACTAATTAGCAGGAGTAGTGAGAGAGCTAACTAGTGAATAGGGGTTTGAATACTAATTAATGAAAAAGCTGTGTAATTTGTAACCAAGGAACACTGATGCCTTTGTTAAACTGTGTAACCTGTGTAGTTTTGCTGACTTTGTGGGGTTACACCTAGATCCCTACTTTGTGCAAACTAGAATAAAGAAATAAAACATCTTGTCTTGGTGTGTGAATTGACGCTACACACCAGGTAATGAGCCAGCATCAGGGACAACAGTTATCCTTACCAAAAGCTCATCAAATAGAGAAGAAATGTTAAAGAAAGAAGGCAAAGACAACATAAATATATAGACTTACCTGATTTTGGACCTGGCCCCATGGTAGTTTTTGAAAAATGAATATAGGATAATGGGTAATAATCTTTACTGTGGTACTACATGAACTTAAATTCATCTAGAAGTACATGAGAACAATTTTCTGCATGTATAGCTTCTGCTGGAGAAAAAAATACCGAAGCACCTTTACAGTTAAAAATGTGTGGGATTGTTTTGTTAGTTTTTTTTTGTTGGTGTTCAGATCTAATGAATACAAGACTAGGATACAGTACTAACCACACTGAATGTATGGCAGCAGACTGTCTATTTTTGTTTTGTTTTCTAAGAAACAAACAAGCCAGAACTGTTCATGCCTTAGCACTTCAGATTTCCCAGGAATTGCAGAACTGATCTTAGGCTGTGTTTTGTAGTAGAAAACAGCACATGAAACCATTCTGGTGAGTCCCTTGGATTCGGATGGAAAGCAGAGTCTGCCTCCCAGTGGAAGTACTTAGGGCGATTGACTTAAATGAGTGGAAAATACCTGTAGGAATTTGGAGAGTGATGAACTGGCGGAGATAACTAGGCTGTTACACCACTTCTTCAGTAGGCAAAGGTTGCTGGTGAAGCTTCTGGCTTATTTTCATGCAGGGTTTTTTTGTACTCTGTGCAGTGGTGTTGATGTTCTTGTTTAAGTACTCTTCCGTGTTTAATTTGTATCTGTGGTTTAAAAATTCAGCAGTATGCTGGGGAAATTGGTGGTTTCATCTCTCTCTAACAGTGAATTGGCAGATACCAAAGTGCCTCTGAGGCCTTCTCCAGTAGCAACGTACTTTATCCGTTAGTTTCTTTTTTTGTCTGTCACAAACATGAAAACATTTAATTTAGTTTGGCACTAAATGCATCTCTTAAATGCTCTAATAACTGCTTGTGGAAAGGAACAGAAGCTGCGTATTGACAGTATCTGGTAAAGTGCCTGAAACGAGTTAAGACACTTGTTTGTCGTGAGTGTCATGTATGTAGTGGGAAGAGGAGGTGAAAGGTGGAGCAGCAGTGGATTGTGTTCTGGCATAGCCATTACTTTGTTATGTGATTTTAAATAAGTGTTTTTAGCATACTGCCTTCTTTTTGGGAAGTGCTTTCAGGTTTGCTGACAAAGTTGTCACCTTAGAGCTGTGTTTTATTGTTCTTATTAGTAGAAGATGTGTTTGTCAATCCATTTAAATATCTAAACTGTCTTGGATAAGTTAAGAAAACCCCCTTATTTAAGGAAAATAAGTTTTAAAATGTATGTAAATGAGCCTACTAAGAGGAAAAGGAATCTTTCCTAGATAGCAAAACCTTTTGCTTTGTATCAAAATGTAGTTAATACCATAGAGTGTCTCTCTAGGGTACAAGGACTTCTTTGGTTCATGTAATTCGTACTGTTGTAGTATCTTGGTGTTCAACAAGGGCATAATAATTTATTTATCCTAATAACATGCCTTCTGGCTGCCTCCTTAGGAAATAGGAGTATCGTTTTACAAACGTAGCATTGGCACATGAAGGACATAAATTAAACCCCTTTGTATTTATAGGAATATGTATTAGCCTATACCCAAAGTTTTAAAGGTATTTAAGCTTGTAGCACTTGAAACCCCCAAGGCTGAGCTCCTAAAAAAGTAAGTAGTGAGATCATTAGTAGGAGAGCAGCAGGTTAATCCCGCAGTCGCAGCTCTGCCCTGATCCTGCAGTGTGCTGTGACACCCGAGTCACAAGGCCTGAGCTCGGTTCCTCCACAGCCCCATCGGGTTTAATTTGCAGCTCGACTGCCAGGTTCCTTCCATCTCCTCCTCCGGTTTTGCCTTGTCAGTAACTCCTGACAGTTCTTGGTTACTCAGTTTGAGATAGTAGAAGAATAACATCTTTTGTAGTGCTAATTTTCTGTTGATTTAGGTACTTATAGTGACTCATGGTAGGCTCAAATGAGTACCAAAGTTGATACAAAGGAAAATCCACCATTCCGCCCTGAGAAGGAGAGGGTTTAAACTGGATCAACAAGCTAATCTGACTCATTCCTAGCCACACAGGCACTCGTGTGTTGGTACAATGGAGGGCAAGAGCGGAATTACCTTTTGGAGATGAACAGTCTGTTTTTATTAGCAGCCCAGCACTAAATCTGCTTGAGCCAAACTGAAATCACACCCTCAGGCCGTGCGGTTCATGAGCAACCTTTCCTGCCCCAGCGGTCTGTTAAACTCCTACCTTGGAAACTGGTTTGTTCCAGGTCATGATGCCTCTTTCCTGGTGGTCTGTGTGTGCCCTCCTGTGCTTTTCAGAAACACGCTCATGCAGAGAAGTGCCTGAGTTTCCCCCAGGACTGGAGCTGAGTTGTGGATTTGCTTATGCTGAAGTGTTGAGTGGGTCGAGTTGTGGGGGAAGGAGTGGGAGTGCTGAGGTGGCTCTGGCCATCTGCCAGCGTTGTGTTCCCTGGCAGAGCAACGGGAAGCATTTGAAGAGCCTTAGGATTCACCCAGGGTTGTGCTAGAGTTGGGTCACAGCTGGAGGCTACAGGTGATCTGAATAACGTAGCTCAGAATTACCCTACAGGTGCTTTCAGAGAGTGTTTATTCTCTCCATGTCCTGAAGATCTGCCTCCTTTTGAGAGCAGAGGCATAATCAACAGCAGTTTTGGTGTCCCACCATCCCTCTCTCTGTGTAAAACAGCAGCAGTTCACAGCATGTGGAGCAGCAGGGAGAGCAAAGTCCAGGGAGAGACAGGCTATCTCTTGTTCAGGACTGGGAGTGAGACATCGAGAACTGGAGTTGATGTAGGAATTAGTTTCATGCTTGTCTGCTTGCTTGAAAGCGTTTCAGAAAAACCTTTGAGTGTGTGCCTGTGTTACAGCCATGCCATCCTCTTGTAGATCTTTCTGTAGCAGAGGCTGTTCGATAACTGTGACAATCCCTGAGTGGTCATGTGGGGCTGTTGAGGAAGGTCCTGCTGGGTTTGTTCCTAGTGGGTGGTGGTCCCTGGGGGTTGGTGTGCTGAGCATTGCTTTTCCTCCCTGTTGAAAGCAGATGTCCTTTGGGACGGAGCTATGGATCTGTTCCCAGCTTGACTGCAGAGAGGGACTCCTGTTTGTAGCAGGGTTCAGGTCTGCCAGGTGAAGGGCTTTGTGGATGCTTGAGAGCCTCATGGAAAGACTTATCCCTTGTGCTGAGACCCAGCCTGGAAAAGGGTGACATGGAGAGGTTGGAGGCTGGAAAATCAGCAAGCAGGGGACAAGGACAGTGTGTGCACTTGTGTGGAAACCACACAAGTCTTTGAGAGAGGGGACTGCCAGGATGGCCTGGAGGGTGCTGGCACACCTGTTGCTGAGGGGCAATACAGCTCCCACAGGCAGTGCCAGGGCAGCAGTGCTCAGGGAATGCAGGCGGTGGTGGGAGGAGAGACTCGTGGAAAGCAGTAAAGGGTGAGCTGGGGAGGTGAGGTGTGTCCTTGTGCCCATTCCGCTGTTGCTTCCAATTCAGGAGGATGTGCTGAGCACCAGCTCTTCTCCAGGGACCCAGAGCATACATTTCTGCCATTCAGTAGGGCTTGCTGGGATTTCTATCCCCTCTGTTTCAAGGAGTATGTGAAGACACTTGTGCTGTACCTGCGATGAACATCTGTTTTCAAATACAGCTGTCCCTTAAACCCCTATTGCAAAAGAGACTTTCTGCTTACATGGGTACATGTTTGGGATTCTCCTCTGCACCGTTCGTCGCCTCAGGCTCTCCTTGCTTCACAGTCCAGGGAGTTTGCCTGTGAAGCATAGGCTATTGCTGTGTACATTTGGTTTGCTTTTTTATTTTTATACAGATGACTGCATGAGTATTTATAAATGAGTAATAGGGATTTCTTTCTTTTCGGTCTCTTTTTTTGTAAAAGAAAGCCTCACTTGCTGGGTGCTAGCAAATACTGGCAGCTCTTGAGTGAATTCCAGATGTAGTAAAAATCTGCCTTTTTAGAGTTGTTAATGTTACTTTTTAAGTCCAGATGTAAACTAAGAGAAGTTGATTTTTGCTACAGTTAGAACTCTGTGTTATGGGCTTTGTTATATTGTCTTGAGTACTCCTGTAGTTACATTCTGTAATGAAGAGATTGGGCAATACCTGAAGATACTCAGTTATTTTGTCTGTTAAAGCCTAGCCCTATAAATAACCTTTTCATTCTTTCTGTGAATGTTAATAAATCAGGAGGGGTTTTTTGCAATATTCACTGATAAGAGAAATTTGGTATGTGTTCCTACAACTATAAATTGTTGACCAAAATGTTTTTTGCAAGAGGGTCTTGGAGTCTCTGTGTTGGAGTTTGCTTTTGTTTGATTAGTATGTGTAAAGTCATGGAAGTCAAAAAATGGGGCAGTCAGCACCCTGGATGCTCACCTCAAGCAGCAAATAGTTAATCCACTGGAACTGGAAAATATTATCTTTAAGAACTGAATAGCTGTGTAAATATTAATATTTGCAGAAAGGCAATAGGTACAAAATGTTTACATTTGCCTATTTTAAATGTGATTTTCTGGCACAGGTTTTCAAGACTTCTTTCTGCAAAGGACAATAAATAAAACTTCATATAGTAGAGCAAAATCAATAAATACAATTATTATTATTTTATTAAGTCTTTTTGTAAAGTGTTCAAGAATATTTTATTACTCAGCCTGAAATGCCTTCTCTGTGTAGGTGCATACACAAAGATAGGTCTGATTTTTTCTACCCCAAATGGTAGAAGCAGTGTACACTGAAAGCCACTGGGGAATAGAATTTGTCAGGCAGACAAGCACCACGAGCTCGTGAGTTTAACTGAAGCTGTTGCAGCCACTTTGATTGTACGGGACTCAAGTCCAAACTGGCTGTGCTGTGTGTTACATCTGGCTTTGTGTTAACTTGGATGTAGTGGGCCTGGACTCTCTGAGGTGAGACAGTGCAGTATCAGATGAGGAAAAGGTTTCATTTATTTATGACAAAATAAGAGTGAAAAAATGGAGGATGCATTTTATAATTGCCATATTTAATGGGGATTTTCCATTTTTAGATTTCACGCAGTTGCCTGTGACAGCTCCTGTTGAGTAAACTGAGACTGGAACATCTTGTATCAGCTCTTGTACCTGTACCTGCCACGATGAGAAGTTGCATAAGGTTTTTTTTTTCCTTGTTAATTCATGCTTTTATTGTAATGTAATTGTCATAAGCAGGTCAATTAGTAAACACATTCCTTTAAGGATTTTTTTCTTTCTCATCTAACAAAAGTTTTCTTCTAAAACTAAAGGGTATAACAGTATTAGTTTAAGTAGTATATCAGGCCAAATCACTGATTATGTATTAAGCAGGATCAGTCCTGAAAAGTACTGGTTTACTTCTCCAGACTCATGAATGAGTGTGCTGGTTGCTGCTTCTTTTTGTTGAAAAAGTGTGTCAAATTTAATTAGTGGTCTTGCTCTTTCCCATTTGGTGACTACCAGACTAAACATGAATTACGTGTAACTGAACAGCTCTTATGTATGTGCAGAGCCCTTTGCTTGTGCAGATTTTCTGCAAGTTGTATTCTTGTATAAATTAGCAGCTGTTTCATCCAGGCTTTCACCTCTCAACCTTTCCTGCATCACTAGTCAGGGTTTGAGCACTGATTCCTCAAAAACCCCAGCAGGATTATGTGAAACCAGGATGGATGCGTGTTGTGTAATAACCTGAGTGTTTACAGCTAATCTGCAGACCAAGCCACTAAGTTAGAATATTACCACCTGTCATGTGTTTTTATTTGTCAGTGATTAAGCAGGAGCTACCCAAGAACAAAATTCCAGTGTTGAAAAGGCAGGGAACTTTCTCACTGTGTCATAGTCTAATACTTGCAAAAACTGCTTAGCATCATGTCCTGCTTTCCGTTCCCTGCCCTGGAATGATGGGTTTGCTTATACTCTTTTTATGGTCAGAAGCAGTCACATACTTCCAAAATTAATAAGGTGACAACATACTGTACTTTAATGGAATTTAAAAACCCTGTATAGTATTGCAGTAAACCTTTCAAAGTTTCGTTGTTGTGTACTTCTTTTTTTTTAAAGGCAAAGTATCAAACAGCAAACACTGCTTCCCTTTTAGGCCTTGCCAATTTGATACAACCTTGAACATTTCACTAAAACTTCTAATTTTTAGATTAGTTCTGCAAATTCATTTTTAATAATGTATTTTCATTTCGAATTTTTAAAATAGCATACATTAAATGTTTGAAATAGCAATTGTTACAGAGAAAAATGCATGAGCAAGCATTGTATCTTAATGAAAACAGTCTTATTCTTTTACATTGCCATGAAAAGTGCTTTTCTTAATGGAGGTTAAATGACCTTTTTTTATTTAAAAAAAAAAAAAAAAAAAAAAAAAAAAAAAAAAAAAAAAAAAAAAAAACAAAAAAAACCAAAAAACCAAAAGAAAAAAACCCCAGAAAATGTACTGTCATGTTCAGCTGCATTGGTTTTGCTTGCTGTAAAACATTGCCTTACAGGTAGCACTCCAGCCTCAAGTTAGGGTAGAGTTTTGCTTCTGCAATGTCATCAAAATGATTTTTTAATGGAATGCTTAGTGATCCATTTAGCTGATTTTGATGTTCTCCTGGGAATGGCAGTGATAAATCTGTTGGGCACGAGGGCATTTTACACTGCATCTTCTTTGTTTACCTGGTATTTTCCTTTTCAACAACATAGGAAACAAATAAACAAAAAGATGACTTAAAATACAACTTCTGTTCTTCACATACACAAGGAAAGAGGAGGAGCCTTTATATTGCCAGCAAGGAACTTCCTTTGTGTCGTGGCTCAGCTCTCCTTAGAACCATCACCCTACAAAGATACTGCAACTTACCTTTCTAATGAAACTACTAGAATATATTTTTTTTTCTTGTTCAGAAAGGCATTGCATTTTTCTAGTGTCCAATTACAATGGTAGTTACAATTAGTTACAAGTATAGATGCTCTGTAAATATCACGGTCTGAAATCCAATGTCACATTCTTAAGTCATTGGCACAGGAGCTCTCTCTCTGTTGCTGAAGTTTACTATCTCCTAATCATAAGATTTTGAAGGAAAAAAAATGGAGTTTTACTTGGCCTGTAAGATAAGAAACTGCATTTGAAAAAGATACTTTTTAATCTTAAAAACATTACATTTTGAGTGAGAAAAAATATTCTTAATTTTTGAGATAAACTGTTTTTAATAGATGGCTTGTAATAGCCTCACTTCTGTGAAGGACTAACTGAAATAATTAGCAATTTACTCAGAGTAGGAGATGAACATCAGAGTAGATTCCTAGAGCTGGATGCTTGCTTTCTGAGCTGGGGGACAGTCCAAGACATTTCCCTTTAGTCTGTCCTGTTGGAGTGTTCCTTAGACCCTTTCTTGCAATGCAACCTTTTATGAAATGATGGGCAAAGCACAATTTATGTTTGCAATTCAAAGCAAAGATTTCCAGGTTTGGGAGTTATTCTGCAAGTGTGAGCCAGAAGAGAGAACTTGATGTGAGACCTTGGCATGGTTATCATAGAAATAGTGGAAAAGTTTCCTCTCTCCTTCTGAAGAAAGAATAAAGCTGTTGGGATAACTGCAAAATGAAATGGCAGGCTGCTGTTCTGGAAGGGTTCAGTGCCTCTCTAACCAAGGGAAGTCATGAAACCTAGGGAGAATATTAATTGAGCAGGCTTCTGTTTGTCAGACAGGGAATTTCTTTGGAGGACAGTTTGCCTAAAGGTATTAAATGAGTTGCTTTAATTTTTATATGTAGCAGTGTTTGGTTAAATTCTGTTTTTACGTTGTAGGTAGAGAGAAGTTCTCCAGCTTTATAAGGAGAAAAAAGATGTTCACCTCCTGAGCTGGGCCAGGCAAAATTCTAGCACAACGTACAACTTTTTGAAAAATGGGTAAACTCTTGCTGTGTGAACTCTGGATTCAGCTTTAAAACATCTTGTTCTATGCTGCTATCAACAACAGCATAATTTTTCTGGCCTGCAGTAGCTGATTGGCTGGCTCATGATTATTTTCATTAAGTACCCTTCAGTGACAGCTTAAGAACATAAGTCTCTTCAAGCGATTACTGAATTTGCCCTTTAGCCTATTTAAGTTTGTTTTTTATTTGTCATTGCTTTTTGCCTTTGATCTGAAAATTAAAATATATACACTTCCATTTTATTTATTTTTTTATATTTTAAATCTCTTTCCCCCACTGCTGCTTGTTGTAGTAAGTCCCTGCTGTGAAGAGCTCCTATGGTTTATTTGCTTACGCGTCTCAGGGTGCTCTGCGGGACGGACTTTGATGTTGTTTGGTTCCTTCAAACTGCCTGTAATGATGCAGTGTTAACAGTGAGGTTACAGCAGCTTGTTAGGGAAAAAGATGATCAGGAAATATTTTTGCTTGAAGTTTTAGGAAATTTTGTGTTTTAGGGAAAGATGGAATTAATCTCATCCTACAAAGGAAGGATGTTGGATGGATCTGTTCTCAAAAGGACTGCGGATCTAGGATTAATGAAGCAAGGTTTCCATTACTACTGAAGGATCTTATATGATTTAAACATTACTTTTTTCAACTCAAATTTCTTTTCTTTAGGGTTTTCAGAGAGTTAATGGACAAAGTCAAAGAGTGTAAGACAGTACAGAATAATACATCTTATGAGTGGAAATTTACTTAATTTAGAATTGTCAGAAGCTGTGCATCTTATGTATACATCTTTATTAGTTGCTTGATTTATGGTATTGCTTTTAATAACTTGTATCAATACATTTGAAAGGTTAACTGAGTGAAGTGCATTTGTAGTTTATGATGTCCAAAACACTGATTTTTAATAGCCAGTGGCTCATTGACTTGCAGAAATTAATCTTCAGCCATTATGGCAACCATCCCTGATTTCCATAAGGATTTCAATTATTTTGTTGATTTATCTTTTTTAACTTTTTAGACAGAGGGCATAATTTCTTGACTCAACAGTAGAATACATTAAAAGTTGCATCATTATTGTGGCCATTGGATATGGTAAATAATGCTTTTAAAAACGACAGAGTGAATATCCTGGCATCATTAGGGACTCTGGAAAAATTGCACAACTCTTCATAGTGCTGTTGTTAGGAATTTGGGGATATTTCTAAGCTGTTTTCTGGTATTTACCCAATATTACTTAACTCACTGTCATGTTTATTGATACAAGTGGGCCCATTGAATGAATACTGGTTCTGAGAGTGAAATCATAGGACTGATGGGGAGTCCCTAGGAATAAACCAGCAAAGTTCTGTCACATACAGAGCTTTCCTTCTCTTAGGTGGGTGTCCCAGTGTGTCCAAGGCTTGGAAAGCATTTCAACATCCTTAGTGGTTGGGATTCCCATGCACAGAGTGGTGACGTTGCCTGTGATCCTAGGGTTGTTGGGAGGCTGGTGATTCACAGTCAGGGGTCATAGAGATTGCTGGTGAAGGTGCACATGGAGGTGCTCTGATGTTGTTGAAGAGGAGCTTTTAAATTGTGTAATCACAAAACATTTTCAAATAAATACGTGCCATGCACATGTCATTGTACTGCAGTCTGCTGAACAGGAGGGGAACAGTTCCTCCTTGTCTATCAGTGCCCGGTTTAATTTGTATTAAATTTGTAGGGGTTCAGATCTCTAGCCTCATTTCAGCATAAAAAGACCTACTGGGATATGGATTGTAATATTATGTTTGAAAATACCTCCCTGCCAACAATGATAGTTTGCGACTAACCTTTTCTTTTCTCTTTTCAGATCTTTTTGGATCCTTGTCTAGCTGATCCATGTTTCCAAACTCCCTCTTGTAACATTCTCAAGCAGCCAAAATGAAGTTGAAGCATAACATCAACCCTGTTCTTCTACAGTTTATAAACTTTATTGTCCTGGTGTACTCCCTTGTAACGTACATTCCATGGTACATACTTTCAGGATCAAAGCAGGCTATAGCAAAAGCCAAGCAGGTTAAAGCCAGACCTGTGAATAACAAGCCTGGGGGTGCATACAGATCTGTTAACAGTCTGCATTGCTTAGCTTCAGTTTTATATCCTGGGTGTGATACACTCGACAAAGTTTTTAAATACGCTAAAACGAAATATAAGGACAAAAAACTCTTGGGAACGCGGGAAATCCTAAAAGAGGAAGATGAAATCCAGCCATCAGGAAAAGTTTTTAAAAAGGTAAGTCTTTTGGCAGTCTGCCTACAAGAATTTTTTTTCAAAGTATGTTTACTTTCTTAGGCAGCACTTCTAGTCCAATAAAGCAAAGCTGGGGAAAAAATTAATTTCTCTACTTAGATTCAGTAGCTGTGAAAAAAGTTAAATTATCTAATTCCCAGTCTTTCAATACTCTGCATTTAAACCAAATCGAAACCTTTTTGTATTCTTGAATAGATATCCTATTTATGGTGTCAGCCAAAGAAAAAACACAAGTATGTTTTAGGTATTTGTTTTTAATATTCAGCTGGTGATGTAAGTGGCTTTAAAGGTTTCTTTTTAAAGTGAATTAATAAAGTCTCCCTTTGTGTTATTCTGAACTATAATCAGATAAATATCCAAAAATTACTAGATGCCAGTACTCGGATGTGCCTTTCCAGCAGACTTAGTTGTGATTTAAGGATTTGCTGTTCTGTCCTGGGAATTCAGGACTTAAATGAATTTTTTGTTTGGAAAAGGACTGCACAGATTTCATTGGAAGAGTCTTTTTTTCTTTGAGTATCCTTTGAGGTGAACTACTCTGCTAATCTCTAATCCTGGTGTGTGTGGGAGATGTGACTGACATTTTGTAGTGTGTGATGTTCAAGCCGGTATTGTCGTTTGCTGCTTTGTATTTGTTCAGACACTTTGAAAAATGCACTTTTGCCTGAAGAAGCAAGGCAGAATACTGTTACAGAATATGCACATTTGTGCACCTCTGTGTGTTAAAGGTCTGCATTTTTGTATTAGAAGTTAAATCCATGGTAGATAATTTTTAGTTAAGATTAGTTTCCTTGCAGATGAAAAAAATGTGTCTTCATTCTGCTAGTTTTAATTCTGATAGAGGAGTATGTTTAAAATAGAATTTGGTTAATATCACAATATATGGCAAAGTTTAGTTCTGTTAAAATCTTTATACAAACTTTACTTGTTAGTGAAACTTCCTCTTAGCTGTGGAGTTAGTTTTTCAGTAGGAAGGAAATGCGGGGATGAATGGTTACAAAGAACCTTTCTTGATGCACATTTTGCTGCCTCATTACCCTATAAAGAAACAGAAAGTTCATGTTGTACAAAGAAAGGCTTCTGAGCACAAATCAGAATTTTGGCTGCCTGTGATATGTGCCCTGTTTTTTAATCATAATTGCTAATGTAAGACTTAAGAACTTAGGAGTTTTAGCCTTTTCCATTATGCAAGCAAAGCAGTTGTGAGTATTGGAAAGCTGAAGAATGTTTGTGTTGATCCACTTAAATTACTTGTTTCTGAGTGTTTAGTCTTAGAAATTACCCAAGTTAGGTAATTTTGCCTAAGCTTGACACAAGGGTTCATTATGGTCGATTGCTATACTTGCCCTCATGTTACTTTGTTCCAAGTTGTGGCATTATCACACGAGTCCACTTTTAATTTTTTTTTCCCACTAGGGAATACAGTGTTTCTTAACACCTCATAGCATGTTTTAGCAAGTGAGGAAAATCAGAGCAGTTCACAAGATACCTTGTTGATTCTAAATGTCAGGGTTCTCTTCCTTTGATTTCTATCTTTCATTCCAGGCACCTTTTTATTGCCTGGTTCTCTTTAGCAAAGCCAGCTTGCTGAGGTTTGGTGCAGTTCTTCAAAAAGGTGCACAACAAGTTTAATTTTTAGGTATAATGCATGTAATTTCTGTAGCTTGCAGGAGCTGCAATATATTTATATATTATATGTATCTCTCAAAAAAAGGTAAAATACTCAGCTTTTGATTATTGGGAAAACTAAGTGTGCTCACACTTGTAGCTAAAATTATTTAAAGCTTATCAACATCTTTAAAATCATTAATTTATTCTGAGAACAATGATACCCCAGATAATCCGTAATTTCTTGAATTTTTGTGATAGTGTATTGTTGCAAAAATATTTTTTTTCCTGTGCAGATGCCAAAATAGCAGAAATTCATGGATGTGAATAAAATACAAATACTTGCTTATGCACTGGTTGCATTTCATAGTCGTTCAAATATGGTTAGTTCTTCTATTTCCTTCTATAGTGTACTTCTCCAATTTCCTTGTCCAATATCATGCATACCTATTATTAAATTCATAAAACATGTATTTAAGTCGGGATAAAAAAATGTTGAAAATACTTCTGAGATTAAGATGTAATTAATTGGAAAAATGACTTAATTTAAGCACAGCTGAAATTTTATGATGCCCAAATGATGAGCTTCATTCTGCTGGCTGGTTATTTTATGTCATCTTAGTTGTAGGTTATATCATCAGGTGCTTGCTTTGATCTATGTTGTTATGTGGATTTTGCTTTGTATGTGTGTTCTTTCATTGGTTTATATTTTGAGGGAGATATCTGTTTGCTTTTGGGGTTGTTCATCTTGCTCTGCTTTAAAAAGGGTTGGTAACCAAGGCCTGAATTAATGATAAATAAGACACAGTGGGGAGAAGAAAACACAGCTTTGTTGGGGAGGGTGATGCATCTAAAGCCTGAGAGACTTGGGTGCAACAGCAAGCACATGGGCAAGTACTTGGGAGTTCAGAACTTTACTCATTATTGCTGATACTGGAACTTAAAGTGAAGGAACAGGAAGGTTCTTGCCATGCCAAGTCGTTGAGCAGTAAGAGAGTCACTTAGGATGTTGAAAACCATAGATTGCTATGTAAATTATATGTTAGGATAGGGTTTTTTAGATATATTCAGCTGCAATCCATGTTTTCATGTGAAAAAAGGCCAAATGTGGGAATTTCAAATAACCTCCTTTGTATTAGTTTTAATATACTTTTACAAGAAAATATATTTTATTCATGATCACTGGTTTCCAAATCATAGTCAAGGGTCTTTAACCCTTTTAAGGTACTTCTAGGAAGACCTTCAAAGGTAGCTGAGATCAGGTAGTTTAATGCTCTACATGAGCCTGCAGCTTTATGGAGCACATTTTATGACACCTTTGCACTAAAAATTTTAATATCTCCGTAAAATCCAGGTAAAAGAAACGTTAACTGTTTAGTTTAGTGTGTGTTTAGTCTCTATGCTTTTCTGGATTTCCCAATATTGGTACAGTGTAGGTACTTCCTAGTGTTTAGTGCTGTGTGACCGATGTGACTCAGGCTGCAGTTTGAATGCGGAGCACGAGAGGGCAGCGTGTTCCTATGGAATGCTGTTTCCAGGTGAAACCCCAGAGCTGCATTCCCTGCTGGCTGCTGTTTGCGGGGCTCTTTAATCAATGCTCAAACTCGACTTCTTGGGCCGTTTTGCCAACTCTTGGACAGTTACTTTCTTTCCATGTGTAATTCATTATTAAGCAGAAGTAACCTCTGAAAGGTCTGAGGTTAAGTGCGTGTGGATGTTTAAAGGATTATGGCACCCAATGCCAGTCTTATCAGCTGTTTGCAGCAGGAGCAGAATCACAGAACAGTCAGGGTTGGAAGGGACTCTGGAGATCATCCAGTCCAACCCCCTGCCCAGGCACAGTCACCAGGCAGGTGACACAGGAACGTGTCCAGGTGGCTTTGGAATGTCTCCAGAGGGGGAGACTCCCTGCCTTCCCTGGGCAGCTGCTCCAGGGCTCTGCCATCCTCAGTGTAAAGAAGTCCTTCCTTGTGTTGAAGTGAAACTTCTTGTTTTAGTTTATGGCCATTGCTCCTTGTCCCATCACTGGGAACCCTTGAAAAGAGCCTGGCACCATCCTCTTGGCACTCCTTTGAGACGTTTGTATGCATTAATGAGATCTCCTCCATCTTCTCCAGTCTGAACAGGCCTAGCTCCTACAACCTCCCCTTGCAAGAGAGATGCTCCAGACCCCTCATCATCTTTGTGGCATCCACTGGACTCTGTCCAGTAGCTCCTTGTCTTACCTGCACTGTACATTGGAAAATGCTAGCAAAAGCTACTGAGGGAAAGGCCAAGGAGGGAGATGGATTTGGAGACATAAACCATAACCTGCTCTGTGTCCTGCAAAGGAGGCTTGTAGAGAAATGCAGGAGAAAGGGACATAGGGGCAGTACAGTAATATGAATATATGAATATCTATTATTCACTAGTGTGTACATAATATAAATAATAATGTTGTAGGGAGGGAATAGAGAAGAAACACTGAGCATGGGGAGAAAACACTGGAATTTAAATATATGGAAGGCAGGAAGAAGGTAAAACTCAAAATTACTGCATTGAAAAAGGTCTTAATTGTTCTCATGTCAGTGTTCTTCACAAATGTATTTCTATATAACAGCTATAGCTAACAGTGCTATACAGCCTTAAAAAGGATTTTCCTTTTTAAGAAAAGAAAGCACCAGTGAGGTCTTTCACTACATATCAAACTTGCTTAAGCAATGAGGATGAATTGTTTAAGAGAATAAAAAAGGGAAAAAAACAGAAACACAAGTGTTATTTGGAGAGATTAATTTTTGGCCATTTAATGATTTATATTCCCCAATTCAGTGAGTTGCAGAGTGAGTGGTGGAAACTACTAAAACCTGTTTGGATTGGCAAACCTACCAGAAACAGTAAGAAGAATCTGCTTGTATTTCTTGGCCTAATTATTTGTGAGCAGTTTTCCTGAGGCCATGCTGTAGGCAGAGTATAATGGAGGAAAGGGTGTTGCCCAATTCCCTGCTATAAATTGTTTTCAGCTGATGAGCTTGTCAAGAACTTCCATGTCTGCCAAAAATATTGCCTTTGGGGAAAAAAATGTCCCAAATAGGAATTTAAATTCCAAATTACCGAAATTTGGATGGACAGGAAGAGGTGCAATATTTTCTTTGGAAGCAGTCAGAGTTTTCCACACCAGAAATATCTTGGTGTGTTGAAACAATAAGGGACTCCCAGGTCCCCCCTCTTCCTCAGGGGACTGTGGCAGTGAGCAGCAGCCAGGAGTGAGCCCCTGCCCCACATGCTGCCATTTCAACCTGATCTTTCTGCTCCAGAAAGGTTTTGGGGTTTGAAACAGCCTGTTTGCCACTGAAACAGAGCTTCTGTAAATAAACCAGGAAAACCTGAGCAGATATTTGTGTGAGAAATGTGTATTTCTGCTGGAATTGCTATATATTGCTGTTGTTGGCAAATGCTGGTTTTTTTGGGCTTGTTAAATGATATTTTCCCATGAAAACTTTTGTGAAATTTCCAAGCAGCTGCACATGTACCTGTTTGTCCTGCTAAACTAGTAGGTTAATGAGCAATATGCAGTGAAGCTGTAATAGGTACAACTCATTACCTAATTGTAACTTGAGCAGTTTGGAAGACTGTCTTGACAAAGGAAGTCAACTAGATTTTATTTTTCTATTAGAGTTTGGGAGAGATTTTTAAATATGTTTCATTAAGGAAGCAGATGTGGAAATATGGACTCATTAGAAATGTAGTTACATGTCAAAAAGTTGTTAGATTTGACAGCCCAAAGTTTGAAATTTAGTTCAAGTTGGTGAATGAAATGTGGAAAAAAGAATGCGGGTGGAGTGTTTGCTTGCATTTATTATTAATGCTGTGTAAAGAACATGGCTGAAAGACTCAATTAAAATATTATGGTTTTCGAAATGGTCAGTGTGCTTATACAAATAGATGGTAGGATATAATACTTTAGAGTATAGATTTTCAGTATAAAGCATCTTCATACTCTATCTACATATGAAGATTTCTAGATTGGTCTCAAAGAAACATCCTGTCACTCAGTAAGGAAATAGTTCTGCAAGGTGCAAGTGCACACATATAAATCTGGGTAGTGACCTGTAAATTCAAATCCAGTTTTACTGTGCACCAGCTTTCCCATATGGAAAAGTGAGATTGCATAATATTTTCTACATGACTTCTCAGAACTGAGGTTTGCCAGTAATTTCCTATCCTGTCTTCTGTCCTGCTGTTGTTTAACAGTAAAAAAGGGCAAAATTATTACTACTCATCCCCTTGACATTTGTTTCAGAACAAAGGGAAAGGGATTTCACAATTTCTGACTGAGGGCCCACGGATATACTGCTTTATGGATTCCAGTTTCCCTTCTTTTAACTTTTTTTTTTTAATGAACATCTGAGTGTCATATTTGTGTAGGAGAATTGTAGCCCAAATATCCAAGAAAGCAAATACAGAGAATGTACTGCGCTAACTAGTGCTTTTCATCCTTTACATAAACCAAACCTTTTTAAAAAGTAGAGGTATATGGGCCAGATAGCCACACACAGCCTTTCAGAGGGCTTCTGATGCTACAAAGTATGGTGGGAATCATGTGCTTCCCTCATGTGAAAATGGAAACTGAGGTGGTAACATGCATGGAGATATTGCAGTATTTGTGTTGGAACTTCCACAGGCCCTGTAGCTTTTGGCAAGAAAAAGTATCATCTTTATCTTAAGTAAACTGCTGTTACAATTCAAGCACATGTTACTCAAACATTTGTGGATTCTTCATGTGGGTGAAGATGTAGTAGGACATGTGTTAAGGTTTTTCATTTTCTAAATTGATTTTATTATTCTTATTAGGTCATCCTTGGCAAGTACACCTGGCTTTCTTACGAAGATGTATACATTAAAGCTGTTAATTTTGGAAATGGCTTAGCAGTCTTGGGTCAGCAGCCAAAGACTAACATTGCCATCTTCTGTGAGACCAGAGCTGAGTGGATGATTGCAGCCCAGGCCTGCTTTATGTGCAACTACCAGCGTGAGTACCTGCCTTCCCTGAAGTTTTTATGTCTTTTGATCTTACAGTTTGAAAATAAAACTCTTTCTTACTTCATTCCATGTACTCAGAAAACTGTATCTGGATTTTGTTTAGAAAATTAAAACTTTCAATTTAAAAAATACTGCATAAGGTAAAAACTGTGCACTTTGTAGCCTTTTGCTTTAGTGAATAGAGAAACCTCTATCTGTTGGCAGATGGAGAATGGTTTTGGTAAGTATAGTTTGCTCAATGAATTCATTTATTTTCTTTTCATCTTAAATCAGTACAGATTCCCAAGTTTCTGAAAACAAACAAACAAAAATTACACATGAATTCATTGACTCAGTTTCAGGAGTCGACGTCAAACCTTCATCTGTGCCTGCAGGTTTTGTTTTATCTGGATATTTTGTCAGTTCTTCAATTTTGATTTTGGTTAGGCCTATTTTTCTTGCTCAGGAGTGTACTGAGTGCTGATCTCAATGTGCTATAGCTGCTTAAATGTCTGTTTCATCATCACTCCTTAATATGTGCTTCACCTAGCTAAGCC
The DNA here is from genome assembly GCA_013398055.1 of Ifrita kowaldi. Taxonomy (NCBI): domain Eukaryota; kingdom Metazoa; phylum Chordata; class Aves; order Passeriformes; family Cinclosomatidae; genus Ifrita; species Ifrita kowaldi. The sequence goes on along the minus strand of VZRS01011433.1, from coordinate 1,267,263 downwards.
CAGCCCAGCTGGGTTCTGTGATGCTCTCAGGGGGACACATCTTCTTGTCCCTCAGGACATGCCAGAAAGTGCCATTTTTCACAGGCTTTGGCCTCTTCCCTCCCATGCCACATTTACTCTCCTTCAATACAAGATGGGCCGTAAAAGCCAGATGTGCAGAAATTCCTGATTTCCTACCTACATGCACTGAAGATGTCTATCATTTAGACTTTTTTCAGATTTTAGAAGCAAATCTAATAAGATTTGTATTTAAATTACCCCTCTTTGCTCTGAGCTTGGGTCTGTTTCAGTTTGAGAAGCAATATGTTGATGACTGTTTAACAGTTTTCATTTACAGAAGTCTTTACTCACATCTCTGGGTATTTTACACGTACCTTTTGCTGTATTGGTCCTCAGTGTTAAGGATGGAGTTGGTGACAAGGTCCACTGCCCAGGCCCTTAACATTTCAAAGTCAGCCTGCTTGCCTTGTGTGACAGCTGGCTCTGTGGACAAGGAGAGAGTGGATGTTGTGTACTGGGCCTGTAGCAATGCCTTTGGCATGGTTTCCTGTAGTACCTGTACAGCCAAACTGTTCACGTAAAGATGGGTGAGATGGACCATTGGCTGCAGGGATTGTAATCCAGAGGACAGAGTTATTTGCCAGCCTTCAGTGGTTGGCATTGACTCCAATATTGCTTAATTTCTTTATTGAAGGTCTGAGTGATGGGACAGAGTGCAAACACAGGAGGTCTCAACTGGTGGCATATTGAGGGCAGGAGCCAGTACACTCAAGGGCAGGGCTGACGGGCAGAGGAGCCTGTCAGCTGGAAGAGTGGGTTGTCTGGAACCTGGAATTCAGTAAAGGCACTTGAAAATTTCCTCTGTGTGTGCTGGAATGCACCTCATGCACCAGTATAGGCTGGAGGACAGCTGAAGAGAGCAGCTTTGCAGGGAAGGACCTGAGCGTTCTGGTGGGCCATGAGTCACCCAGGATTTTGCAGCACCTTCTTGCAGTGGAGGCCAGCAGTGTCCTGGATGGGGGTTGCATGAGCGTAGTAGGTAGGTCCAGGGAAATCATCCTTCTCCTCCTTTTGGACACTGGTAGAACCACATCTGGACTACTGTGTCTGCACTGGGGCTTCCTATTAGGAAAAAAGACATTGACATCCTGGAGCAAGTCCAGTGGAGGGCTGCCGAGGTGCTGGAGGGATTGGAGAGCGTGACATCTGAGGAGAGGCTGACAGAGCAGGGCCTGTTCAGCGTTAAGATGAGTGAGTTCAGGTCTTGTTGCTGTCTAAAACTACCCAATGGGAGCATGCCGAGGAGGTGGAGCCAGGCTCTGCTCACTGAGGTGTGCTTTGATGTGACTGGAGGCCACAGTCACAAGTTCAATGGCAGGAAAATTTGGTTACGTATTAGGGCAAACGTCCTCATTGTAAGGGTGGTTCCATATCAGAACAGGAACAAAGAATGGTTGTGAAATCTTCATCCGTGGGGATCCATGAAAACCCAAACTGGCCATAACTCTGAGCACTCTGCTGGAATGGATGGTGTGTGCAGGTGATCTTCCCAGGTGCCTTCCAGCTTAAATGGTGATGGTTTTGGTTGGTTCTTCAGGGAGTAAATGCTGCTGGCCTGCCTACCAGGGCAGAGAACTGCACAGACTATTCTCAGATAAGATGCCTGTGTTGCTTTTAAACTACATGTCTTGGTGCCAGTTCCCTTTTATCACTTTTGGGATCTGTCAGATTCCTGGTGACTATCCTGGGAATGAAATGCAAAGGCTTGTATCATTTTTTTTCCTTTGGAACTGAAACACATTTTACAAATCCTAGGGAGATTTGTAATTTGAAGGGGGAAGAATCTGAGCTGGAGGCTGGATGTTGTGAGCAGAATGGTATGCATGTGTTTTTGGGTTTGTTGGATTAGTGCTTTAAATCCCCTTACTGCGACGTGCCTCGGCACACACTCTGACGTGGTGTTCAGCATCTAAGCTGTGTCATCTTCTGTGAACTTGGCTGACTTGTGCTGGCAGATGAAGAGAGAGCCATGCAGTGTTTACGGGCAGTTTGCAGAACAAATTGGACGATTCAGATGATGTTGAAGTAGTACAGTGGCAAGACATTGCTAAATGGCTTATGTTAGCATTTTTCGGTGTGCAGGTTTGATACCAGCTAACTGCTGTGGGGGTGTTGGGACATTCTTTCCAAATGTGAAATGTATTCAGTCTGATGGCGTGGGCCCAGAACTGATGTCAACAGAGCAGGTTCATCTGCTTCATACATAGTGTTGGAGAGAGAGAATGCCTTTTGCACTACAGAATTAAAATGAGAAAAGTGATAATTGTTATGGATTGCTTGCAAAACAAGTGATTTTATAGCTAGAAATACTTGCTTGATTTTAAATGTAACATTTCTTGAAGTTCTCTAAGTCTTGTCTTTGCAGGAGGTGGAGTGGGATTGCTAGTTCAAAAACAGAAGTAGTACTAACTTGAAAACAGATTTTCTTCCTAAGTACCTCTTCGTGTGTGTGTGTGAACAGCTCTTCACCAGGGTAGGCAGATAGAACACAAAAGTGTATAACCAAATGGTGGTATAGGAGAGGTTAGGTTTCGTTTTTCAATCATGCTTGAGCAGAAGTGGTTTTGTCAGGATTAGATTTGTCCAAAGCCTTTAAATGTCTGTTTTGCTTTTTATTTTTGATGTACAGTGGATGCTGAAATACTCAGTTTAACATTCCAGTTACCTTGAAATAAATTGCAAAAGTTCTATTTGTTTCTTTAGAGCAAGGTTTTGTCTTTTTAAACGGGGTGGCAAATTCAGTGGTTTTGGGGTTTTTCTTTTTGTCAAGACTTTGGTCTTGGCGTAGATAACAAAGACTCACTTGTACTATTGCATGCATAAAGGTGAATACAAAACAATCTCTTCTCAGTATGTTTTCAAGAGAATGAGGAGGGAAAAAATTATCAACACTTTCAGATTTGCCTGAAAATATTTCAGGTGCCAATGTGGAGAAGTGAGAATTTCAGAGATGAGAGTCATTACTCAGTTTTGCTCTCTCCATGACATCAGTGCACCATCATATAAATGGTCTCTCTTTCTCTTTGGCTCTGTCACATAGCTCTGAGTGTCTTAATGTACTTATTTGCAGATGAGTAATTAATTATCTCCATGGTTATAGCCGAGGTGATGTTTTGCCTTCTGGGCGGTGTTGTCGGCTCGGTTCTGCTCGTTGGCTCGGGGCAGCTGAATTTCTGCTACATGTTTATATAACAGGGGTCACTGCAGTAAGTAGAGAGAGCTCGTGGGAACGAGTAGAGGCACTCTTCTGGACTTTGCTCCCACCAAATTAAAGAAAACACAGAGCATGTGCATTTGCCCTGCAACAGTTCTGAACTATGATGGACTGTTTTAACAAGAAAAAAATAAGTAGAGGTCAACTATTTACTTTTCTGTGTAAGAAAACTGCTTTTGAGTTCTTCCGTAGTATGCTGCACTGGGTTAGTAACTCCTTGGATTTAAAATATTGGAATAAAAGTCTTAGACTACAACAGAACTTTATTTAATTTTAGGTTTTAATCTTTGCTGCAGTGAGTACAGTTCTAATGTGCAATGGGGTGTCTTATTTTCATAATTATGTTCTTCAAATATTCAGCTAAATACAGACTAAAAAGCAGAAGATATTCAAGTACCTGATGTGACAAAACTCCCAGCAAGGATATTGTAATAATTGATTGTGTTGATTGACCCCAGAGCTTTTTTGAGATGTCCCAGCTTAGTGTTCTGCTTGGAAAAGAAGAATTTTTTTTTTTTTTTTCAGAGCAATACTTCTCTTCATTTTTTAGCTGCCTTTTTCTTCCCTAGTCTCTTCTGAGCTTTTCTCATTCGGTTCCATTGAAAATGGCAGGAAATTAGATATTATTTTAAAGGTGTTATGAAATCATTGTTTAACGTGCTCATTAATGAGCTGACCTTAAAAACAGGAAACAATTTTTCTTATAGTCAATTTTCTAAATATTTTCTTCCTTGCTATTCTGTATGATTCTCATGATGTCTGTTCAGGGTTTAATGACTGTGATGATTAAACCTTTATTACACTGTTTAAATAGATGGCAGAACAGGATAGTCACAGATTTGTTCCTGAGTGTGAGAGTTCCTCTGCTGATGACACATACTGTCATGTTGTAATAACTTGTTATTAGCAGTCAGTTGTAGAAGGTTGGTGACAGAGTATGTGAATTCTGGAAAGAGAAGTCACATGAATGAAAGCTGGTTTTTTCCTTGTGTGCAAGAGAAATGTTACACAGTGGTTAAACTGAGAAGGTTTGCCTACTTTTCAGATGGTAAAAGCAATGAAGGTGTGAGAGTAGATCCAGGAGAATTGCATAAGGTGATGTTTTTGGTACCTCTAATTAGACCTTGGAAAAGAGTAAGAGTAAACAGTCACACAGGGAATGGTTATTCGTTATTCCTTCTGTGAGTAACTGAAAATTGTGTTGTATTGAAATCCATGTGAAGAGGTGTTTTAGGTACAAAACTGTCCCACCTGTCTGAGCTGACAGATATTATTACTGTGTTGCCTAAGTTGGAATAGATTAAATCTCAGTTCTTTTTTGTAAACTGTACTTGCAGATGTAACCCAGAGATTGACCATTTCCCCTGCTTTGTGTTTCAGTTGTTACTCTGTATGCCACTCTGGGAGGCCCAGCAATAGTTCATGGGCTGAATGAAACAGAGGTGACCACCATCATTACTAGTAAAGAATTGATGCAAACAAAACTGAAGGTCAGAAAACTGTTCTGTGTTTATCTCTTCCCAGTGTGTGTGTTCATCACTGTTAAATGGCCTGGTTCCATTGTACAGAACAATGATTTATTGCCTTTCCATAAAGCAGACACTTGGAATAAGATTTAGGTATCTGTCTTCATGTACAGAAAGTGGTATTTTGCTTTCAGTGGGTTTGAGGCTCCTCAGTGACTGGAGAATGAGTGATTTGCAGTATTGCAGAGCTGGAGTGCTGCCTGGAAAAACACCTTTACAAGAAACTGCCGTGGCTTCTGGGTGGATTTAGTGCCTATAAATGTAACAATGGGAAGAACAGAAAAACATATAAACTGTGTATGAAGAGTTAACTGTGATCACGCTCCTGGCTTATTATCAGATGTTTTCCCAGCAGTGAATGGCTTTTTAATATAAAGATGGGTCTTTGTAGAGTTAGAGCTGTTTTTCCATGCAGGGGGGGAAAAAGCTCACTAAACATTAGAGCAGTCAAAGAACTTTTTTGACTTACTGACCCTGATGGAATACCCAAGTGGAGCAACTAATCTGCATGAATTTCATCATTGTGTGTTTTGGGAAAACCAGACCTTTCAGAAAAGGCAATTGTTTTAATGAAAAACGGTGCTGCTGTGAAATTTTGAATGAGAACTTCCCAAACTTTAAAAAGAAGTTACTAGAATGACAGTATATATGCCATGCACATTTATTTCAGCTTGCAGTAAGAGAATGTGTTTGCTCTGGTAGAGGTGATGACCATCTCTTCTTCCATGAGAACACTGATAAATGTCTTAGAACTCATACTTTGCTTGAAATGCTTAACTAATAATTTTCCACATTTTTGCTAACGGTTGCTTATTTTAAATAGCATAATAACCAAGGAGCAACCTAAGAATTATTGTGAGCCCAGCATCAACATTTTCTCTCAGTGTTCTATGGGAGGGAAAAGTCAATTATGTCTACAAATCATTGCAGTCTTAGTTGTGGGGTTTTCATGAAATAAGGTACAAATCGTTAAATGGTTGGAGAAGTTTTTGGACTTAAAATTGGAAAGCTTCAAGCTTTGCAGCTATTTGAGCTTGGCAGATTTATCCTTTAAAATTCTGAGCTGTTTTATATTAGCGCTTTTCAAAAAGTATACAGCAGATAGCATGGAGGTTTTTGTTCTTGGTTTTTTTTCTTCTTGGCATAAAACTAATTTTTAAGTTCTGAACCCATTTTTCATTTCCACAGGAAATTGTTTCTCAAGTTCCACTGCTGCAACACATAATTACAGTGGATGGCAAACCCACAACGTGGTCAGAGTTCCCCAAGGGTGTCATTGTTCACACGATGGCATCTGTGCAAGCCATGGGGGCCAAGGCAGACACTGGTAGGTTCTCCCTGTTTGGACCATCTCATTTGGTGCCCTAATTTGACCCTGTTGAGTAAACTTGGAGAAACTGCAGACTTCAAAATTATGCAGATTTAACCCTTTCTTATCTCCTTTTCCTTTAAATAAAATCTGTGTGATTTTGTTTGTGTGTTTGTTTTGGTTGCGGGCGGTTGGATTTTGGGGTGTAAGTTTGTTTTGTTTTTGAACGGAGTAAAAACTACTTCACAATCAAGTGTCACAGGTTGAAGGATAGTTTTTAGGATAAGCAATTAATTGAGGATAGAAACTTAGAAGGCATTCTTGTGATCAGACATATTAAAACCAGGTTATTCAGGGCACAGAAGGAAAATTACTGTGTATTTTATAACAAAAGAAATCAGTAATTTGTTACCATCAAGTTTTGTAAAATTCACAGATAGCAAAATGTAAAATAGCCATTTGAATCTGATAGAACTTGGTCACTTTTTACATTTCTGAAAGCATCGATCTACTACGTAAATTCATTCAAATCTGTTTCTAATTTATGTAATATTTTTAGAACTAAAATTCAGTATTTTAGAAGTTTTTTTAATTATAGTTGTAAGAAATTCTTATTCTTGGCTCTGAAGAGCTGAAAATCCTAGTATCTTAAGGTTTCTTTATATTCAGTAGTTGCTTTCTTCTGTTCTTATCCTTTGTGTTTTCAGAATCTCTTATCTACTGAAGGCACAGGAATGTTGGATTGTATTTTAGGAGTAAGGAGGATGGTCAGTCCCTTTGCTCTTGATGTTCAGGGGAATAGCAGATTTGCTCCTGACATGATGACCTCTTGATTTCTTTAGAAGATGGTTTTCCCTATTTGATATACCAGTTTTATGTACTACTAAAACTGTTTAATACAACACCAGCAGAAAAATTTTTGCTGTAATTCATTAGCTCCTTGAAATTTGTTAATATACGTGCTATGTAAAAAGGTATTTAGTCTTTCTTCAGTCTTTTAAATACCGCGTACTCTGCACTACAATATCCTTTATTATATGACATTATCTTTGTCAAGTTAACCATCCATAAACTGTGAAATGCTATCATGAATTGTTTATGGTCAAGCATGTCCAATTAATAGTAAGTAGATGAGCTATTGCTTATGGGTTTTTTTTCTCTGTGTTGTTCATTGTGCAGAATAGGCAGGATTCAGTGAGTGGGTAATGTTTAAACACTGCTTTCACGCTTCTCATTCAGTGTGTGCACTGTGCCACATGCACTGTGTGTGATGCAGTTTCCTCTGAGTAAGCACAGCAGTTTTTGTATTTTCTTGCTGTCAGCACAAGTATTTAAAAAGCACTTTAATCCAATTAAAGCTGTTGAACTTCTTTTAAATATTTATAGAGATTGGACCTCAGGTTGGCTCAGCAGTGCTTTGCTGCAGGTGTTGCAAATGAGGCAGTGTGTTGTTCCCTGCCAGGGAGCACGTGAGGAAGGAGCTTGGCACAGAGGGATGGACCCTGTGGCAGCATGGAACCAGGGCAGTGAACCTTCCTGAGGCAGGGGTGCTCAGTGGTGCTTTGGAGAAGCCAAAGCTCTGCCTGCTGTTCACTGCAGGAGTAGGGGAAACATAATAGGAAAACTGTTGTGGTGATAAGGACGATCAGTCAAAGTATTGCTCAGCTAATGCAAAGTTCCTACTCTTTGTGAAGGCATTTAAGCTTGACCACAATCTCTCTAAGCAAAAGCAGAATGTAATAGCAAGAGTCCTGTGGTGCTGTACTGCAGTGGCTGCTGAAATGTGTCAGTGTGTCATCTCCCAGCCTGAGAGGCTCTCCACACATAACACATCCTATTTTTTTAACAACTTGCAGGAAACAAACAGCCATCCAGGCCTGTGCCCTCAGATATTGCAGTGATCATGTACACAAGTGGATCCACGGGAATTCCCAAAGGAGTTATGATCTCCCATTGCAACATAATTGCTGGGATAACTGGAATGGCTGAGAGGATCCCAAATCTGGGGTACGTACCAACCGTTACTTACCAGCAAATAAAGAAGTCATGTAGTTGCATTTAATTTTAGATTAATTACTGTGTAAAACATGAACTGTTTTATATTGCTGTGGCTGTGGCACATCATACTATGCACTGATGTCTGAGCATCTTCCAGCACTACTTCATGTACTGTTTGTTCTCTCCTATTTGGTGTGTGGGCAAAACCAGGACACAAAAGCCTGTGAGGCTGCCTTGCACTAGAGTGGTTGAAAGCCTCCCTAAGCAATGCTTCCCTTGGTTAATGTTTAAATTCTGTGGCTTCTTTCTGTTTGGTCCAGTTTTTAATCTCATCCAGTGAGTTGCCTTTGCAACCATAACACGTTTAATTGTCTTTGGATGAGTAACCATCACCCTTTGTTCATGCCTTAAACCTACGGTACATAGTATTCAACTCTTGAAACAAAGTCCACGTGACTCGAAATACATTCTCAAGCTCAAAGGCATTTTCTACTCTCTCTAGTTCTACAATAAACTTTGCGTAAAATGTGCTAAATGATTCATCTGAGGACTCTAGTGATACAGCATAAACCTAAATTTTAAACATTCTTTGCAGGGAAAAAGACATTTATATTGGGTACCTGCCTCTTGCCCATGTTCTGGAGCTGAGTGCTGAGCTTGTGTGTCTGTCTCACGGGTGCCGCATCGGTTACTCTTCCCCTCAGACTCTGGCTGACCAGGTATGTTGTAGGTGTAAGTCTTTTATGTTAAAAAAAAATTTTAAAAATTGCTTACATCAGATCTTTGTAATATTTCTTTTAAAATGCTACAAATTTGTTTCTCATGTTAAAGATCTTGAATGTGTCTGCTAGTAAACTTGTTCTTCACTTTAGTCCTCTAAAATAAAGAAAGGAAGCAAAGGGGATGTTACTACACTTAAGCCAACTCTAATGGCAGCTGTTCCGGTAAGTAACTGAAGGATGAATAATTTTTAAAACTTTTTTTAAAACATGATTTATAATTCCATTTTTAGCAACAAAATTAATACCATGACCACTTAAATAGAAAAGGTAGAATCTTTGATGTTAAACTGCCTTGAAATAATAATTTTGGTGCTTATTTGTATGTTGGGGATAATCATGATATGAGCATCAAACTTTTTCAAAGTTAAGACAGCAATAGGGATTAGATTCCCATTTTAATTAGTCATTTATTATTTGTTACAGTGAATAAGTGGAATAAAGAGAGTTGGCAGCAGGCAGCTGGGAGTTAACTGCTGCTCCTGCCCAGATTTTGCTTTCCTCCTGTCCATGAACATCTTGCTGTGTCTTAGCAAGGGAAGAGGAGGGAACCTGGGAGTGGGCTGTCACCTGAAACTTACTTGAATTTCTAGATAGTGTTTTCTTTTTGCTGTACTGAATTCAGGATTTCTGTTTCTTTGAGTTAAAGTTCATCTTTTTACATAACTAGGAAATCATGGATCGAATCTACAAAAACGTCATGAATAAAGTGAATGAAATGACCAGTTTCCAGCGGAATCTATTTATATTGGCCTACAACTACAAAATGGAACAGATTTCCAAAGGTTACACTACCCCACTCTGTGATAGGTAATATTAACTTTATTTTTAATGGCACCAAAAAATCAAAGTCTTACCACAGGAGCAGTATCTAGTTTTTTATGCTTTCCTTCATTTTATTGTTGAAACTTTGAACATGAACAAGTCTGTACTTGAGCGTAAATTGAAACAACAGAACAGGAGTTTGCGTGATGGATTTAAATATTTACTGATAAAATTTAAGGGAGTGTTATTTAACTTGGAACTGATGAAAGTTTACATTTATTGCATTTTCTTCAGGAATTTAATAATAGATTTATACAATTTTTGGGTAAGATGAGAAATCTATTCCTATAGAAAATGGTACACTCTGCATTTTCACAGAAAGCCATAGTATATCTATCTCCAATTGGAAAGAACCCACAAGGGTCATTGAGTCTAACTCTGGGCTTCAGTGAGAGTAAAGGATAATGTAATTGCAAAATTTATACAACTTAAAGTATTTTTCAGAGAAAATCACACAATTGCCTCATTAAATATATGTTCTGAAACGTTTAACCCACCTTCAAACTGGAACATGACACAAGCTCAGAAATCTGTGCCGGTATTTCTGAAAACTTCAATGTGCTCCTTCAGGGTTTTCCTTGGATGTCATAAAAGCGTATTTGAAGACAGTGGAAACTTTGAGTTCAGATCCAAAGCTAGGTGCTCTCTTGTTTTGTTTCGAAGCCCCAAAATGTGCTTTTCCCTTTGTGTTTCAGCCTTATCTTCCGCAAGGTGCGGATGCTGCTGGGCGGGAAGATCCGCCTGCTGCTGTGCGGCGGAGCCCCGCTCTCGGCGGCCACACAGCGCTTCATGAACATCTGCTTCTGCTGCCCCGTGGGGCAGGGCTACGGCCTCACCGAGTCAGCTGGGGCTGGCACCATCACGGAAGGTGGGTTGTCAGGGTACACTGCGTGGTGATAGAGAGACAGGCCCTGAAGGCCAGAGAGAGCCTCTTTCCTGGGCCTGTGGGTGACCCTGGGACTGTATCCAGGTCACCAGGGATGGGCAGAGAGAGGACTGTGAGTTTGTGGACATGGGTGGACCTGTGAGAGGTGATGGTTGTAGTTTGTGACCTTATAGGGTATTGTTTACCTGTTACCATAATAGGCAAAATCTGTGCACTACCCCAGGTGATTGGGGGACACTGTGGTGAACATCTTTCCTGTTTATATGATGTTATATCCTGGGTGTGCTGGTATTTAGGAAAAATTCTGGCTGTGTAATAAAGGATTTTGCATCTCCCTCTTGTGGGTGGAGTCCATGCCCATGCGTGATCACTGCAGTGGGTGGTGCTGCACTGGCACCCATGCTGAGCTCTGCAGGGCTCGGCTCTGACCGTCTGCTCCTTTGGTGGTGCCACCAAACATCCTCAGGGAGCCCTATCAGGTGTTCCCAAAAATGTATGAACCAGTGGGAGTGCTGCTGTGGATGCCTTGTGCTAAAGCAGGTGACGTACGTGTAAAATCGATGTTCTCATTTGTGACAGAGCAACCCATTCTAGTGTGGATGGGATCTTGGCATTGTTGTACTTACCACTTGAAATGAGTAAATTTGTTCATATTGTGGTGAGTATATTGAGATGTTAGGAATTAAAATCTGCCTGCACCAGATTTCAGTTTCATCTAACAGAACCTAATGGTTTCAGCTGCCTTTTAGTAACTGACAATATCTGTAAATACAGCCTTTTACTCTCTTAGCAAAATAGGAACTTTATCTGCATTATCTTGATAAATCCATTGGTTTTCTTGGAAGTTTGGTTCTCTGAATTAAAGTTCAAGAACAAGTAGCAGTTAATTTTCACTGAAGATGCATGACAGCAAAAGATTTTTTTATTTTTTTTATCCTAATCAGTTTTGGATAAATGTTTTTCTGAAAAATGCTCTTTTTTAAATTCTAGTTTGGGACTACACTACAGGAAGAGTGGGAGCGCCTTTGGTCTGTTGTGAAATCAAGTTAATGAACTGGGAAGAAGGTGAGAATTCCTGCATGTGATTAAATTGTAATGTGTTTGTAAGAACTGTGTTTTTCTATTGGGCTTTGCTCAGTAGCAGTAATTAGAAGAGTATTTCTTGGCTATTTAGATTTTAAATGGTACCTTTGCCTATAAAAGTTTGCTCTTGGGGAGAAGAAAGGTAAAATAAATTCCTCAGGGGTTTCTAAACAGGAAAATATCCAGACAGAAGCTATCAGTGCAAGTGTCATTTTGACTAGGTAGAATGCACGATACCTCCAGTTGCCATTAAGAAAATATTATAAAATAATCTTCATAATATCACTAGTAAAGTCATTAAAAAATTGTCATGTAGGATGGAAGCTTAATGAATACACTATAAAATACATGTAATAAATTTTGAAATGCATTTAGGTGATTTCCTTTCTCACTGTAGGCTTTTATATATTGCAGAGTAGAAATACGTAATACTTAAGGGTGTTTTGGGCTAATGCAAAGCCTTATGGATTTTTTCTAAGCAAAAATATGAGGCAATTTTTTTTTTAATTTTTATTTTTGTGTGAAACTGATAAGGCATGTTACTTACTACTGCCAGAAGGATGGCACGAATTTTTGCTTTGGAATATGTTTTCATTCTTGTTAACTTAATAAAAACCCCCATCCTTTTAGGTGGATATTACAGCACTGATAAACCATATCCTAGAGGTGAGATCCTTATTGGAGGGCAGAATGTGACTGTGGGCTACTACAAAAATGAAGCACGAACCAGAAAAGATTTCACTGTTGATGAGAATGGGCAGAGGTGGCTCCATACTGGAGACATTGGAGAGTTTCATCATGATGGGTGTCTAAAAATTATTGGTGAGTTAATAGATTCAGGTAAACATGTATATATATTCATGTACATACACATTTTTCAGGGCTGTGAAATACAGTAATTAAAAAAATCCCTCCATATCTTGTCATGAAATCTAAAGCCTTCCCATGTATCGCAGGGAAGTTCTGATATGTTAGTGTAAACTTGTTTGTGTTTTAGAATTTGATTTTTGGTTCATTTTGAAACAGTCTTAATATTGACTCCCTAAATTAGTGAGGCTGGATAGTAAGTAGAGAGTTAAATATAGGCTAATTGAGTAGATAAGCTGCCTTATATGTTGTATAATTTTGTAAGGTTGTGTACAATAACCTCAAGTAATTTGGGCTTAATTTTTGGTTCCTATTATTATTTTTCGAGTAAAAGGTGAACAGTAGCTCTTTAAATATGGATTTGACCTGGAATAAATAATGTAATGTCACCAAATGGTGCATATCCTGCCTTGTGGGTCTGAACCAGACAGCACAAAATGTGTGTTTCTGGCTAACAGTGGCTCTTGCATAGTTCCAGTTGTCTTCCATGCACGTGATGGTGCTGTCATATAGGAAATGCTGTTCTAAAGGCAGAAAATGCATGGAATTGCAATGTCCCTCATTTTGGTGGGAGAGACAGACTGGTAAAATGCAGAGTCTGGAAACCTGACATTAAAGGTTTCTGGTACGTTCACCAAACATGAGTCAGTTTTGGTATTTAAATATGCATTTCAGAAAAATTTAAAATCTATGTCTAGAGGTTTTCTGTTCTGTAATTAACACTTAATTCCTTTCTTCCTCGTTAGATCGCAAAAAGGATCTTGTAAAACTGCAGGCAGGAGAATATGTTTCTCTTGGCAAAGTAGAAGCAGCTCTGAAGAATCTCCCACTGGTAGATAATATTTGTGCATATGCAAGCAGGTAAGAGCAGCTGATACTCTGTTGCTGCCCTGTTCTTTGTCCTCTTGAAGCTGTAAGCAAAATTTTTTGCCACTCAATGTGTGGAATTTTTTTAATCAGTTAAAAAAAGAATTTTACTTATAATACAATGGAATAACCATCAAAACTAAAAGATCTGAAATCCATTTTTATTTTTCCTTTCTCATTTGTTGTCATAATTTATCGGAAAATACCAGTAATGAGTCTTACATTCCCGCTTCCCCAGTCTGAAAAGCAGCTGACCTCTGTTGCATTAATTACAGACATCACTCAAGCACTTTGGAGATCATTACCTTTAGAAGCCCTAGGACACCTTGTTCCTTGCTGTGTTTAGTTGTGATCTGTCCTTCAGAGGAAGTTACTGTGGTACTTCAGAGGAAGGTGGTGGAAAAAACCACCAACAGCCCAGTGGCTGGCTTGTGAATTAAGGTTACTTTTCTTTAACCTTTGCAGTACACCACCTCTAAGCTTGAGAGAAAACACACTCTGAATACTGTGCAAGCACAATAAATGACAATCAAATGTTGTTTCTGCTTGCTTTATATGTGTACTAATAAATAAGGTGATAAGGGCTCAGACATGTCTTAAGTTTCTATTTCTAGAATTTCTTAGCTCTTACAGATATAAATGTACTTCAGGTGGTCTTTGTTTCCTGCTGACATTTGACACTGATGTTTGGAAAGTTCTTTTGGAGCTTTTGAATGATCAGAAATATTCTGATTCCCACTTTACTTTGATAGAAGCCAGGACAAGCATACCAGAGAATTGCTCAGTGGTAATAAAAAAAAACCCCTTTTGGTTTGTTCACCTGGTTCTCTGTAATTTTGGGGGGTTGGGGGAATATCTTAACTAATGGTAGGCATTCTGTAACTTCAGTTTTGACAGTTTTGGATCAGTAGGCTGCCATGCATTGGGCCTGCCACCTCTGAGAAAATTTGCATTCTATTAAGTTTTATTTGTGGTTTGGACTCTCTGAGTGAGTCTCATGTTTGCTCACTTTGACAGCCTGAAGTTGTGATTGTTCCAAGCACCCTCTGTAATCTGTGGAGAAAGCACTTCCTACATGTGATTTCTTCTCTTCTAGGATTGCAGTTCACTATTGGACTCATGCTACCAAATTTTTGTGTCAATTTTTCTAGGTCAAGATAATATTGGAAGCTAAAATGCACTTACCAGACAGATACAGATACTTGACTCTGATAGGCCATGTTGTGTCTATTACTTAAAAACAGGAAAACCTATGAGCAATTTTTAAAGGTAATTTACAAACAAGAGTCCAGACCAGGGACAAACAAGACAAGACATTCTGGATTGGTTTTTCTGTTGCTGCTGTATTTTTTTCTTAATACTGTTATGTGTGTAATGTGGCCTGAGTAGCCATTAAGCCTTGTGAGAGTCCCTGAATGATTGTCCATATGCACATTTCATTGTGGGTATGTGCTCACCTCAGCAGTCTGAGCTCAGAGAGGCTTTGTCACAGTGCCTGTGACCTTTCTTAGGTCCTATCTCTCCTTATACTTTGTTGGGTGATCTCCTATGCAGAAGGAGTCCTTTATTTGCAGCTGTTGTGCCTCCCACACGAAAAAGGACAAGGAGGGCAGACTTTTACAAATGGGTTTAATATGTGATTTGACCTTAGATTTTAGGGTGCAAAGCTCCTCTGAACATGGTAGTCAGGAATCAGAATTGTTTGCATGATATTGCTACTTCAAAAGCTGTATTGACTTCAGACAAAATAAGTGAGATAAGGGATAACATTTGCTGAAAGGAGTCGTGATTAGAGCTCTATCAGGAGGGACTTCTACTGTTTTATCAACACTTCACCCATCCAACACACATTAAATGGGTTTCAAGCATCACCTCAGGAAAATTAGTAGCTCAGTTACCTGAGGAATGAGCAAACATGGCAAAAAACCTGAGGGAGTTCTCAGTAATCTCAAGGAGATAAGGACCAGACTTTACAGAATAGAAACAGTGGTATCTATATGTAGTTCCTCTAAATAAGTTTCTGACCGTAGGTGTGAGAGCCATACATGGGGTAGAATCATAAGCACAGCAAGGGAATGAGGCTGCCTAGTGTACGACAAACATTTTGGCAAAATCTTTCATCATGGAAGAGATGACTAAGGAGGTCTTGAGGACCAAAGTCTGAAAACTTCCACTGAAAATCACTTCCAAGACTGACAAAGCTACCAAATACAGAAGATCTGCATAAGGAGCAGCAAGAGGAAAGATGTACCTTCAGGATACCTCTCAAGACTAAACAGTGCTTTAGCATTTGAACTGCAACAAGTGAAGCTCTAGCTTTGTGGCACAGAATGAAACTACATGAAGCTACATGTTCCAGGAACTGTGAGCTCCAAGGTGTTCTTTCCAAGAAAAAAGCAGTAGGATGAACCTGTTTGTCCAGAACAAGTACACTTCTACTCAAGGGGCTGAATTTTAGATGAAGAGAAAGTTTGATGCTTTTCAGCCAGCTGATTGCTTCTATATGCTGTTTATCCCTGGAGATGCTGGTGGTATTGCTAGATGTGATCTTGAGCATGTCAAAAGACTTACAGGAACCAGGGATGAAAGTGCCAGAGTCCTTTGTGTCCTGAATGCCTTCACACACAATCCATACACAGTAGGGAGCAGACCCTAGACAAAGTTACAGGGGTTCAGTGCAGAGTACAGCATGACTGTGTGTGGGGGAAAGTGGGACAGAGGCAAAGGCAGAGGGTGAGATGGAAGCAGTAGTGATACTGAGGCTAATCTGAAATCATCCTGTAATACATTCTCAGGAAGACAAAAAGGAAAGTTGTTTCAAGCTGGCAGGCAAAGCTTGTGATGATGCTGCCAGGGAGGTCTGTGTTTGTAATGGACTCTGGTTCAGTCTTCTCAACTCCTGTCAGATGTCCATTATAATTCATGCCAGTAACAGAGGAGAAAATTGCAATGTGCAGTAACCAAAAGCATATTTAGAGGTATTTTGTATTAATGGTCTGTCTGGTGAAAGTTGAAAAGATTTAACAAATCCTTATATAGTTAAGGTGGGAGGGGGACCAAAGCCACAGTGGAGGATAGGCTGAGAATTCAGAGCAAGCTTGGCTAGATGGAGATTTGCTTGAAAGCAGCAGTAAGTTTAAAGAGAGGAGTTGTAAATGGTACTTACAGCTAAATAAATGCAGAAGTTAAGGGTGAGAACCACCAGTTGGTAGCAGTTCTGTAGGAGCTGACATGAGTAAACAAGGGCCATGCTGCTATAATAAAGTAAAGGACATAGTCAGATATATTGCCTGCAAAATGCACAATGGTCTCTCTGCTCTGCCGAGCATTAAAGGGTCTGAATTCTACATACAGCACATCTGAAGAGATGGACCTCATGAAAAGAGTCCAGGAAAAAAATGGCAGTGTCTGGGCAGAGACCTGTGATGGCATGATTTAGGAGGAAAAGGCACTGCTATATTTCTAAATAAACTTTAGACAGGAAGCAAGACTAGAAGGGTGACAAGGAAAAAAGGTAACAGTCTGAATGAATAAATGGCTTCTGTGGAAAAGGGAGGGACATCTGACTATGATGTAAACTGCATTGCCATCAGGAACAGCTTATCCATGCTACAAGTGATGAAGCATTGGCATTAATACTTGCTGATGTTTAAGAAATATTTAAACAAACATCTGTTAGATGTATCTGACCCTGCTTCAGGGCAGGTGAATTGATTAGGAGCTCTTCTGAGATCACTTTCAACTCAGACTCTGAGATCTGCTTTGTTCGAATGTGTCAAGCTGCTGTGTGAGGTTCTGTGCACATTTTGCCTAAACTTTACACCATCTGAAAAACCTTGAATACCTGTTTCAGAGTGAATAGTGCTTTAGGGCCCAAAGAGTTTGAGATCACAGCTTCCTGTGTTCTGGGCATGTCAGGAGCAGACAAAGAGTGCCAACAGTAGAGTGAGCGTATGGACAATCACTTGAAAGAGAAAGAGAAGCCACTTCCCTTACAGAAGCAGGCGTCCTTTGAGATGTGTTGTGCATATGCTCATTCCACAACCTGCTCTCCAACCCCTCTTCACTGCAGTCCTCTACTCCTCTACAGTAACTGGATTCTGCAGTTGAGAGGAAACTGAGGTAGGGAAGCCGCACACCAGTCTCCATTCCGGGCTGCAAAACATGAGGAGAGGCAGGGCGCAGTGACATCGTATGGGTACTGCTTCCCAAAGCTTTGGGCATGAGACACAGTGGAATATGCATATGGACAGCACACCTTGAAGCAATCCAGTTACTGTAAGGTAAGTAGCTTCTCTTTCTACTTATTTTTAAGCAGGCAGAGGTAACTTGTGTACTATTTCAGGAAGATTATCAGGTGAACAAAAGCCAGCTGTTAAGAGCAATATCTCTGTATGAAGTGTAAACCCCTCAACTTGTAATGTTATTTTTGAAGAGTTGTTTACTTTGCAGAATTCTTACTAAAGTACATTGTGCTTCTCAGTTTCCATTCTTATGTCATTGGATTTGTTGTGCCAAATCAAAAGGAGCTCGCAGAACTAGCCCGAAAAAAAGGATTTAAAGGAAGCTGGGAAGAGATCTGTAACAGTCCTGAGATGGAGAAAGAGGTACTGAAGGTGCTAGCTGAGGCTGCCATGGCAGGTGAGTGGCTGGGTAGATGGTATCAACCTTGTGGACTGCAATGTCTGTGTAACAGATAATCATAGGCCCTAAAAATATTTCCTTGAGTATGTCTATTTCATAGAACCTATAGGAAGTGAATTTTTCATACAAAAAACCCCAACAACAAAACATGAGTTGGATCAGTCCTTTTGTTTCATGGAGCTTCTTTTACTGTGGCAAATAGAGCTGAGAACACAATATAAAAATAGGGCAAATTTCACAAGTACAGTTCTTCGTATGTGTCTGGTGTTCTTTAAGATGTCCTGTAGTATCTTGCTGGCCTTAGCTGCTGGTCCAAAAACAGTGTGGGCCATCTATAGATCCATAATCATGGTAAGTGTTAGGTATCAGACAGTCTCACATGCTACATACCAGTGCCGAGTTGAAATAAACCCATGGTGACAGGGGCACACACTTCCATCTGAAGGATTTCCAAAACCAGAAGACTTTCCTTATGTTAAGTCTTCTGGCCACATTTCAGAGTTACTCAGATGTTCCATATCAGTGTCCATAGTGTCTCATGTGAGTTGTGTAGCTGGGCCTGTTTGTGTGGAGAAATGCCTTGTTTGTCCCTTCCATCTGCCAGTTCAGGGTGACTCTGCTGAGCTCTAGTCTGGGAGAGGCAGTGAACAGTCCCAGTGGTGGCTGTGATTCTGTCAGTGTATGATATTCTTCCCCCTCAGTATGTTTTTCGTGCTAATTGGCCATAGTCTGTCAGGCTGTTCTGGTGCAGGATGATATTTTATCCCTGACACAGTGATATTTTGTTTGTTCTTCTTAATAATTTCTGCCTTCCTTTTGCTTTTGGCCATTACTAAACACTGAGCTTTTTTCATAAAGCTGTCAGTTATGGCCACAGAATGATTTTTTTTTTTTAATGGTCATCAGGGGTGTAAAATTTTCATACTCCTTCTCTTGACACTTTCCTGCAATGTGTGTTTGCTGCTGTGTTGCAGTTGCTCAGTATCACAATGTCCTTCTGCCCCTCTTTGCCCTTTGTCCTCCTCCTGTCTTATCCTGGATAACTACATGCTTCCAGCAATCTTTGCTTGTTAATTAATCTTCATCTCTTCTCCATATTGCTTGTGAACATATTAAACTCTGATGAGATATTTGCCAGCTCCCATCCCAGGAGCACCCTCCTGCCGTGAGTGCAGTCTCAGCACTGCAGCTGCTCTTTCCTTGCCCACCTCTCTAGTGTGGTTTTCTTCACTGTGTGGAGCACATGGGCAAAGTCATTCTCCGAAGCTGCTGTGATAGAGAGCATGTACAAAGTTGCTTTCCTTTTTTCTGCAGCATTAACTATTTTAAAGAGAATTAAATACTTTTTTTTAAATTGATGAAAGGTAGTTTTTGATTCAATGGTTTTGATGTTATTTTATATTGGCTTCTGATTTTCACTTTGGTATCACAGGCTTTGTTTTTAAATACTATGGGTTTTAGTGATAAATTGCAAAAAATCCAAGAAGACCCAAACCCAGTAATCTAATGCCAAAAAGAGAAAAAGGGGCAGGAAAATCTAAAAGTGGCAGGTTGTACAGGATAAATATACATTGGTGTATATTTTTGAAGTTCAACTTGAAAGTAGAGGATTTTTTTATTATTGCCTATCTGTTGGCCACTCTTCTTAGTTATTTGATTTTCTTTTCTCATATCTGAAATCACAGCAGGAACTGTTGCGAATGATAGTGTTTTGTGCAGGAGGTGTAACACGGAGAGCACTGCTCTCTGTACAGGAAAGAGCTGCCATATGAACTTTATTCCCTTGATCAATTTACAACTATCAGGAAAAAACAAGCTCCCCCATTTTTTTCAAGCTTAACTTGTATGGTTTTTAAGACCTTATCTCCAGATGATGAGCACCATGATGCTGGTCGAGCAGAGTGTGTTTTGAGGATATCATTTCCATGCACTGAGGCTTTTTTGAAGTTAGGGAGCGGCACAGATACCTGAACAGCTGGGCTTTATTCCAGTGTTTCAGTGGAAACTGGTGGATCCTGTCACTCTGCTTGTGACCCCACAGGTTGTCAAAGCCAACCATGGGGAATTGGAGGAGAACCTCCTCATTTTTGTCACGTGCTTTTCTGTGTGAGAATATGATTGCTCCTTTTGTGCTTAACTTGGTTAATGGTTACATTAACTTGGAAAATGGTTACATTTCGGTTCTGTATTAAAAATATTTCTTTTTACAGCAAATCTGGAGAAGTTTGAAATACCAGTTAAAATCCGTTTGAGCCCTGATCCTTGGACCCCAGAGACTGGTCTGGTGACAGACGCGTTCAAACTAAAGCGCAAAGAGCTCACGGCGTTCTATCAAATGGACATTGATCGAATGTACGGCAAAAATGTCAAATAATCCTCTCCTGCACCACTTTGCTACCATGAGCTTGGATCAAATAGGAAATACTTGAATTGCCTGTCTCAACTCAACACTTGAGATCAACACACAAAACCACCATTCCTCATTTCCAGCTTAAACTGTTCTTTCTAATGACATCACCATGATGACTGGCACGTTTAGTAAAATGTTATGGCAGCAAACTTGTGTCTGTCTCCTTTTTTCCAGTTTTCTCTGCTACCTTGTCAGTCTGTGGATTTTCCCGGGTCTTTTTGGGAAACCATGATTCTGAAGCCTCAAGTTTTTAAACATTTATAAATCCTGTATAATGTTTTATTTGTATCTTTAAAATTTGGATGTATATAGAGAGAACTTGGCTATATAAGAAATGGTTATACTGGGGGCCTTTTTTTACCTAATTATTTAAAGATAAGAAGGTATTGATGTTGTGACATTATGTACATTGAGAATGCTTGTAACAAGGTAACTGTTGAACAGAGGACCAGGTTATTTGCTGCTGTGGTATTTTTCTGTGTAAATCTGAGGGAGAAAATGTTTGACATTCCATACACCTTCAATATGTGCCTAATGGTTACTTTTATTTTTGTCTGAAAATGGAAGGATGGTCATGGCACAGCTCTGCCTCAAGGCAGGTACTCTTGCAGGTGTTAGTTAAAGCTCCTTTAATACAGAAGATGCTATTAACACAGCAGAAGTTAAACCTAAGAATGATCTCTCAGATACAGAAACTCCTTTTTTAAATAGCTTGTGACCATTTCATCCAAAACTGAAGTGTGTAGTGCTAATACGAGCTCTCATCATTAATTTCACCTAACACTTTACAAGCTTGACAGTGTCCTTTTAGCAGAGGGACTGTAGCAATCTTTGTCTTTTCTCATTAGGTTTGGACATTACACTGGGTTTGCTCTTTTGTTGTTTGTGAAGGTTTGGCAAGACCCCTGCTCTATCCTAGCTGCAACCCAGATCTTCCTGGGGGGGATTTTTAAAGTCATAATGACAGTTATGTTCTCAGCTCACACAGTGCCTAGCTGCCCTTTGTGCCATTAAAAATCTCCCTTTGATTCTCTGTTCTTTTGTGTAGTACTTTTTGCTTTAAAAACAGATATTTGAAGCGTTTGTCAGCCAGAGTTATTTATGTTGCTTGGTTTGTTACACCCACTCTTACTTTGGGAAGGAGTCTCAATTTCTGTTTCAGTAGAGATTCATGGATATTGTTTGAAAAAGTATGAGAACTCTTCTTCAGTGAGAGTGTTCAGATTTGTTTCAGATGTGAATTTTATTTTCAAAATATTTCTGGAAAGAGTAATCAGGGTTACATGAGAATGTGAAAAGGCATACATCAGTCAACTTTGTGATGGAGCAAATATTAAAATGGCTTTAATTTGGAGATTACTCTCATGTGTATCATTTACTTGTAGTGATAAAACTCAAGGTCCTGATGCTCACTTAGTCCCCTGCTATGGCAGCACACAGCAATGCTGAAGGGCAAAAGCTTAGTTTGGGAGAGGGAGTTCCTGCTGTTTGTCTTTGTGACAGGAGGTTTTGGGAGGTCTTTGATATGCAAATTCTTGGTTTATAAACCTCTGAAGTATTTTTTTAAATTAATGCTCTCCATTGATTATAGAAAGCAGATTCATAGGAGTTGAAGGTTATCAAGCAGGTTCCCTATACTTGAGTTTTGATGAAATGATGAGGTGGTCTATGCTAATTATGGATTTCCCTTGCTGCTGTCCACAAAAAACTGTTAGCGTTTGGTAAATTTTGGTGTAAGTAATCAAATGGAAGTAGAAGCAACAAAAAGAAGTTGGAACCATATTTTTGAGACTACTGCCTTTAGATATCCAGATCATAAATGAAAACCTTGTGGCAAATAGAGATAAGACAAATGTTGAAAAATGATTGAAGAATCCAAGTGCGGAAAAATTGCCAAGGCTGTGGGGAAGTGTCACACCCTGTAATAGACATTACTAACACTTAAATTTGTATCTGTGCTCCCTCAACAGGTTCTTAAGTAGAACTCAGCTCAGATTGTACATTGTTCAAATATTTTTGTGATTTTTAGTGAAAACTAATAAACTGCTGAAGTACTATGTATATCACTTGGTGCATTGTGCAGCAGATTTAAGAAAATAAATCTGCTTTTGGTTAAACAAATCTGAAATCAGTATTTTGTTCTGCTAAGAGCTTAAATTCCCTTTGGAGAAATTGCATAAATGAAACTTAAAATGGTTTGGAAATAGTAGTTTTAATTTTTTTTTACTAATCCAGTCACAAGATGGGGTTGCAGTCTAACTGTGCATATGATTTTATAGTTCAGGTTTGTTTATGTTTAAAATGGATGTGATCTATATAGTTCCTCCTTCATTAGGCATCAGATTCATTGTGGACATTTATTTCTTCTACAGAATGTGAAAACAAAGCAGTTCATTAAGTTTAGTCTCAGTGCTGGAGATAGAAAGACTTTTAAAAATCTTTATGATGAGTGGGTTTTTTTCTTTTGATTTATAGTGAAAGACAGACTGGGCTGCTGCTGGATTGTGAGTACTTCCATGTCCCTTTGAGACCCCCTGTCCTGTGGGTGCTGGGCAGTGTCAGGGGCTCTAATGGGATGTCCAGTCAGGCTGCAGTTCAGCTGTGGGCCTCCCTCCCTCCCTCCCTCCCCTGCTCCTGCTCCTGTGGGCTGCCAGGTCCTTCTGGCTGCCACCCTGTGCGCCTGCATTGCTGAGCACCAGGACAGCTTCAGAGGGATTTGTTCCAATCCTGCAGAGGTGCACTGCTTGCCAGCTGGGAATCTCCCTCCATTTTTTCTTGTTTTGTTTTTGGTTTTTTTTTTTTTTTGATATGTCTTCCCATGCCCTGTGTCACAAGAACAAAAGTACCTGCTGGAATGCACTGCACGTGTCCCAAAGGCTGTGGGACAGGAACTGAGGAGTGCATGTTTGCAAGGAATGGTCTCTGTCACCTGTGGGATTTTGTAATGGAAAGAGCCGTAGCTAAACTATCTGAGTTCAAACTAAGAGCAAGGGGCATATACCTCACCTGAAGGGCCCCCAAAAGGGGTATTTTTAACAAAACTTTTGTAAATACAAACTTACCAGGTCTCTTAATCATTGGAAATTGTAACTACTTACTCTGTTGTGAAAATCATGTATTTCATTATTAAAATGGTTGACCAAGAAATTTCAGGGATGCTGCATATATCCTTTAAGTTCCACAATTCTTTAAAAAATATTCAGGACTTCAGGCTATCATTCAAACTAGATGTAAGTGGTGTTTGCAGGGCATGGTGTTTCTGGGCTGGGTGAGAAAGGTAAAAGTTACATGTCAGAAAAAACAGTGCAAGTTCGCTGCTGCTGCTGCAGGTCTCAGAGGCAGGAGCACAGCTCAGTGGGGAGCTGTGGCTGAGCAGTGAAAGATTCTGCTGACATGGAAGTGAAAAGCAATGTGTGACTGGAGCTAAGAACATAACAGGTTCCTACATCCCACTGCTTTACAGACAGGATGCAGAGAAGGGTGTGGAACCGAAACCATAGATGAGGAACACCCCGTAAAACTCGTAAATTTATGCAGAAATTGCTATAGGACATAAAACTCCTTTGCAATAACCTTTGTCCTGCTAAAGTTCACAAACTTCTTATTCTGTACTAAAACTACATTTAGGTGATGCAATGCAGCATTTTTAATTTTTATTACTGTGGTGTATTAACTACTTTGGGCGCAGTATAAAATTGTGTACATCTGTTTCTTTACTGGTAAGAGGAACAATTTTCAACTTGCCTACACCTTGGACCAGGCTGAAATGTTAATTGAATGACCAGTTGTATATTGTTGTAATGGGTTATTTAATGTAAACTCATTTTCAATGTGATCTTGGTTGTTACTATGAACTGCCTGAACATTGTATATCCTAATTGAGTTCTATTGTATGAATTATTTATTTGTAATTGGATATCATGTTTCAAAAATAAAATTAATTTCACAAATTGGTCCCTGTATATCCAGTTTTTTCAGTGATACAGAGTTGATAATACAGAAATGTGTTTGTTATTGTCAAATATTTTTATTTACAAATAGGTGTGACCATTTTGGACTGAATGCAGGAACAGAAATTGCCAGGTAAGCCTGGATTTTCACTGCAGGAAAATTAATCGTGCTTGGTCAGTTTTTATTTGCATGTGGTCTGCCATTTAACTGCTTTAAGAGCACTGGCTGTGGTAATACCTGATGTAAAGCTGTAGGCTCATGGCATTTTTTTTCCTATCCAAGTGTGCTAGGACTTGTATTTGGTGTGTCATTTTCCTTAAGTTTGTGGGTTGAAGGGTCAGATATTAGATGCTTGCAGTTGGACTTTTTAAGACATCTCGAGCACCTAAGTTTCAAGTTTTGATTACAAGCTCACAAACCAGTGCTGGTAACACTCCAGCCTGGAGGCATCTCAACAGAGGCTTCTTTTTCCTATTTTTGTGTCTCTATTTACAGGTTCCCCAAATGCCCAGGGTTGTAGTGCTGATGAAATGTCAAACCTTCCCTGCTGTATAGCTGATATTTTTGTTTATCCCTTTAACCAGCCATGAGAAGGCTCCATCTTCCTCCAGATTCAGTTATATCCAAAGTAATTGTTTGGGTTTTTTTCTTTCAAAAATACTGGGGGGTTTTAAGAGTAAAAACTTCTTATTTTGAATCATTTAGCATAATATGGTTCACTTTAATTGATTTTTTTTTCTTTTTTTGTTACACGTTTATAGCTACTAAAATGCTGTTGGGGTCTCTTTAATAAAGAGAAATAAACAAGTTCATAACTATTATAATTGCTATTTATTATGGCAACTAATTTCAGGAAGGAAAAATATAACAGTTTTTCAAAAAATATGTTAATATAGCCATTAGAGAGGCATGGGATCTAAAATAGATACAATAAAAATACAAATAAAAACATTGTAGACCTGAATTGCTATTACTGTCTATGCTGAAAAAATCTAGGGGTAACAGCCGGGAAAGGGAGTACCCAAACAGTTGAAAAGGTGAGTAATTATTAAAATAAGAGTTGTAATACTTGGGAATTATATTTTTTAAAAGCTGCTGTTATTTCTGTGTGTGTAGAATTTCTGCCTTGGCACTGAAGGCTGGAGGAAGCGCCAGGCCTGTGCTCAGCGTGCAGAGCAGTAGCTGTCCCTCCCTGCTGTCCCCAGGAGTTGCTGGGCACTGAGCTGGGACCTGCCCTCCCTTTTAAGTGTTCTGCAGATGAAAGGGGAGTGGTGTGGAAAGTGAACTCTGGCTTTCCACAGAAATGATGTAAAGTGGGTCTGTCTGCCCTCAGCAAGCCAGGGAACAGATGACGGATGTGCCTTTTCTTTGTGCTGGGGAGCCAGTGGGAGAAAAGTTGCTCATTTGGGATGAAAGGTGCCAGTGATCACTGGGAAATTAGGGGATGTTCTCAGGCAGGGTAGCTTCTGCACATGGATGGCTGGAGCTGAACCTGAGGGCACAGCTGGTGGCAGTGGGGCTGTGTCTGCCCGAGGCTGTCCAGCACAGATCCAGCTGTGGTGGCTGGAGGGACAGCTGGTGTGGGGGGCTGAAAGTTTCAGAGAGTGTCTGCCAGTATTTTCTCTACTCAAACTATGATTAAAATAGATACCTGTGGCTTTCAGCAAGTAATGGCTGTAAGATTTGAATCCCAGATTTCATTATATAGATTGGCTCCAGCATTTCATTCCTGCTTTGTGTGCAGAGCTTGGCTTTAGCTACCTCCCTGCCCAATGCAGAGACCTTGCAGCTCTCACACAGGGCTGGCCATTGGGGCACTTCCATCTGCAGGTGGTCCTGGATGGGCATCCCCAAACTGCTGCCTGGTCTCCAGTATGAGGTGGTTGGTAGGAAAGCACACACTCCCTGTTGGCAGTTGGGTGGGTTCAGTTTCCTGGGAGCACATGTAGCCAAAAGGATAGTGCAACACGTCGTGCATGAAATGTCAAAAAGATGGTTTATGTCAGACTTCAGGGGTACTCAGCACTGCCAAGTGCAACAGCAGGAAAAACCATGGACCGTGTTTGAATCCCTAGCCTCTGAAGAGCCATGTATTCCACTGTACCCTTTCCCACTTTATTACAAGTGTCTGTTTATTTCTTTCTCTGAAACTGTAATGCCTTCTATTGGTAGCAAGGTTGGGTAGGTTGGTTGGTTTTTGTTTTGGTAATTATTTGCAGCTAATTGAGAGACAACTTCGTGAGTGTAAAAGTTAAACTTTAATGGGGAAGTTTATATGGCTTCCCATTGATGTGCAGTCACAGCACTGTTTGGCAATGAGCCTGGTGGCTGGTGACCTTTATCCCTCTGAAATGGTGAGATTTTGACATAGATCCTTACATTGAGTAAGTTTCCTTACATGAAGTAAATTTCCATCGAGTTTCTTCTACTTCAGGCTCCTGGAGAGGTTAAGGGAGGAAGAAGCATAATTTTGAAATATTAAATTATTAATAGCAAAAAAGACTGTCTATCAAATTCCCATAAAATTCATTGTATCCCAACCTGGTAAAACATCTTGGATGCTTAGCTAATTATACAGGCTTTGAGTTAGAGCTTTATCTTAATAATGCTGGTCAGATGCAGTTCAGTTTTTTTGAAATGAGATTTGTATCAGGAATTTTTGTGCAAGCTCTCTATTTTTGGTACATTTCCTAGTACCATATTTGTATAGTTGTTTTAAATCTTAAGCATGTAGCTTACAAGAGTGAAGAATGGTTTGGAAGGCGTAGTTCCTGTTGTGTAGTGTAATTGGAAGGTAGGTTGTGGATGTTTAACAAGCTGTAAGGAAGCTATTTACTGAAACTGATTAAGCATCTTATGTTTCATCAGTTCTCTGGAACTCACACACATTTGCTGGGTATTTCTGCCAGGTTTCTTGGAAATGCTTTTGCTTAATTTTGTTGCAATTCAGGACTTGGTCTGTTCCTAAAGCAGCGTAACCTAATTAGCAGGAAGGCTGAGAATGCCAATGAGCAATCTGGGCTGCTCAGCATCGCATCCTCTTTCCTCCCCTTCTTGCCAAAGTTGCATAGGAGCTGTAAAACAATAGGGGAAGGGAAAAAAGGGAGATTTTTCCAGAGTAATTTCTGTATCAAAGTGGGTTGGTAAGTTATTGATTGAGTGCAGCTCCAGTGGGGTATCTGCCTGTGCCTCTGCACTCCCTCAGGCTGACATTGTGTAGGTGACCTCCAACAGGGCAGACTGAGGGCCAGAAGATTTTGGGTTGTCCCTTCCTGCTGCAGACCACCATGGAGCTTCAGGGGGGTGGTGGTTCCGGCTGAACTGTTTGACGTCTCTCCAAGGATGTTATGAGTGAAATTCTAGAGTTTCTTTCAGAAATTTCTTTCATTTTTATTTGAAGTCTTGATAAACTTGTTCAATATTTCTTTGAAAGTATCTCCCATATAATCATTCCTCTATGTGCTTTGTAGTGGATTATCTGAGGTTTTCCAGGACTGTCAGGTGACAGGTCTGGTTGAGGGCAGCATGTTGCTGATGGGGAGTGTGCCCCCTTGTGTTTTGCAGTAATTTTTCTACTGTTTTCATAAATAGATGAGATTTGGGACTTTCCCCAGAATTTTTCCCAGTGCTACTAAGGGATACTTGTTTTTAAACCATTTTTCCATTTCCTTCCATCAGTTTTATTTTCTACCATTGTAGAAAATAAAGTTGCCATGGTAACTTTTCATTATACCATGGGCTGATCAGATTTTTCTGGTGTGCTTTTTTCCCTAACTGATGTTTTGTCTTCATTAATAGTTTTACAGAATTTACAAAAAGATGTAGATAAGATTGATTGCTTCCACAGATAGCATGATGCTTTCTGTGAGTCTTGACAGGTAGAGATTTCTAGACAGGATTTTTTCTGACATGCTGGAACAGTGAGGCTGTGGCTGCCAAGTGACACCTGCAGCAGCCTGTGCTCAGGCCACTGTGCAGGTGTGCACCCAGCCTGCCCTTGTGGTCCTTGTGAAAGGGTGAGCTAATTTGGTGGAGAGAAAGAACTCCATGTGAGAAAAGCCTGCCATGAAAGCAAAGGTTTGCTGTCCTCGTTGTCTGGCTTGAGGATCTGTGAATAGCCAGTGTTGCTGGTCTGCAGCAGCCCCAGTTCAGTGGCAGGAGGAAAACCTGATTTAAAACAAAAAAAAAAAAAGAAGAAAGAAAGAAAGATATTTACATTATCCTGACACCTTTCTTTTTCCATTAGTTTAAATATTTCATAGTTAAAATTAAGCAAGGTGCTGAATTGCCATGTGACGTCTGACAGTTTAACTGGCCACAGGATGCACTCCCCTTCACCCCTTCTCCATCCCCCTCTGTGCTGGGGGACACTGGCTGCCCCTCTCCTTTGCTGGGAGCAGCTACACCATCATCCTTGCCCTTGTGTGCCATGGTAAATTCCTGGTTAACCACCTGTACAGCTGGATCACTCCCTGGATGTTCTGCTCCAAGGGCTCGTCCCTGCTTGAAGCTGGGGGGTGCCCGGGGTGCCAGGCTGTCCCTCAGGGCTCTGTGGATGGGGTTCTGGAGTGGGCCAGAGCCCAGCAACCTCCTACCTGTTTATGCCATGAGTGATTTTTTTTTTTTCTCTTTTGTAGCTGTAGCTGTTTGGATGGGTTTTTAGGGCCCAGGCCAATCTGGGATAATAGAAAACTGTACTCCAACAATTCCAAATATTCAGATTATAATTATTACCATCTGTTTGTCTTTGTTTATTTAGTTTTTCAAGAAAGCTCCAGTAGTACTCAGAACAGCTTTATTGTGATAGAAATTTCTAGCCCCCTGTGATTTGAAGATTCCTGTGCTGATTCAGTGCAGCAAAGCCTTAGCAAGTCTCTTTAGGAGCACAGGCTGACACCATTTCACATTTTCTTCCCATCTGAGGGCTGAGATTACAGCCAGCTCCCTGGCTTCTTTCAACTTTTTGTTTAACTAAGATCTCTTTTAAAATTTGTTTGGTTCCTTCTCTTCCATCCTCTTTTCCCCCTGCATCTGAGCCTCCAGGTATTCCCATGTCTGACCGGAGCTGGTGCATTGGCAGTGCCATGGGGAGCATTGGCAGTGCCATGGGGAGCACTGGCAGTGGCTGGGCTCCTGGGCAGCGTTTTCCAGGATTTTGGCCTCCATGGAGAGCGGCTGCGTGCGGTGGGGCCGGGCTGCTGGCCGGGAGAGCGGAGCTTTCCCATGGAAGGGCTGCAGCCCACGTCACCGCTGCTCCCTGTGCTGAGTCAGGGCTTGTGCCAAACCCAGCCAGGCAAAGGCGGCTTTTCCTAACCCAGCTTTTCCTCCTGACAGCAGGAGCCTTTGAATTAAACTCATTCCTCGTAAACACTGACTTTATACAGTGGAGGACACTGCTGTGGCAACCTTTAGGAGAGGCTGCAGAAAATTATACCCAGCTTCCACTGTTCCATAGCCCTGCTTCGGTTTTCCTCCCAGCTCCCCTTAAGAAATAATTAGTATCACTTTGCCCTTTTTTTTTTCTTACTGTAACTTTTTGATTTTGCTGCCAAGACCTTTCTCATAGTTTTCAGAGAGAAATAGCTTTAAAGCTTGATACATCTCAAATGCTTGCATCATCTCCACATCTGGTATCTTACTCCTAATTTATAAATCATTTTTAAAATCAGAAGCATGTGTCAGCTGCAGCAAAAGACTTTCTGTATTAACTGAATTGACAGAAGTATTGTCATAATTTTTTCTAAAGTATATTGAAACTTTAGTCCTCTTCATTATCCTTTCTCTTCATCTGTTTTATTCTGCAGCTTATACCTCAAGTTGTCTGCAGGAGTTGTTTGGTGTGACCAGGCATCACTTCTGGAGGTGCTTACAGAGGTGGGAGCTGTGGGCTGGAGCAGCCTGGCTCCTCTGCAACTGCACAGGCCACCCACCTTAGTCATGGGGTCCCCAGCCAGCGTGGGGTGCTGGGGACATCAGCAAACTGGTGTCACAGAGCCCCTTGTCACCGCAGCCACTCTGGGGGTAAATGCTCCTGCAGCACTGAGGGAATCAGTAACTCAGACCGTGTGAGGCTGGATAATTCACTTGAACGTTTTTGTTTCCCAGGCTATTGAACTGAAGTGTTGCTATTGGCAGTTTCGAAGCAAAAAATCTCTGCAGGTGTTTCTCTGCTGGTCCACGTGATGGTCTTAAAAGGCAGCTGTATGAATATCTTGGGGCACAATCTGAGTGTGTTCACTGTCTGAAACTGCGGTGTAAAACTTGGCTGACAGTAGGTATGAAGGATGGCAATAGACATTTATAGTATTTAAATATAATTTAAGTAATATTTAAAATGTAACTCAGGACTTTTGTGCTGGAGCTGACTTGGTTTTTCTTTTCAGTCACTAGAGAAAAAATCCCCCACAACTTTACAGGAAAATTGTGGGAAATATTTGAAGCTTGTCAACGACTCAGTTACGATAGCAGTTGCGTGCGACAGTGACTTGGTGAGCAGTAGTGACATTTGTTTTCCTGTGAATTTGGGAATCTCCCACAAGAGCAAAGACCCATGGTTCTGACCCGATTCCCTCACATTTTGGATCAAGAAAAAAGCAATACCTTTATTTATTGTAAAGAATTATCTTCCCAGTCCTACTTTATTTATTTTGAAAAGATTTTGACTGTCTATTTCACAATACCGAAGCAAAATAAAAAAATCTTTATCTCTTCTTACTCCATCCTTTGTAGTTTTCCTGCTGTAGGGGAGAGCCTCTGACCTCCCTGGAGGTCGTCTTCCTGCGGGGCAGTGACCCAGTCGTGTTTTCCTCTCAGTCCTGGAGCAAGTGACTTGTCCAGGGACAGAATGAAGGGTGCAAGTCAGAAATCTCCACTTCTCACACCCAGGTATCGCCACACCAACCTCAACAAGATGTGTTGGTTTGGGGTTCTTATCCCTCTTTTATTTCCCTGCAGTATTTTCTTCATAGATGTGAGGATTTCTTTATTTTACCTGTTTTGAAGGCTAATATCAAGTTCAGCTGAAATAAGATCTGACACAAACCTACCTGAGGGTAAGAATAGTCTGGTTGCTGCGGTAGAGGCTGGACATTTATTGCGCTGTTGGCTTCCTGCAGCAGCCTTGGCATTCATCTCCCTCTGCCACCGTCACCTC
Organism: Ifrita kowaldi; assembly: GCA_013398055.1. Taxonomy (NCBI): domain Eukaryota; kingdom Metazoa; phylum Chordata; class Aves; order Passeriformes; family Cinclosomatidae; genus Ifrita; species Ifrita kowaldi. The sequence goes on along the minus strand of VZRS01011433.1, from coordinate 1,235,691 downwards.
CCTGCCGAGGGCTAAAGACACGGATTGTTACCAATGTAAACCTGGAATATACAGCCCTGAAACGTGGTGGTTACTGAGTGTCTGTAGCTTTTGCTCAGACTCAGGGATCTGATTTCCCCGCTGTGGATTTAGTGTTGCAGAAGCAGCAGCGTTTCACAAGTGCTGTGATTGCATCCTAGGCAGAGAGTAGGTGACAGTATAACAGAGATAACAGAGATAACAGTCAGAGCAAAATCATGGGACGGGATGAGGCTGGCTGGAATTTTTCAGTCTCCCTGACCTTGTCCGTGCTGAGGAGCAGCAGTGCTGGCCGGCCTCTGCAGCAGGGCTTTCCCCAGCTCCAGCCCCGGCATGCTGATCCCAAAAGCCTTGCTCAGGATGAACAGTTTCTGTGCCCCTGTCCGGACCTCTGTTCACATCGTCTGTGTTTTGAGCAAAATGGGAAAGCAGCCGAGAAGTGTAGGGGCAGTGCTGAGGGCTTCCGGGGGAGGAGGAGGGACCCGGCTGGGGATGTATGCAGAGAGAGAGACAGCTCGTTAACACTCGAAGGAGAAACGGATGGGAACAGGGGGACCCGTGGTCATGTCTCTTTCTTAAACTTTTATTGGTCTTGCTAACTCCCAGCAGGTTGTAATTCAAAATTCACCGCTCAGATCCCCAGATGATTAAAGTAATGGATTTAGGATTTTATTTTTCTGGTTTCCTGGTTATCTGAGGCATGCAAAAGCCACGGGCTAAACTTAATCTGACTGCTTGCAAGAGCAAGCAGCTTTTTTCTCTTGCCCTGTTTTCTTATAGCAGCCTGGGATCCTTCTGGAGTGCTTTGAAAGCCAAGGGCAGAAGATGATTAGCTGATGTTAATGGGGAGTCGGAAGTGCGAATGGTGTCTTGGCAACAGCTCAATAGTGTGAGATGAGTATCTCAATGCTGCAAGGCATCTGATTAAACGGGGGGAGCTGATAACACGGGTCCTGCTAAAGGGTGCCTGTGAGTCACACAGACTGAGCTTTGAACACCCCCAGTCACAGACGAATTTCCAGTATTAAAAATCCTGGTACAGAGGGGATTGCTGCTTGCTCAGTTTTCCTTGCACTGTGTCTGCCTCCTGGGAAGAAAGCCTTCACCTTTCATCTTTAGAAAGTAGTATGGAGTTCATGTAGATGTGAGGGATCCTCATTTGGTTTTTACTTATGTTTATTGCGAATTAATTGTTCCCACTTTATTGTTATAACAATAGAAATCCTTTTGTCTGTGATTTGTTTTGTTAACAAGCTCATGCGGTTTTGCCACTTGTTTTTAAAGCTGGATTAAAACCTCTCCTAAGTTTAGTCCAACAGAAATGGCCCCAGAATTCTGCATTACCTATGTGTGATTGGCTACATTACATTCCCTGATTAATTAAAACGATGGCATCTAGAATCGGGAGTGTGTCCCCTGCCCCTGGTGGCCTCTCTTGCCTCGGTGCCATGGCAATCTCATCTCCCGGTTCCTGAGCATCGCTCGTAGCCATGGCAACCCGGGCTGCCGGGGAAGGCCGGGCTGGGGATGTGCAGCTCCCTCCTGCTGGAGTCACTGTTCTTAAGGTGCTGCTGCAGTCTACGGCACTGGCCTGCACGTGGGTTTTTCCATGTGATAACCAACCTCTGTGGTTGTAACTTGACCAGTCCTGAAAGGAAGGGATGGGTAAGATAAGAGGAATGAAATGAAAATGCTAATAAATTAGGAGGCAAAGCCTGGGCTCACTTTACTCACAAGACTTGTAATATCTTTAATTTAGCAAAATGGCTGCTTTCCTGAGCTAAATTACAGCAAGGCACTGGGCAATTCATTTGAAGGGTCTGAGCACTAGGTACCCAAATTAATGTCTGTGTTTTGTTTTATTTTTTTTTCCTTTTTGAGATTCATCAGACCCTGAAACCAGTCGGGGGCGGGGGTGTGCAATTAAAAAAGACACGAACCAAAAACTTAAAAAGACATCTTTATGTTTTAGGGATGACCTAGACTTCCCCACACAGAGATTTCCAGTGATGAGACAGGATCTATCACAACTCCCATCTGTAGGAAACCTGTTGTGGTTTGCTGAATACCAAAGTGAGTTGTGTTTGAGAGGGAGCTGATGGCAGAGGTGTACCAGAGACCAGCAAACATTACACTGTGAGACCTGGGGGTGGCTGCAAAGGGGGCAGATGGGTAGTAACACAAATACGTTGTTCTGGGGCACAGTGAAGAAGTGACCAACCCGTGTTGCTGTTGGCATCAGTGGGATACGAGGCCACAAGGCAATTTACAGAGCTGAGTTGGTAGGAATCTTTTCTAGAAAAGGATTTAGGTATTAAATCCTTACAGTAAACCAAACCAACCCAGGGACTTCAGTGGGGAATGATCTCTGTGTGGGTTTGCTGTGTGCTGTGGAATCGAGCAGTTCCCAGGCCATGGCTGTAATAAAGGAGATACTTTCCTTCCTTCAAATTAGGTGTAGTGGGTGACTGTGAAGGAGCATCCCTCTGCCTGCACGGGGGGCTGTGAGCTTCCTACCAAGAACTTTTGGGATCCAAAATGTCCATCAGCTCAGCCCCGCCTTCTGAGAGAGCTACAGGAGACAGTGGGGCTGCAGCAGAGGCAGGGCAGAGCCTGCTGATCCTGGAGGTAAGTGGTATGGTATTCTCAGGGATTTCTGATCTGTGCCTGTTTGAGTGACTCTGCAGCTGCTTTTTATCCTTCACATAACTGGAAGAGATTAATTTTGTTTAATTCACCCCCACATCACGCAGGAGACCAGAACAAGTTGGTTCTGCCCTTGTCACCTCAGACTTGCACCCTGGCACAGCTCATCACTGGCAATCTGGTGCTGTTTACATTTTAGTTATGCTCTGTAGTAATCTTCAGAGTCTGCTTGGTATTAAAAAAAAAAAAAAAAAAGGCTTTATAATAGACCAAAACATTGATTGGAGTTTATTTTGTTTTATCTTGTTAGTTCTTGGGTTTAGGAAAAAATGACGACATATTTCACCTTGTTGGTTGGTTCAGCAGCAAATCATAAAACTTAATTGTCAAAACTCCTTAATCCCAAAGAACTGGCTTTTTGAATTTTTTTGCTGAGTTTTTTTTGGTAAGGTTTTTTTTGCTCATGCTGCTAGCTAATCCTAATGCTGTTAAATCTGCATCCACTCTTTCATTTAAATTTGATATTTACAAATGCAAATGAATTCAGATTAATATTTTCTTTGTCTAGGCTCCACTCCTAATAAGATATACGAGGCAACGAGGACATGGGCAGGGAACCTTCCAGAACAGATGCACCCCTCTCTGCTTGAGAATTAGCAACTACTAAAAAAAAAAAAAAATCCGACTAAAGCGTGAGTGGACTTTCAGGAAAAGGAGGAGAGTTAGGAGCTGGAAGCATTCCTGGAATGTGCCTTGCACCAGCCCCAGTGCTGGTGGTGTGGGAGGCAAGGTGCTGAGCTGCACCCTCAGGGAGATGCGGCAAAGAGAGTTTGTCTTTGGGGGGAAGGAACTGGTTTGGGCAGCACTTTCTTGAAGGGAGGTATTGGGAGCACTTGGAACCCTGCAGAGCTGTCCCAGCCGAGAGTGCTTCACAAACGTATGGGGTGTGAGTGCTATTTCAGGGCTCAGAAAAATGTGAGGTATTTCGCTCCAGAAAAACACAGTCCTGCCCCAGCACAAACACAGCAATTTGGTTTGATATGACACGTTATATTTATAACCAGAAATGTCAGAGAAAAGTCACAGAAGGTATGGATAAGCATTAGGATGTAGTGTATGTGCACGTGAGTATTTTTCATTGTCTTTTAGTGTTATTTAAAATGTCTTTTCCATCTCACTTCCCACCCTACCACTATAGGCAAGGTTGATTTTAGAGTGGTTTTAAGGAGATGCTTTGGCAACCTGTTTTTGGTGATGGTGAAAGGAGATAGTGAAGATAGGAGATGGTGAAGGATGGTGAAAACGAGATGACTTGGGAGAAATCAAAGGAGAGGGACAAGAGTCACGGAGGGAGAAGGTGGCGGGATGTTTAACTCGGAAGGTGGTCAGCCTGGAAATGAAGGCAGGGACCACATGAGTCCCAGTACTCAAAGCAATGGCTTCCAGTTTACATTTGCAGTTCACACTGGAAGGATTTTGCATGTGAGAGTAGGCGGTGTCCTCTCGCCTTTGCATTCCACAGGGCATGAAGCTGAGCCCGTGCGGCACAGGGACCCAGCCAAATCCCCTGAGGTGCCCGGAGGCAGCAAACCTCTCCTGGGCTTTGGCTGAGCTGGACTGAATGGCTGGGCAGGGTGGGGGGCAAGACCATACAGAGAGAGGGCTGCAGTGATGGGGATATGGATGGGTCATGCGGGAGAGAGGTTTTGTGGTAGGGAAAGGGAGCAGGCAGTTGGAAAACTCGCTGAACTGATGGTTTGCGTGCATCCCCTACCATGGTGGGAGCAGTCAGGGCACGCTGGGGCTGGGTGAGCGAGTGGTGGTTCAGAAAACCAACAGAAACGTTCCACACCCCATACTGATGTGAAAATGGGTAGCAGCGTGTTAAACACTCATCATCCTTTCAGGAGCCCGGCCGAGGAAAGCAGCTAATGGATTCCTTGCCTGCAGTGCAACAGCAAGGGGAGCACAGACCCTGCTGTGCTGAGCCTTTCTGTCTGCCAGAGCACTGTCTCTCTTCCCTAAGTGGTTGATTTATGTGAGCAACCACCACACACCCAGAACTATATTTGCAAATAATACAGCAGCTATGTTGCTTTCAGGAACTCCTTTAACATTTCAGTTTGAGAATTGATTAGTACTCAGTGACGCTTGAGTACTCAAATTCTCATGAAAGACTCAGGAAATGCTGTGAATATGGTTACACAGAACTCTTTAGTTACGTGACTCAAAGGAATATTCATTCATTCTACGTATTTAGATGTATTTTTTTGCATTTCCCATCTGCAACAGGAATAATTCTTTTTCTCCAAACACACTGCATTTCCAGAGCTTGTTGGGAAAGCACAGGGTCTCCTGTATCTTTACAGAACTCCCCACTTCCTGTCACTTTCTAGTTTCAAATACCAGCCTCATATGAAGAGAAAAAGACCACACAAGACCACATGCTGTTTACTTTGGGCTGATTATTCACATGTTACAAGCAGTCAAGAGAGGAAGAGAGTTTTCCCCCTAAGTTCTGAAAGCACAATTCCATCAAAGCAATGGTTGTCTTTGCTTTACCAAAATTTGTTCATGTCTGCCCGCTGAGATATAAAGACTTGCATTCGAAAAATACATCCCCTTTTGTTTATTTTATCATTTGCAAGTAAACACCTCTGCCTAGAGTAGGCATTTTTGTGCTGCTAAATATCTTTTCTTTGGTATCATTTTTTAAAACCCATTTGGGGATTTAATTTTGATGCCTTTGATCAGCCTTGTTGCCCTGTTGATGAGTGCTCTCTCCCCTCTTTCTGTTCCCCACATGGCACAGGGGCAGTTTCCCGTGGGTGGTGTGGGCACAGGCCCAGCGTGGAATTTGGCAGTGATTCCCACACTGGGTTCAGTTTGATGCCACGTGCAGTCCCTGGGTACACCTGACCTGCAGAGTGGCCACTCGCAGCAGTGATGAGGGAAATGTCAGGAGGGCTTCTCTGTGGGCTTTTCCAGGACTCTTGGAACTCTTTCCAAGTGTCTTTCATGCAGGAGGTATGGGAGGGTTCGGGGGGCTGTTACATCAGTCAAGATCCTGGCAGTGAAGGATTAGATCATTCAAGCTCCATCAGTTGTCCATGCAAGGCTGGATTAGGAGTATTTGTGTTAACTGAAGGAAATAAAGTTTTTCTAACAGTAAAGAGGTCCTGTCCTGTTAGAGCTGGCATGATCCTGCTTTGCTTACAACCCATTCTCTACATTAGGCATTTAGGGATCCTCTCTCTGCACACCCACAGCCGTGGCTATGAGGACTAATACCAAAGTACTGGAACACAGGAACAGATCTTAGCCTCGGGTTTCAGAAATCACAGCTTCCTGCTTTCCCTCCTCTGCCTGGCAGAATCCCTCCCTTTGGCGAGGATGCACGTGCTGTTGCTGCCTCTTTTGTGTACTTTCTACCTTCTTTGCTGTGCACCTGGGGTTCATCCCATTGATGCTATTTACACTCCAGATTGCTATTTTCTGTTTCCTTTTGTTGTGTTTCCAAAGCAGACTTTTGGAATAAGAATACAAATAGCTGTTCTGAGTATTTTATGCTCTAAAAAGTGAATACAGTCAACAGATGCCAAGTTGTAATAGATCAAGCTGAAATGCTATCTTAGTTGCTTCGGCTTGAAAGGGGACTGCTGTAGAGAACAGCAGTGATGTAATCTAAGCTGTATTTGAAATCCCATGAAGATTCAGGTCAACAGGGTTGAGAGCTGAAATTAATGGACGTTTGCTGTAACAGCTACAGATAAATGTGGAGGTTTCACAACCGAAACTCACAGGGGGTGTTACAAATGCACATGATGCCGAGTGCCTGATGTTGTAGAGAAGTGAACATCGGGGGAGAGGGCTCAACATCTGGTATTCATGTGAAAATGAAAATTGCACATGCGCTGAAGGTCACAGTGACCTGGGATGTTATGCTGACATGGCTGTGAAACAAGGATGGGCTGCTTCTGTCTTTGTGAACAAATTTTGCAGCACTGGAAGAAATAATAATGAAAAAAAATGTGAGTTTTTCCTCTAAGGCCTTGCAAGAGCTTTCACTTCAGCTGGGCTGGATGTGTGCCACTGTGATAGCACCCTCTGTTCCTTTCATCTCTGCCCTACACCTATTTCTGGGAGAGGAGAGTGAATCTCCCCCTGCATGTGTTTTCTCTCCTCGGGAGGATGGAAGAACACTGTGACACTTGGGTTGTAGTCTTTATTGTATGCTGTTGTGAGTTCCTAAAGGGGTAGAATTGTTTCTGTGGTAAATGCCATGATGACCTCCCTCTCTGTTTGCAATCTCTTTTGAATGCTGCTTTTTCAAGAGCAGTGCTAGAACTTGGTATGAAGTACCGCTTAAGTACTGGCAGGCACTTTAATCTTAAGGCAGAAAAATAGACACAGACCATGCTGGAAGCCAGACAGGTTCTTTGCTTTGTATTAGCAGTTGTATTCCTAACACTCACTGAAATCCTGCTGGACTCTGTGAGCTCTGGGCATGCGTCTGAGGCAGAACTTGCACTGTTAATTGTTGGCGTCTTTACTCCTTCTTGATGTATGAACATTAAACCAGCAATGCTGTGGTTTAGGAGGACTAAGCAAGAGCTGTCGGCTTGATTTCAGAGTCTGTGGTTTCCCTAGCACTTAAATTTTTGTCTGTTTGTTTTTCTTCTCAGATTCTTCGAAGTGTGATCAACTTTGAGAATGGTTACAGCTCTGAACCTGGGCAAGTGAAGTCACTGCGTGTGTGACCTTGCCCTGTTCATTTCATGAGAAAGGATCCTGCTCCCCTGTTCTCCTTGGCTTCCAAACATCATTTTTTGTAGAAAGCTCCAAGCAAAATGACCATGCCATGCTGGACTTCTACACAGCCACCAGAACTGAGGAGGAGGAAGAGATTACCTGAGGTGAGACCTGAACTTGCGTAAGTGGCAACAGGCAATGTGTAGCTGCTCCTGCAGAAAAAGGCAGCAGGGTCCCAGCTGATGTGAACCCATCCTAACAAAATGATTCCTGGCATGGGGAATGCTCTCCTGTTTGATCTCTGGTACATTTAACTGGACAGCTAGATGTTTATCAGTGTCTCTATAAGCTTTCTGCCTTACGTTGGGTAAGAATCTCTTAACTTTTCCAATGATCTTTAATTTATGATCTGTAGTCAGGTGAGGGTTCAAGTTGAGCACTTGAATGTTTTCAGTGGTTTTGTCACCTTTATTTCTTATGCTTAATTTCTGGCATTGCTGAATTTCCCTTGTCATGAAAAGCCTTAAAATTAACAAAAAAAAAAAAAAAGAAAAAAGAAAAAAGAAAGAAAAAACTGAGATCTTCATGCTGTGTGCAGAGAAATTTTCCAAAAGCCCTCTAAATATTGATATATATCCATTTATCTACAATTTGTAGTTTAAAAGCCTTCCCTAATGTAAATCAAAGTGCTAATTCCGAGCAGATTAGAGCCAGAAGCCGCTCAGAGAGAGTGAATGGACCTACATAAGGACCTTTCCATAGCTGGGAGAGCAAGAACTGTATCTTTGCTGAAGAGACAGAATTGTGTGTTTGGATTTGTCAGTGAATTTCTTCTAAACACTGCTAATCACATTTAAAAGCTCTTGGGTTTTTTTTGTTGTTGTTGGTTTTGGTTGGGTTTTTTTGTTGTTGTTGTTTTGGTTTTTTTGGTTTTTGATTTTTGGTTTTTTTGTGGCAGCTGGAATTTAGTATGTTGCTTGCTGGTTTGGATCCAAATAGAAGCAAATAATGTTGAACACAGTTGAGCCATACAGAGCAGCTGAATCCAGCATTTGACTCCAAAAGCAAAATAAGATCTGAGTTTATTTTGTTTTTAAAGGTAGTGCATCCAACAGATAATTATATTTGTGGGGAAAAAAATAAAGGAAAAAGGAAAAAAAAAGCATTTTCAAATCAAGTACCCCTACATTCACTGTGTCACATCAAAGAAAAAGAGTAAGGTAATGTGAAGTATAAGTTTCATTTTATCGTATGGAAATCGATGTTGATAAAATAACTTTGTAACCTGTCAGCTACAGAAAACAGAATTGAGGCTGTGATGACTTTGGACTCAGATTCTCCTATCAGCCACTGAAAAGTTTGTATTTTTTTAGTGTAATTTCTTGTTATCGCTACCATGAGAGTTACATGTTTCCACTCTGTTTCCAGTCACTCCTAGCTTTCTGAAATTCAGTTTAGAGGTTGGAAAGGAATGCCTCTCCAGAACTCCAAGATTCTCACAACACATACCTTACAGAAAATGCTAAATTTAGTCTGAACTGTTATTACAGATATCATTGAGGCTTTCTGTTACTTGTCATGTCTCAGGATCAGAAACCAACTTGCCTTTACAGACCTTTGTGATGTGGTTGGAGAGCAATTGCATACTCCAGATGTGGCTTCTGGGAAATCTCTTGTCACTGACAGAGTTGAGAGCGTGAGTGCAGAGGGTCACATTGGCTGTGAGATGCTGCTGAAACCAGTATTTGCTTCTATTGATTAAAATATTTTTTTTAAAAAAAATAATTATTCTCGTTTCAGAGAACGCCTGAGAAGTTTCAAGTTTCATGAATATGGATCTTCTATAAGATTAAATAAAAATTGAATTAAAGCAAACTAAACTCTGAAGTTGGAGAGAAGGATGATGCAGGCATCTTCTGGAGTTATATTTGCATTTTTCCCAGTGAAGACTGTAAGGTAACAAGGCAGAGCAGTAACCTTTTACTGCGTTTTTTATAGTTAATAACAGATCAGACCATTACTTCCATTTGGCATCCAGATGGCAACACAGTGTATTATGGATGACACTGAGGAAATTGCCATCTTCCTCTAGAAATTGCTTGTGTCAAGTTAATGAAGAATGTCATCTATTTCTGCAGTATGAAAAATAAGGGAGAGTGATGGAAGATGACACTGAACCTGGAGCCGTGTGCGAGCGGCTCAGATGCCAGTCCAGCCTTATGGGCACAGTGGTTGTTGCCTTTTTGGGTGGTGATCTGCCAGTGTGTTACCATGCTGTGCCTCCCAGCACAAGGAATTTGTAGGTATTATTGGATTAATTTCACGTAAGTGGCTGAACTGATGAGGCATAGAAGCGTTGAGAACACGTAGTAAAGCTCATAAATTTCGTCCTGTTAGTACACTTAATAGTGAGGAGGCACGGGGCTTGTGCCACTCATTGCCTACTCTGGGAATGAGTGTATTGCTGCTTTTGAACTAGCTTTTATTCCAACACACTCACAGGCTTCCCTGAGTTGCACAGGACTTGAAAGGAGCAGGTGCTGATGTTTGTTTTAGGAGAGGCACTGCCAGTAACTTTAGGGGGCTTTGGCTCAGGTCCTCGGGGAGGTGTGTGTTTTGCAGCAGGACTGAAAGTCAGCGTGTATCTCTTGGCATGGTAGGTCCTTAAATGCAAGACCATATCAGGAGCACAAACATCTATTTTATCATGTCTTCCTTTATAGTGTCAAAAGCAGCTCCAATTTTACTTTAATTGAAATAACATATGTGAGTGAAATACATTGATTGTCTTTTTGATCACCATCAGTTTTCTGTCCTTCACCAATTGTGGTATCTGGAGGGTCTAAATCAAAAATAAGTCCATACTTGCATGGCAAAGCTCTCCCTCTCTTTTTCCCCTAGCAGTAAATTACCAAACATTACTTCCATTAAGTGTCCACGTGCAGGAAGAAAAAACCCAACTCCTTTATCCTTCCTGTTTCTCCTTTCATTTTATTTTTTTCAGATGATAACTCTAAAAGTGCACACACTCAGGTACTCTTTAGAGTGATACTGTCAGCAAACACTCATCAAACAGGCTCAGCTTCCCATAGGAGCTGGCCCTTTAACAATTGTTTGGTGTCTTTAGTCTTATTAACTCACTGACTGGGACAAGAAAGATAAATGCAGCATCAGACCATGGATTATGCCTGTAATGAGGGGTTAGACATATATTTTCCATGGCAGCATGCAGAGTCATCTGGGTCTCTAAGGAGGTTTCATGTTGTCTTCGTAATAGATTCTGTCTTTGTTCAGTTTTCTGACTGTCCTCAAATTTTTATTTGGAGAAAGGGCTCACATTGTATGATCCCTTAAGCCATGTTGTGAATTCCTGCCCCATGGGATGCCTCGAGCCTCAACGTTTGCGTCCTTTGGTGACGGAGGCTGCTGCCACAAAAGGCTCTCTAGGAGACAGGGACCTTGAGAAAAAAAATCTGGCATCAACAACTATGTTGTGACCTTTTCATTGTTGGAGTGCCTGGCTGTTGCCCTGCTTTATTGGCCTGAATGTTTTCCATAGTGGGAATATGGAAGGTGGCAGCAACAGCATGAGGATTATTCTTAAATGTTATAGCCTTGTTTGGGATGGGTGCAAAGAAGGAGAAGAGGAACACGTGAGAGGCAACTGCTGAATGCATAAGAGATGTGTAAGTGAAATTTCAGGGAAAATTCTCTGAAGTTTGGGGAAAAAAACTGATCTGAAAGAAAGAGACATAACAAAGGAAGTAGATAGTAAGCTTAACTTAAAAAATAAGTTACTTCAAATTAGGCCAGCTTTTTGCTGTAATCAATGGCTTTACAACATAATTTGCAGCAAACATAATTTTGAAACGCAAAACTGAAAGCTCAAATTTTTAATTTTCTAGGTCTGGTTTTTAGACAAAAACTTATTTTCTACAGGGTACAGCTTGAGAAAGCTGACTTATGGCATCAGTAAGCAAGTGACATATGTTTTTCAGGTGGTTATTCCCCAGTGTCTTGCTATCCCTCCCTTTATGTCTACAGAAGGCTCAGGAATTCCTTGCAGGCGTTTTTAAAATTAAGCTGTTTTTAAGAACCATGGGCTAACAGATGGAGAAGAGATGTTGTCATCAGCTAGCCAAAGTAAACACAGTTGCAAAGAGTTTTCGTCAATAACTGCAGAGTTACACAATCCAATCATCTTTCAGTTAAACTTCTGAGGAATTGCATAAATCTATGAATGTACCTGGGGCTCCAGTTCGTCTTGGTAATTTGTACAGAGCTTCACCTACGTGAAGAATACAAGGGTTTGGAGCAAATAAGGGATTCTATTTGCACCTGCAGGTGCCTACAGAAGAGCTGTTCTGCCCCTGCTCTGCTGGCTCACTGCTGGGAGCTGTGGGGTGTCCGTGCCTCTGGATGTGCCTTTGTGTCCAGGCGAGTGGTGACACTGATGACAGGAGGCAGCAGGACAGGCTTTAGGTGGTCTTGTCCCCAGCATCCAAGACACTTTGATGGACAGAGAAAAAGGATTTCTCCTTGTGCCAAGCCAATTTTCATTGACCCAGCAACATGAGGTAATTCCTCACCAGTCTGTGAAAGTCTTGCATGAGAAGGTATTGCTAAAACCTGGCACATTGTCTTCAATTTTTCAACCCCCAAATTTCCAGAGCTGAAGAGGGGGGGGGCAGATATCACATGGAGCTGAAAAAGTTGTGAAGTAAATATTCCTTAAAGTTAACTAGAAAATCCAGAGACTTGCTCTGAGTCCTGCTTTAGCCTATAGTTGATATGCTCTTGTTGCCTGCTCGGTAATTTGTCTGGAACAGGGAAGAAGAATTCAGACTTGGCAAGCTGGTGCTGCAGACAGATTTTGTCAGATGAAATCCCAGTAGACGTTAGTGCAACATCAACAGCTCCTGAGCTATCACATGGGAATGCACAGGGAGATAAACCAACATCCTAGAGGGAGGATCCTCTATTTTAAGGTGCAGAGAAGGGAATCTGGCTAGTGTAATTTTTTTCCTTTCTCTCTGTAGTCGTTCAGAGAAATGATGGAAAATGCCAGTTCCAAACACAGATACAATTCTGTCTTTTCTCGAATTCTCCACTACATCTAAAGTTGCTTAACTTCTCTCTCTTGCCTTCTCCTACATGTGAAGAGAGGTTAATCCTATCTGCCTTTACCTCAGAGGGATTGTAAGGGCAGAGTTTGGAAAAGAATTTGCTGTCTATGCAAAGAATCCATAAGTGACTGCAGGGAAAAAAACCCCAGACCTACCATTGGGAAACTCCAGCACCAGCCTACTGCTTTCTGGAAGTGGCGTGTTCTGTTACATAAACATCCTTGAAGCTTTGCAGAAGGGGTGACATTCACATGTGGGGCCTGACTAATTGGGCTTTGTGTGTGAAGAACGGGGATGGAGAGGATAAGGAAATGAAATCCCTAAGGTGCAAGCTGGGCCTCCTTCTTCCCATGGCCTGGGCTGTTGCTTACGTGTTGGAAAGGGGTCTCAGAGCCTCCTGTACCACGGAGCTGATGACTGGGAACTCTGTGGGCCCTTCGACACAGGCTGCATCCGAACTGCCCTCCCCAGGGGGCTGGGAGGTGTCCTGCTCAGCCCAGCAGCCTGCAGCAGTCACTCAGAGAGCATCCCTCTGCCCAGGAACTGGTAACATCCCTTTGAACTTCAATCATCATTAACTCAGTGGCCCTGGCCTCTATTTAGGCAGAACATCATGCAGACAGCATTAACTCTTGGCGGCTTCTACCGAGGCAGGAGGGGGCTGCAAACTTCAGGACTTCCAAATTGCTCTCTGGAGGAGTCTGCACCCTTCCACTGATTATGTGGAGAACCCAGATCCCACAGTTGCTGCTTTGATGGCCAAAGTTAAGTGGCACCAGCACCCCTCCATCCAAAACTCACTCAAGACTCAGGGCCCAGTTCTCCTCAGCCCCACAGCTTGCAGCAAAGGGGAGCTGCAGCACGAGTTGAAAGTCACCACTTTGTTCTGCACACACTTTCTAAAGCTTTGTTACTAGTCCTGACCAAAGAAAATAACTTGTTTCCTCCTCCATCTCTTTGGGGAAGACTGCGTATAGCAGGCATGTAAATAACTTGGTAGTGTCTAATATAAAATTCACATGTGTGTTTTTCTATGTGTTATGACAAACATAGAATAATAATGATCTGCAAGTTTTCCAATCTGTGTAGCAGCTCTCAGGGTAAGAGGTCAGATTTAGCAACTGGGATGTTAAAGGAACAGATTCACAAGCTGAAAGATCCAGTGTGGAACTGGTTAGGAAAGAGTAAAATCTGAATTCCCAACTCTTTTTCTTTTCACAGCTGTTAAGAGTTCAGTGGGTTGAACTGCAATCCTTCAAGTTCATCTGTTGACTCCAACACAAAACTATTATAAACTGTGCCTCTAAAACACGTGATGAAACATTTCTTGAGAGCTATTTATTCCAACTGCAGCAGAGGAAAGTTTTCAGAACACCCGGCATTTGGTAGAGGAAAGGTCTCTTGAGCTTTGCAAAAGGAGGAATTATTTGCATACCGGCGTAAGTTGCTTTTTGATTATTTTTTTCCTGCATCACCAAACAAAATAATTCTTCTTTCACCCACCATGGAAACATGATCAAGTAGCACAAAACTATGTTTAAGTGCCTAGCAGGGTATTTCTATATAATTTTTTTCTTTAATCATGTGGATTGGGTGTTTTATAATTCAGCATAGAACTCAAGATAACTTAATATTATATGTTTTCTTTCCTTTAATGTTTTCTGTATCTGAATAAGAGTTCATTCACTTGCAGTAGTAATGCAGAGGTACAATAGACTGAGAGCTTCAATCAGGTGTGAGGTTTGCAAGCTTACAAGGAGTAAGGAAGGGTTTGGGGTAACCTTTTTCCGGGTGTTTCTTTCACACCTTTGCTCTGAAGTTTGATCTTACATATCCTTTTGCATTCTCCTCCAGGCTTTAGCTGTGGTAAAGCACTTTCCATGCTGAAGATGGACCATGCAAATGTGACCCAAGCTATGCTTGATGCTGAATCCCCCAGCACAGAGAAGAACAGCAGCAACGAGTATTTTTACATCCTGATCGTCATGTCTTTCTACGGGATCTTCCTGATAGGAATAATGCTTGGTTACATGAAATCCAAAAGAAAAGAGAAGTCATCCCATTTGCTTCTGCTCTATAAAGATGAGGAGAGAGAATGGGGGGAAGCTGTAAAGCCTCTACCAACTGTAGCAGGGCTGAAATCCGTGCAGATCCCCATGATGCTGAACATGCTGCAGGAGAGCATGGTGCCATCCCTGTCCTGCGCCATCTGCTCCATGGAAGGCAGCAGCGTGAGCTCCGAGTCCTCCTCCCCAGACGTGCATTTCACCATCCAGGAGGAAGTGCTGGATACTGAACTAGGGGAAGTGTCAGAAACGCCCCTCAACGAGAGCAGTGAGGGTTCTGTGGAAAACATCCATAAGAACTCCTAGCACTCGCAGGGCTCCCTTGATCAGCTGCCAAAGCGTGAGTGGAGCTCCCTCTGAGAACTTGTGGCTCTACTTCTCTGCTCTCCAATGAACTCTGAACAGGTATCTGTGCTCCTGGGCCCAAGGTGTTCCTGAGAGCTGGCAGGACAAGGAAGTAGTGGTACCCAACTTCAAAGTGTAACTTGCACATAATTGGGTTGCTTAATTTTAATTTTTTCATTATTATTTCTTACTATGAAAGCTAAGAACATGGTGAATATATATGTATTTTTTAATGAGGTAATTATTACTGGCATGTCTCTGCATATTTCAGAATTCTGTAAATATCTGGGAAATGTTTGGGGAAGTTACCCTCATGCAAGTGCCTGGTTCTTAAAGATGGTGGGTAATGCTCATTCACACAAAGCTGTGGTAGACTAGAAATACTCTTACTGTGTTTTTCTTATGACAATCCACAGCCAACAGCACATCTGCTCAGTGAGGTCTTGAATGCTGAAAACTTGTTGATGCTATACTTGAAGGGAGATTGCAGCATGGCTGGAGGCTCACTTTAGGTACAGAAAGAATGAAAGACAAAGCAGAAAAAAAGAGGCACCGAGTTCCTGTGCAGTTTGTAAAGCCTGGCTTAAGACCCATGACACTCATCTATGTCTTTGCTTAAGTTGTACCTATACTGGCTGGGTCAGGTTCACCACCTTCTGCTGCAACCCAGCCTGTGACTGAGTTACTAACAGGAAAGGTGGTTTCATTTTTTGCTTTTTTATTTTTTAAAGATGTGTACATTTGGTCACTAAAGCCAGGGGTCTGTAAGTTATAGGAGATGTTAAAAGATCTTTCTTACAGGCTGTAAGACGTAGAAAGGCTCAAACAGATGCTGTTCTGTTATGCCTCCTTGAAAAATAGGTGGAATTCCGAATGGAGTTCAACCTAGCAAGGGTGAATTCCTGGCCCCATTGAAATTATCAGCTGAGTCAGGGATGGGCACAACTTTTTGTGCTTCTCTGTTGGAGTTAAATTCTCCATTTGAGGTCAGGAAAATTGTACCCATTTACATCATTAAAGGATCTAGACTTTCTGCTCTATTTAAGCCAGCGTAGCTAAACATTGTGTTACATCTTCTTTTTTTTTTTTTAATCAGCTCGCATGTGACACATGCATTTCTATAAAGCTATTAGTAGCTAGTATTTAAAACCACCACAGACTTCCCCCTCCCCCCATTTTAATGGTACTGTGACATTTTTAAAATGCTCATGAAATTTGTTGCTAAATTATTGCACTTTTAGAAGAAGTAAAAAATAATACAAAGGAGAAAACTAATATTTCAATCATACATTATATTTTATAATAACTTATTACAGTGTTTTGATTAGTTTTGAAGCATGAGGGCTAAAGAGCCTGAATCTAAAGCATTGCACAGCAAAATACTTGCAAAATGTCTCCACGTATTTCCTGCACTAAAATAGCTCTGTGATTTATCCACTGGCATTAGAGCTTGAGAGACAGCTTGAAAAACATGGATGCTGGACGGCAGAAATGAACTGAAGCCAGAGTGTGCTGTGCTGCTGCCGCTGGGAAGGGCTCAGAGGGTTAATGTGATGTCGGGATCAGGGATCGCTGTCTCTCTCTAACCACAGCAGAACAAAGGCTCCATTGTGCTCAGAAAGGGCCTGATTCGGGGCAGACTGAAGCTGGTGGGAGTTTTTCCATCAACTTCGCTGAACTTTGGATCAGACCATATAAAGCTTTTTGGTAGATTTACTCTAAAAGGGGCTGTTTTAAGTTTGAAAGGAGCCAAATTAAGTTTGGCACTTTGCCTGGAATCACTTGAATCCTGAAACTTTCCAAATGAGACTGACATGCGCAAGTTGTCACATTTTCCATTGCTTTCTCCTTCGTCCTTTACTTTTGGTATAAATGTATTTGTATCTGTAAAAAACTGATGTATATAATTCCTAACATCGAGTTGTATATAATTGTCTCATGTATTTAAGGATTATTGTTTCTACTGGCACTAATTTTATTTAAATAAAGAAACACATTTCCTGGAAAAGTCTCCATGTTTGTTCACTACGTCAAATAGGTTTCCAGTAACGAGACTGGGCACAATTCCTACAGGATCCTTTTCTTAGCCTCTTTTTGAAATGATTCCTTGAGCTTTACAGTACTGCATCATTGTGGGCCGACTGCAGGGCTGAGCAGGTGCTCGGGATCCACCTTTGGTCCCTGTTGGCTGTTGGGACACCAGGCTGCATGCTCAGGTTGTGGGTGTGTGCAAGCAGGGCCACAGGGATTCCCTTCTGCAAAGACCTGGGGGTGCTGGGGAGGCACTGGTGAGGCTGGCAAAACTGCTGTGGAAACTTGTGTTGCTTATTCAGCCTCTGGACACATCTGCGTTTTGAGTTTTGGGGGATAGATTTGCATTGTAGCGAATCGTGTGGGCGGGAGCTGAGGTTGTGGACAAGTATCTGACACAGATCTCTGATCCCACTGGATTTCCACTACTTGGCCATGGCACACAGCTGGCTTTGTCACAAGCTTTGACCCTGGGTCTCACTGCTGCTCTGTCATTCCCAGTATTACGTAGAGAAGAGGTTTTCAGAATCTGCCTCCCTATGTTGGGGATGAATGTTTAGAGGCACCTTTGCACGTCCCTAAATCTGTCAAGTTACGTGTACAGATTCACCAGCACTGGTTAAGACCTGCTTGCACAAGGTAATTTGGGGTTGTTTCAAAAATCAGATTGCTATAAAGTTATATCTGCTCACTTTCCCCCAAAACAGGCTCCCCTGTGCTCTGCTCTCTTCACTCGTTCCCTGTTAAATGACTCTGGGGCCTGGTCACAAGCTTCTGAGGACCTCAAGCTGCCCATCAGCCGGGCTGTGTTTGCCTGCAGCAGGGTGATCTCCCGGGACAGCCGCGGTGTCCTGGAGCAGCGGGTCAGTCAGCAGCGCTGCATCTTCCTCCCTTACCCGCGCCGCTGGCCCGGGGTTTCAGTGTTTCCATTGCCGCAACAATGAATCAAGAAACTTCTGACAGTGCTGGTGATAAGGAGGAAAAACAGAACAAAATGTAAATTACAGCTCTGCTGCGTGGATCAAAAAGGTAGCTTATTCCAGTGGTTTCTTGAGTTAAATGGAGCTGCTATAAAGGGAAACTCCGCATGCTTTGGGGCCTATTTACACTGAAATGAGCTGCTAAACACAAAACGTGGCCACCTTCTTGCAGACTGTGATGGAGCTACCCTTGGGTTGTGGGGTTGGAGAAAGTGTGTGGATAGTTTTGAATGTATTTGCCTTTGTCCTAAGGCATTTGTCTTTGTCCAAATCAGTATTTTGATGACAACAGGGCACCAAAAAAAAAAAAAAAAAAGAAAAAAAAAAAAAAAGCAAAAATGTATTTTAGCTATAAAAGTTAGATGCATGTGCAAGTGAATGCAGTGATGCCTTGAAGACAGCCCAGTGACCCCAGACTGCCAGGTAGTTATTATTTCAAAATAAAAGAAGTGTTGCTAATCTTCAGAAGCTAGAGATAGAAGAAAAAGAAATTGCTCCCATTAATCTTGTTTCAAAATGCTTTTGACTACTAAGGAGTAAAAGGTAATAATTTTTTTTTCAAAAACGAATGACATTTCCAGTGTGCTTCAGTAACTGAGTTAAGCCAGATTCAGAGCTAATAGATCTTGGCTTGAAGGCCATGATAATTGACTGTAATTTGACTGAATGGAGGTGATTTTTTTCACAAATGCATTCTTCCTTAAAAGAACACAGCAATTATGCTCCCATTTCTTGGCAGTGCAATACCTCACACATTTGCTGCAGTATTAACACACACCACCTTTGAGAGGAAAGGAGAAGATGGCCACGTGTGGCCTGCATACCCGGCTGGTTCCAGGATCTCCTGTAAGTAGAAGTGCCAGCTCTCAAGGTTGTCACATTGGGGTCTGTGATAGGACCTGTCCCAAATCCTACCAGTGCATCATGTTCAGACACACCTGTGAGGTTACTCATTCAGCAGACAAAACCTGCTGAATAACTGAAGGGGGAACGCAGAACTCGTCTCTTCCCCAGGCACAGGAACTTCCAAGCTCTCCCAGCATGGCCGTGCTCTAGACCAGGCGAGAGCTAACCAGAGAAGGAAGGTTAACGAGAGAATCTGCATTCCCAGGACCAGAGCACAGGTCCCAGACAGTGGTAATGCCAGGAGCCTCATGTGCTACGACTCATTGCAAAACTTCCCTCCTTAGCTTGGCCCTCTCACAGTGGGTTCACTGGATCT
Organism: Ifrita kowaldi; assembly: GCA_013398055.1. Lineage (NCBI taxonomy): Eukaryota > Metazoa > Chordata > Aves > Passeriformes > Cinclosomatidae > Ifrita > Ifrita kowaldi. The sequence continues at coordinate 1,216,505 of VZRS01011433.1, read as the reverse complement.
GTCCCTTTTTCAGACAAGTGCCCATGCTCACCCAAATAATCAAATCAATTCTCAAAGAGTTGGAAAGGAGGGAAATGGATAAATTCTGACAGTCATTTCTGTTTCTAGGCCCTTGGAGCATGAGGCTGGAGAAGGATAGGTGTACTGCCGGAGGATGAAGGGGTACACAGGTCCCCTGGGAAGACCACACTTTTATCCCAGCCATTTCAACCAAGAGGTTAAACCATCTGCCTTTAATTTTCATCTAAAAATTTCAAAGATGGAAGGAGTCCCCACCACCTGAAAAATGAGCATTCTCAGAGGTGCTCAAAGTGGGTGCAGCACAGAATAGTTGGATGTGCCAGGTGCAATTGTGGCAAAGTTGGAGCAAAAAAGAAGAGCAAAGATGCTCTTCTGTGGTTGTTGACTTACCATGGTCATGTTATCATCTTTTTGGAACTTGTTGTCCTAGTGGGAAGATGATTTCTTCCTGAGTCAACAGTTGGATCTAGGAGGCATAAAAGTAAGATTGCTTAAGCTATTGGTTTTCATGCACTGATCATATTTGCCTCTGTGTATTTGGTTGATTTACTTTTGTATTTTTTCCATTTTCACACGCCTCTGCAGTTCCTACTGTGTACAGCCAAAACCAGCTGCACCTTCTTAGTGCACTGACACTTCTATAACCAGTTCGACCAGGCTAGAAAAGGGAAAGTAATCAAAAAATCAATGAACACCAGTTTTTCAAAGTTTAATTTTGTTTGGTTTGGTTGGGTTTGGGTAGGTTTCTAGTTTAGGTTAGGCCAGGTTAGACTGAGGCTTTTGCCGTACAAATAAGTGACTAAAAAAGGATAATGAAGGGTGATGCCTTACAGACTATGTTCCCAGCTCTATCCCTCAGTAATCTGTTCAACTGGCCTGTGCTTCTCTTGATTACTGTAGTATGCTACTTTTAACGCTCTCTGTGAAAATATGAGATGTTTCTGACAGATAATAAATGCTTGTGAATTTTAGATGAAAGATACGGTATGAATACAAAGCCCTTGCCCACTTAGGAGCAACAAAATTTTTTTCCCCTCCTTAATACTACTAGATGCAACAGTAACCACTGGCAATGAATGCCAATTTCTAGCACTTGGAATATTTCAGCTCATCCCTCCTCAGGTCCACAGAAGCCATGTTAACAAGACTTTTTGCTCCATTGAGAGCTGGAGAGCAGGGCAGTAGTTCTGGGATATGGGAGATTAAATTCAGTTCCCCCTTCAGCTCCAGGTTCACTGTGGTACTCTGGAAAATTACTTGCTTTGGCTAAGTCTCCCTTTTATAAACTGTAGAGAAGAGCACACCTTCGCTGCCTAAGGCTGATGTGAAGATAACTACGCTGAGAATTTCATTGTCTTGAGCTCTGATGGAAAGTGAGAAAAGGCAGAAGAGTTGTTTGTCCTTGGAGAAGGAACCACAAAATTAAAGAGTTTCCTGTGGTGTGAACTCCAGCTGTTCAGATGGAACTATCATGTGATGCCTCCAGGCCCTGCAGCTTGCCTATGAATGCTGGACCTGGAGCAGCCTGCTGTGGGGCCCGTCCCTAGCCTAGCCCTCCTTAGGACAGCTGTGTCTCATCCCAGCAATGAAAACATCATCAGCTAAACAGTGCAGGTGAGAGGATGTGAGACATGCAAGTAGTTTTGAATTCCACCCTGGCCAATACACAAAAGCTCAGTCTTTCCTCCTCCTCAGGAGGAAATATAAACCGTGCACCCCTAAGGATGCACATCCCTCTTCTCTTTCCTCAGAATAGGATAAACTGATCAAACCAGGTTTCCTGTAAGAGATGAGAGAGGAAGAGAAAAACTGATGCTGCTACTATTATTTAACAATATGTATGGAGTGATACAGCAGCAGGCAGACTGCCTTGAACGTAACACAGGAGAGCCCCAGTGGTGCCTCTTTCAAGGCCTTAATGGAAAACACATCCCATAATTTTCCTTACAAATACCTGATGCTACAAAATGACCCACTGCAATTGCCAGTTCTGTCGGCAGCAGCAGCATCCGCTGAGTGCCAGTAATTGCTTTCCAGCCTGCATGCACTGTACTGCCACTGCACTGGGAAACAGGGAACACTCCTGACACTTGTAGAAGCATGGAGCAGTGCTGGGACTGCTGAAAGCCCAAGCACCACTGGGACATTTCTCCAGGTCTGACTTTCCTCACTCATCACTGTATGAGAGCAGTGTGGAAATTTGGGGGATGCGCATCGAGTGCGTATGTGTTAATTTTCATCAGCTGCACAGGATTTTACACCAAAGGATGCTGCTGACTTTGGTTACAAGGGTGAGTGTTACCTAAGAAATGACACTGAGGCCAGTGGGTGATGTGATGGTAACACCTACCCATGTTTACTGAGAAACTGCTCGTCGTGCCTCCACGTTCCTCCGAAGGAAACAGCAGCAAGAGCCCTGTCACATTCTGTTCCTCAGGGTCTGTCTGCTCAGTGTTAAAAATAATAAACTTCAGTCATGTCTAATTAGCTGCTCTTTGGCCAGGACGTGTATCTTTGATGCTCTCTGTAAAGATTTTTTTCTCCTATATTCATCAAGAATTCAAGACCAGATTAAAATAATCATGCAGCTCACTTCTGCAGAGAGGTGCAAATGGCTGCTGAAAGGGCTGACCTTCATCGTGCTGCAGTGGCAGGAAAAATGCTGCCTTAGAGGTGGCTGCTCAAGGCTTTTATTGCTTCAGGTGATCTACTGTACTTACTGTTTGTGTAGACATTTACACACTGCATTATGCATTAGTTTTGTAACAAAACTCATGAAGAACATTCAATAGATCCCAGGATTTCTTCTGTCAGTGAAAAGAGTTTTTTCCACAGCTTCTCTTCTGTGACCTTTAGTTTGTCTTCTGAAGTACTATCATCAGGAACAACGAGAACATTATATTCATGTGGAAAGAAGAGTACAAAACATTCATATAGAATAGACAGAGCTTTGGGACTGAAAGTGTCCTGTATAGGAATATTTGTGAGATACATGTGTGCCAGGGAAGTATCAGAAACCCAGAAGTTGGGAGTAATAGTCCTAGACTCTCTGAGCCCTTGTACTTATTTATTTATGATGTCTAGACAGACAGTGAATTTTCCCTCATTTTTCTGTCAAGAGCTGTGTCAGTTTGAGCCAGGAGAGTCCAATAATTGTACTTATATCTGTATGTGTGTTCTTGATGTGCCTATTTTTTCCCTCCTTTCTATCATTTTTCTACAGGACTGTAACCCAGGGAAATTATTTTTTCAGGCCTATCCTTGCCTTCTTTTTCTTTACTGCATGAAAGACATAGCTTAAGGCTCTTAAGTCAGGTTAAACCTGACTTTTTTTCTATTCCTTGGCACTTTTTAATGCTGACTGCTACCATCTCTTTTGAGCAGTGCAGTACGTGCTTTCCTACCAGCTACACACACTGACATATGGTTACCATCAATTTTATAGGGGCCTGGAAGCACAAGGGATTGTGTTCATTTATCCTGTTATAAAGTGGGGCACAGAATTCATTACTTCTACTGTGGGTCACCAGTTCAAATGCAAACCCAGGACAGGACTAACCAACTTTAGTGTGGGGACTTCATGGCTTTTATGCCACTGGCTCTCTGAGACTGGTTCTCTCAGCACACTGAAGGAAGCTGTTTGAAGGTGAAGAGGAGATATTTTATGCTTTATTCTGCAAAAGCAGCCACAAGTCTGCAAACTGGGTGACGTGAGTTAGCTGCTGAAGTTGCTGGCTGGTGGGGAATGGGGGAGCCCTGTCCCCACCGACCTCCAAGGCTGGCCTAGCAGGGGCAGTGATGATCACTGACACTCCCCAGCTGGTATCTGCTCACCAAAGCACTGTCCCAGCTGGCACCACTCACAAAAGGCTTCTGGGCCACGAGGATGGGAGGTATAGGGGTCACCAGCCCCTTTCTTATGCTGATAGTGATGTTGGAGGGTGGACCCACTCCTGAATGTTACACTCAAAGTGGCATCAGGTTGTGGCGAGGAGAGGGACGGGCTTCAGGTAGGATTTGGGGAGATAACCCTGCATGCCCCCCAACCCCTGCAAGCCAGGAATTTGTCGTTCAGAAACAATGTCTCTCCCTTTCACTTTTTTTTTTCCTTTTTGTTCCCTCCGGGCTCTGGAAACATGCATTTTATTGCTACACAGCAACTTCCCTGAACTCTATCTGGAAGATTAATGGTTTATTGAAGAACAGGCAGGATTTAGATTGTCATCAAGAGACCCATAAAAGTAAGCATGTAAAAAGTGTTATGGAAACAGAGCGTGGCCCCTCGGAGTTTTCAAGGGTGGAAACTGGGCTGTACACATGCCCTGCATCCCGCTCCCTCACCCCTTGCTGGGAGCACACGTGGAAGAGCAGTGGGAGTCATTATTTGTGCTGGAAAGGAATGAGTCCCTTGCAATGAAATTTACTGTAAATGCACCTTTTCACATGAGCTGGGTTTTTTCCAGGCTAGCTTCTGCTTTGTTGGTGTGCGTGTGCATCTTGTACGTCACTGGGAACACATTAATGACCATCAGGAACATTTCTTTTGGAATCCTCACAGATATCCCTTGTGATCCAATTTGAAGCACTGCCTGGAAAATGATTAACTCCTCTCTTTGGTCTATAAGGGATTACACGAATGTGCTCCGCCGCTTCGGGCCACAGCCAGCTCATTCCTGTAGACATCCTCGTTCTCCTCTCCATCCTCTCATGCTCTCAATCTCCAGGGACCTGCGCTTTTAGGGAGTCCTGCACGTAAGCTATTGTTGCATCTGAAGGCCAAACTGTTCCATTTAAGCATGGGCCCATAAAAGTGACTGTGCTGCCAAGCCCCAGGGAAGGACTGGGCTGCAGGCTTCCAGCTGAGCCGTGACAGTGAAAACAGCACCCTGCTCTAACGTCAGCTACAGCCCTCAGCCTTTTTTACCCCTAATCTTTTTCACAAGATTCATCAGTGGTGATATATTCTGCGTGTGGAAATAATGGCTTCATGAGTATGCCAAGCATTGTGAGGTTGCACTGCAGCTAACATGGACAGCTACTGAGACCATTCCCCTGATTACTGAAAATTGGCTGAAGTTGCCTCTCTCCCCGTGCTAGCACAGGACCTGCATGTTACAGCCCAGACAGAGCTGAACAGGGAATGCTGGAGCTGTAACACCACAGCTGGCACAGAGAATGGGTTTCTTTGGTGGAGGTTTAAGAAAGCAGCTCTGAAGATTTGTTAGGACAGCTCATCCTCACACACATCATTTGCTCCATTAGCTTTGATCCAGCATCTTCCCCCAGTACTTCAGTTTCCATGGGTTCCCCTGCCCTCCTCAGCACCATGGATCACTTTCTGTATATCATAGTAGAAGTAGAAATAAAATTAAAGTAGTGAAATAAATCCTTTATTTAGCTTTGCAATTTCTTCTCAGCCCAGGAAAGGCGCAAGTTTGCTCTTGGCTCCTTGCACCAGGGGGGTTCTCCTATAAATGGCCATAAAAGAGTTCCGGTGGCCCTGGACCCTCTGAATTTTCAGGCATGTCACTGTGGTCTCCTCACTCCGAATCTGTTGGGTTTTTGGTCCAATTCACACCAGATTCCTCACCTTCAGTCACAGATGTCCCTGAGGGCTGGTTAACTTGCAGTCTGCTTTTAACCTGCCTTTCATAGATGCTTGGTTTTGCATTTCTCTCCCCACTGTGCCTTGGATCAGCTGGACATGAAACAGGCTGCCCTGAGACAGAGCTCTGACCCACATGGGGCAAGCTGGAACCTGGGGTGCCCCAACTCCCCCTTCCACCTGTTTTGGGGGTTGAGTCTGTCAGAGTGATAAAAACCATTGCAGAGATGGGGCAAACATGAGCTATAGCCACACAATTGCCTTTGCACCGTGTTTCTGTGCAGCCCACAGGCTGTTTTGTTTATGTGCGTGGAGCAACTGGAAGTTATTGAAAAAACCTCTTGATTACACTGATAGACTCTCAGAAGAAACTTTCAGGTGATAAAAGCCTTGAAATGAGGAGAATTCCTGCCTCCAAGCAAGGGCAGCAAGTGGTGTGCAGCTCAGTGAGGGGCTGAGAGCACTGCAGAGGGCTCGCAGCCGCCATGGGGCATCTCTGAGAGGTCTCTGTGGGGTGCTGCCCAAGGCAGTGCTTTTTCAGTCCCACAGCAGCCCAACAGGGGATCTCATAGGGGTTTCTGTGAGGTGCATCCCAAGCCTGTGCTCTTTGAGTCCCATAGAAGCCCCATGCCTCCATCTGAGGTCATTTGCCGTGGGGGAGCCTGGGAACAGTGGTGGCTCAAGGTGATGGCAAAGGGCAGGGGCTGAGGCCTCCCCATGGGGCTGAGGGTGGATGGCCCTGCCCTGGTCCATCAGCACCTGGCTAACCAGAAGAATAACAAACCCTGTGATTTCCTCCTTAATCGCACCTCTCAGGTGCTGCTGCTCACGACTTTATGCTTTTTCAGCCCCCAAGGCCTGTGATTAGTCCCCAGCAGCCACGACAGGATACATTTTATGGTTTAATTACACATCCCAGTCTGAGTAATGTCTCTGGTTGCTCAGCCTGTCAGGTCCCATTAGCTGAGAACATCCACCTCCCAGTGCTGAGCAGCCTGGTGAGAATGTGCCAAGCTTACCCAATGAGTGTTTTATCTTTGCTGCATCTTTAATACAGATTGCTCTGACATCTGCTCATCCTTTGCAGAGCTGCCTTGTGAGGGTTCAAAATGAGTGTGAAGAGATTCAGCAAACGCCTGTTCCTGGGACTGGACTGTGCCCACAGAGGGGGAAGAGGGACATGGTCAGTCCTTTGTGGTAGTGGTGGTGGTGACCACAGCTGCGGTCTCAATCACAGGGTAATCAGAAAGCATTTGCTCCCCACGGGCTGAGGTCTGCTCTAGATTTGCCTTGTTGATGTTTGTGAAACCTCTAATTATCTGCCCTTTCGTTTTCTTTGTATCTGAGGTTGATACCGTGTCATCCGCTTTTCTCAGGAGTTTTAATATTTCCAGTGACTTATGAAAAGGGCAATTCTGTCAGGCATTTTGTGACCTTTAGCTTGGGAGAATGTTGTTCTTCAGGATGACTGTGGCCATTTTGTCTGCTCTGTTCCTCACAGTGATAGCTTTGTGATGATGGCCACTCTCAAAAACCAGACTGTGGCTTTCTAAGTGTGGACTAAGGAACCCCATAGTGATTTCCTTTCTAGCCGAGCTGTATACAAAGAAAACCTTGTTCGTTATTTAATGCCTATAGTGAGGCACCTCAAATGAGCCAACTGGCCTGCAAAGCCAGAAGGAAAAAAAATCTGGTGAATAGTAAGTTTGTTGGGAAAATGGTATTTAGGTCATCCCAAAACTATTTATGAATTCAGGTCAAATTTTCTAAGTAGTTACTCCTGGGATTTCGGGGTTTTTTTCCTGGGAATGGATTAATTTTTCCCTTTTACTAAGCTCAGGGGTTAATGCATTTGCCCAGAAACTGGGAATCCCTCATACAGTTTCAGTCCATGCTTGGGTGGAGCTGGATAATCCATTCCCACTGAATTACCAGCACTTTTGAGTATGTTAGGGAGAAAGGGCAGTACACCCAGAGTATGTCCCACTGGACCTGTGTCCCTACAGTATAAAATATGTATTTCCTGAGCCAGAAAGAAATTACAGATACTCCCTACTATGGTGGTTAGCGAATACACAGAGGCAAGAATATATTGGATTTCTGCTATACAGTCCACTCTGACTATAACTTGTATAAAACTGTACGAGAACATCAAGACACTGTGAGACTTGATTATCCCTTAGCCTGGCAGCCATACTGCTGCCATAAGAGATTTGGATCCTCTCAGGCAGAAATCAGTCTGGAACTACTGCTTCTTGGATTTAATCAGGGAATTAAATATCCTATCATTTCTTTTGCTGTTTAAGAAGCAAATGCTTTGTTGAAGCAACTGTGTTTTAAGTCAAAGCTACATTGATTTAGTTTTTGGTGAGGAAACATCAACTTACTTAAATTTGTAAATCATCTTTTTGACTTAAAGCTGTTATTCACATGAATCTGTCAAAGCGGGGTCTCGTTTGCCAGCTGCTAAAGGAGGGGATACAAAAAAGCAACTCAGCTCACAGAGCTTGCAGGCTGGGAGAGGTGATGTGGTGAACGGAGACAAAGCAATCTGGTGTGTGGTTTGGGTGTCATGAGTCAGGCAGGCAATGGTTATAGGTAGGTCTTTTGGCAACTGTGTTAATATTTAAAAACAACCCGAAAGCGATAATTGGATCTCGCTAACTGCTTCAGTGTGCTTGTTAAAGGTGCTGCTATCTACAAGAGATTTTCTTGTGCAGGCATAAGGGGAATATTCAGCTCATGAGACGGAAAGGACCATCTGACCTCTTTTCTCCTCAGCCTGTGCTGAGCATAGAAGAAAAAGTGGAGTTAGGCTGACATTTATTTTTCTGAGAAGAAACCAGCCCGTCTTTAAATTTTTCTTTGGGTTTTTCCATCAGATTTTATAAATGACATGTTGTTTTACAGCACCATTAACTGGAAACAGACCTTAGATTTTGATGAGAATATGTCCTGTCTTTTTCTTAGTATCTGGGGAAGGTGCAGTGGGCAGAATGTCAGGGGGAAAATCCTATGAAACAACAACTGTTAAGCACAGGCTTTTGGATCAGTTCAGGACAACTCATGACATTCTCTGCAGTTTTGCTCATTTCCTTATACATCTGTTTTCACTGGGAAAAATAAGATTCCTTTTAGAGTCAGGAAGGATGAAAATACTGGGAATAACCTTTAAGAAAGCTTGAATTTCAGCTGCATCTCTACAGCTTTTTCTAGTTAGCTAATGGGCCAGCTTGTAGTGCTGCAGTAACATCTCAAAGTGTTGGTACCTTTCTCCCCTGTCCAATCTTATCCATGCAGCAAACAGATGAGAATTCACCCCATGGCAGGTGTTGCAGACACTGAATAGAAACTTCACAAGCATATTTTAAGAGGACTGTTGCATTCCTGTAGGGTCTGAATGCACAATATCGTACTGGGGACAGGAGAATGGCCCAGAGGGTGGAGGTGAAGCAAACAGGACACTGTATGGTGGGTCATGTAACAGCTCTGTACCTGACACATTCACTGAGATACTGAGATGGTCCAGAGAACATCAATTTGGATACTTTGTATGTGATTGTCTTCGAGGAAAGTATCTTGCAGTTTTAGCATTAATGGAAGTAGCAGGTGCCTAATCATTTTCTGCGTGCCTGAATCTTGTGCAGTAATTGGTATTTGATGTTTGCTTCCTCAGATTTGCTGCAGGTTAATGTCCATCCATAGAGCTCTAACTCCTGTGTATATTAGGATGTGCTGATGTTTGAATGGAAATGTGCAATATTCTGGCTTTGCATCTCTAAATGAATGCACAGCTTTCCTTGGTTGCTGGTTGACAGAGAGTGCAGGAACCAGCATAATTCGCAGTTTCAGGACTTATCTGTAAACAAATTTCAACAAGAGAAAAGCAGCAGTGCAGTAGCTTGCACTGGATGTAATTCTTATCAACTCAGTGAGTAAGCACACAGGATTTGCCTGATGAGCTGCCAAACCATGGGCAGTCTCCAATCCCACAGCACTGCAGAGGTATCAAAGTTCACTAAATGCATTTACCTGCTAGCACTCTGAGGCCGCTATTCCTGTCTTAATAAAAGTACAAACCCTGTTGGACAAGTCATTTACAGCTCCATCACAAAGATTGCACAAAATTTATTTATTCTTTTTTAATTCAAGAGAAGCCTGGAATAACAAGACAGTCAAAGGGGAATTTTAATGAGACTGACCTCAGCAGAAGAGTTTAACTAAAGCATATGGCTCAGACACAGTACCAACAGGTGACATCCTTTACTTTTTTCCGCTAGGGGTCACAGCTACTTTTCTCCTTCCAGGACCCTAGGACCCCCCCGTGCAGCCCTGGCTGGGACCACCCGTCCCTGCACAGCTCTGGGGCAGGCTGTGGGTGCTGGGCTCAGGTCCTGGGACAGCCCAGGACAACTGGGGGACTTGTCCTTGCAGTGTGCTCTGGGACTGGGGTGCCAAGCCTGGGCTGCAAAGGAGCTCCTGGGCCATGGAGGCAGGTGTGGGTGAGGCCAATCAGGGTAATAAAGCTTATTAGTGTCCTCAGGGCTTTGAACTCCTTTCCTAGAGCTCTCATTTGCTCTCAGAAGATGGAAAGCAGGAAGGTGTTAATTTAAGGACTGCTTCTGTGACTGGAAGGTATGGTTTTGGTTCTTTCCTGTAGCCCACATTTGTGATTTTTAAAATAATTTTATGTGACCTGGAATACTTTTGCAGTAAGAAAGCAGTCAGGCTCTTCTGGTGCAGGAATTTGTAAGTGTGGTGAGATCTGTTGTGGTACCCTAGCATGTGTTAACTGACCTCTTTGGGGCAAGAGCTTTTCCAATTCACAGTCCTGCCCAGTTTTAGGGAGGTTTGTCTGTAGATGCCTGTGACACATCAGGAAAATGTGCCCTCCGCCTTGTGAGTTGCTCAGAGTGGGTGAAAGGGGTCAGCCTGCCAGCTTCTTAAAGGCGGGTCGAGTCTAGGAGATCATGGAGCTTCAATTTTGGTGGTTTGCCTGGGGTGGCTGGGAAGCTTCTGCTGTTTTGCATGGCGATGAGTTCTTTTTGCTGCAAAGCCAGGGTTTGAAAGCTGAGCTATGAGTCACCAAATTCGAATGCTGCCTTCAGTCGTTAGCCCCACAAACTTGCTGAGTGACCCAGGCCCGGTGTGTGGGTGGGTTCTGTGGTGTGTGTCCCCAGCTGTGCCCAGCTCTCAGAGGATGTGTGCACACGGGATGCTTCGCACTGAGAGCCTGGTGTTCCTGCAGCAAGAGCTCCTGCTTTTGAGCCTTGTGGCTCACTGCTTCAGTCCTTGATTTGGCCAACACCTCCCGTGGTGCTGCTCTCATGCCTCTGAGGTTTGCTCCAGCTGAGTGGTGAAGTGCAGGGGAAGAGCAAACAGGAGGCAGACTTGCAGATACTACAACACAGACACAATAACCCTGCTGCCACAACTGGACCAGGCTAGGTCTGGCTTTCAGAAACTGAAGATGAACCTTAATGTGGGGGATTTTCTGTGATTTGGTTGATTGTTTCGTTGCTTTTTATGTGTTTTTTTTTCCCTGCAAAGCCAGAAAGGCATGCAAACTCATTGACAAGAGTTCCCTTTCACTGACAGTATCTGCTATCATCACTAAACCTGGGCAGAAGGTTTGTGGGTAAATATTTCAAAACTCTTTAAAAGGCAATTAAATGTTCTGAGCAGAAGAGTCAGTGAGGGTGTTACAGCTGGATTTCAGATATATCCATTACATATCCATTTGTGCACGCAGGTGTGTGCACGCCTCTATGTGTGTGTGGTCCTGTGGTGCAAGAACAAAACCGCTGACAGCAGGGAGGGTTACACCAAAGAGCTGTCAGGGTGATCTGCGAGCCAGGGTGGCAATTTCAGTGTGCTGCTCTGTTCTGATGTTTCATGTGGAACATCAGCACCTGTGAGAAGGCTGATGCTGTCCCAGAGCACAAGTTTCTCGAGTCCTATTTCATACTGGCTTTGTGAGGCATTGGAGGCAAAAGTCTTCTGGAGCATAGTGAGAGAACCCTGAGACATGGCAAACTGAAGGTGGAAAGAATGCATGTTTTTATTTTTAAGTATCTGTTCCTTGGAAGCTAAGGAGCATATTAATGGGTCCTTCCTGTTGCCTTCTTCCCAAGCTTTAGCGTGACTGTCTGTCTCATGGCAGCAGCTGCCACCTGGAACTTGAGGGAAAAATTGCAGAGAATGATTATCACCAGTGGATTGGGCTCTGGGCACTGCTTTTATAAAACCTATGGGAAAAGTTGCCTGGAAAAAACCTGCCAAAGTGTAATTATTGTCTGGGGATCTGCCTGTGAAAAGTAATGTGAAGGCAAGCTCAGATCTCAGAATCTAGTGAATTACTGACAGAAGAGGGTCAAAGAAACGTGAAAATTTGCTAAAAATTCTCAAAGACATCTTTTAAATCAGAAGTTATGAAAATGGCAAATTCTGCTCAAAGTTCATATTATCTTGCTTTCTAGTTGTTGTTCATGTTGCCATGGCAGCAGAGCAGTCTGTGGAGGTAAAAGGAATACTCTGTACTGCCCTTGCCTCTGAGAGTGAGCACGGTGCCATCCCCTTGAATCCCTGCAGGCAGGGCAGCTGCTGTTTCATGCAGGTGTAAGCTGGCATCAAGGTGTGCTAGACATGATTCTGTAAATTTTCTGCTGCTGTTGTCCCCTCCCTGTTCCCTCTACCTTTCTGTGTAATGGCAGCACAGCCCTGGTTGGCATTTTGCTTTCTCCCTGAAGTGGGATCTGCCATCAGGACATTGCAGTCTGGAAACTACTCACCCTGTGCAGTTCTTGGGGCTCCACCTGACTTATATTCACAGTTTTCTCTTGTTTTCAGGTACTGCGTCGTTTTTGGGCATAATCCCACTTTCTTAGAGGCACATTCCCTGTTTTTATCCTTGTAATCAGAGCTTTATTAAGGTTTGAAATTATCAAACTGCCCACTGTGTTCTCTTGCTGAGAAAGGTGCCGAACAGCGTCTGTCAGGATGCTGAGGGACTACTCTGTGCAAGCACTATCCTGTGCTCCCTTGCTTTTATTCCTTTCTGTATGCATCCATTCTAGGGTATTCTTGGAGATACTGTGCTAGATGGCTTCTCTGGTCTATCAGGTAACAGCCATTATTATCTTCCTAAGCTTTACACACATACCTCATCTAAGGAGAAAATAACTACTTAGGGAGAAAAAGCTTATTAAAATATTTTAAAAATTGTAACAAGATATTGCGTTAGTGATGTTGTGAGCTGCTAAAATTTCTTGGATAATCATAGTGTGATAATCACAGACTTTAAAGGGATTATTCTCTGCTAATGCAGTCTGCATCCTTTTACTCTGCAAAAGTCGAAGGAGACATTTGTTCTTCCTGTTGTACAGCTTAACTGAGCAGAACTTGGTAGCTGAAATCCTTGAGCTGACATGCATGGAAACACAGAGTGATAACAGTTTGAGTCACTCTCAGAGAGGCTGCAGGTTCAGCAGATGTGAGGCAGTAAAATTGTATCTCCATGAGAAGAAAGTAGCTTATGCAAGCACTGCTTGGATCTGCCAGAGGCTTGCAAGCTGTTACTGGCTTTGCAAATGAATAATTATGTGAGTAAACCATGACTTCCAAACAGTCTGGCCTTTCACAGGTGTACAGAAAGGCAGGTTCAACCAAACACAGGTCATGAGGAGAAAATAATATAGTCACACTTGTAGTGAAAGCAGATAGCCTGTGATACAGCTGGAATTTAGCCCACTTGTAAGGCCTGTGTATAAGGGCTTTTTAGATAGAGTCCTTGGGTACCTTGGCTTGGGAACCTATATCTTTGCTATAAAGGAAGTTTATATCACTGCAGTCAAAACCTTCAGATCTTCTCAAGGACAGAATTTAAAGAATTTTGGCTCCACAAAGGCTCTGAAACTGCTGTTCAGGTTATTTTTAGAAAGTTTTGGCTTTCTCATACTACCACAGCAATGAGTGCTGCTAAAATCTGCCCTTGGGCACAACTTCTATGTGTCTGGGTCTGTTTGCCAAGTGCTTGGTAGGTCCTGGCACCACTGCAAGCCATGGTGTGCTGAGGCAGGCTCTGTGTGAGCCTGAGAAGGCTCTCAGGTGAGCAGTGGGTCTGCATTTAGGTGTCCGTCATGGGAGAAGTGGGTCTGCATTTAGGTGTCCATCACCTCTCCAAACTCTGGATAACTCTAATAGTTCATTGATCTGTGGGTATAAATGGCTCCAAACAAGCAGAATGCACTGACTGTGCATTGTGTAAGCACAAGGCAGAACTGGGGAAGGGCTCCTCAAAGTGGTGGGTTTGCTGATAATAACCTAAGGCTCATGCTGTAGGTCCCTGGTGTACTGGCTTAGTACCTCTGAACCTGCCCCAAAGCCAGTGTGTGTGAAATTGCTGTGCTCATGTGCAGCAGTCCTGAAGAATTCCATTTGCTGGGACTGATGAGAGTGGCTCCAATGGTTACATGCTCTGGCAAAGCCCAAATCTGCCTCTTCTTGTGGGGTGGGGTCACTGTGCCTGAGGAGCAAAGCAGACGCTTCAGACACCCAGGGCTCCCTGGAGCACCCTGGGCTTGCTGCACACACAGGGAAAGGACCTCTCTGACCTGTCAGGGACGTGACTCACATGCTGTTAAGACATCTCGAGTGTTCTCTGTAAGTAAGTGGTATTGAGAGACCAGACCTGTTAAATGTGGGGATAATGCTGAGAGAGCGACTCTCTTTCTTGTTGCCTGGTGCTTTGCTTTCTCCAGTGCTAGGGAACACTAGCATGCATCTTCTTTAGTACTATCAGATCTTATAAATAGATTTCTAATCTTAAAACTCCAGCTTAATCCCAAAGCACTCTAAATTTGAATTCCAGTTTGTTAAACCTACTTAAGGTTTCTACCATTTCTTCTCTGACTGTGCAAAATCCTCCAGTTCATTTCATTCCTAATAATGACCCACATGACCTAACCATGCAGTCACAGAGTAGCCTACGCATATACAGACTCTACATCCTTCCAACCTGTGTAGTGTGATCTGTGTGCCCTGAGACAAAGCTGCACCTGCTGTATTTTATGTCTGGAATTGAAAGATTCTTGTAGTTCATACCTATCTGACTTTCTTAGCTAAGCAGAAAGTCTGAGTAAAAATAACTCAAAACCCCCAGTAGCTTTATCTTTCAGAGTGGATAAGAGCAGTGTGTTAACTGTGTGCAGAGGCAGTGCTATCTTATTTCATTGGCATGGATGCTTCTTTTAGGATTGTTAATTCCTGCTGCCTTTTACCATTGAAATGTCTCTGAAAGTATGTTTTCCTTTCTTTATTCTATTGTCTTATGGCTCAGAGACTTGGTTAAATATCTAAAGAAAACATATAGATCACCTAATTCAATCAAGATTGGATTGTAGATATTTAAAAGCATTATCTATAAAGAATTCAACAGGAATTGAGAGCACTAATGTATTTGAAGGTCTGAGTATTAGTGCTAATGAAAAGAGCTGGCTGATGTGGTTTTTTGATTTTTGGATTTTGGTGGTAAGGTAAGAATGGAAAGGTATTTTAAGTTTTCCCTCACTCACAGCTCCTGACCTGACCACTGATTTCCCAAGGGAGGGGTAGGGATGTGCATTGTATGTGTTATGGGAATGCACATTGCTGAGACAACGACCTGATCATCCATTCAGTGCCAGCTGGTCCCTGCAGAGCTGTGGGGTGGCAGCTCTTCATTGCTGTGATGATCAGAGTCGATTTTGAGCCTCCTGCTCGCCAGGCCTGGGACATGAGAAGGACCGAGCCTGGCTGGGTTGTTGCACTTTGTACTCCCCATTGCTGTCCTCTACAGCCCTGCTGATGGAGGAGAGGGATTTGGCTTGCAGGTGAGATGTTGGCTAGTGCTAAGTTGCTGTAGCTTTAGCTCTGGGTTTTGTGAAATCTCATATGAAGCAATTTATTTGGGGCTCTAGGTTTTAGAAACCCACTGGGAAAGACAGTGGGAGTGTATGAACTAAGGGAGGAATGGCGCTTCTTAAGCAGAAGCAATGTAGATAGAAACTGCATCAGGCTGAGGATGGTAAACACTTTGAGCACATGTACATGCCTGATAGGATGGGATATTCAGTGATATTCATGTTCAAAAGATCTTATTTCTTCTCATGAACTGTCTGGTTCCCTTTCCCTTGGAGCTCTTGGTGTTCACTGTCTGAATTGATGATGTGGGTAAGATCAAATCCAACCTGACAAAACAAGTCAGAGGATGTGAAATCCTCCCTTTTTCCAGTCTCCCCTGTGAGCAAACAAATGTCATTTCACCCAAGTGAAAAGTTGTTCTCAGGAGGGTTCAGACTTTCAGATTTAGTGAAATTATGTAGTTTTCTATGCATGGAGAGAGTTTTGGGGTTTGTTTGTGTGGGGATTTATGTTTTGCTTTTCTTGCACGGATCTGCTCGTGATCCTCAAGGTGATATATTAGGAAGGGATTGTTCAGTGCTGGCAACTCATTCTTTCCTGCCTTTCCTGTCACCTTCCTCCAAAACACCAGGTCATGGGATCAGGCAGAGGGGCAGTACTTGAAAGGGGTTTTGCTTAGTGCAGGGATCCTATGATGTTAGGAGAACAAGTATGTAGGTTAAGGGATGGATCCCACTTGTCTTTTTGGCTTCTAGATAATTAACTATGATCTGTTAGCCAGGCTGTCCTTACTGTTCTTGTCGTAGTCTCGTACAAAGACAGAGCTAAGGGTCATGCCTGTCCAGCAGAGGTGTGATAGCTGCCAGAGTAACTAACTAAAGCATCAGTTTTAGTAAGTGTCTAAACCATCAGCTAAATGGCAGCAACAACACCAAGCTAGGGTGTGAAACTGGAGGATCTTTTGGGAAAACAGGAACTGTAACAGGAACGCTTCGTTAATTAAGACTGCAATAAGCAAAATTGTTGCTCTGTTTGGGCTGGTTCTTTCTAACCAAAACTTATGACTAAGCTAAAGAAACAATCTTGAGATGTGATAGTGAGCAGAAGGAACTCAAATGTGAAGTAGGGGGAGGTGGAAAAAATGAGGCCAAGGAAAAGAAGGGTGCCTGTGGGAACAGCTTAATTTATTATTTTTTTCTCTTTTCTCAAATAACCTTCGTTATATAACCTCAAGAAACATTGCTTTCATATTATAAGACTTAGATACATGAGCCTAAACCTGAAAACATGTGGTCTTTGGCTTTGCTAGCAACCTTTTACAAAACAAAAAGAGCCCCGAGGACAAAGCACTTTGTTGTTTGCTTATCTTTGGAAGGTATTCATTCAGTCTTGACGTTCTGTACTCTCCCTAGCCTCGAGTAATGTGATCCTAGGAGATATTGCTTACAGCTAAATGTAATGTTTAGTCTTCAGACTTTTATAGCACACACAACTAGCAAAAAATTTTGCCAGCCAGGTTGGAAATTTCCTGTGGCGAGTTATAAGTGGTGTCAGCATTAATGTTGGTGTGGGTGAAGGGAAGGATCTCTGCCTCTTTCCAAATTTGGCATTTATGGTTCTAAGGTAAATGTTGCATTCTAAGTGCACAATACATCACCGTGGCACCCAGCCCTTTCTGAGGATCCTTTTCTGTGGGACAATCTCCACCCTTTCATGTGTGTGCGCAGGTGTGACTTGCTCTAACTGACTTGAACTATTTCTCAGAGAGGTATTGTGATGTCAGAAGAAGTTTTTGGAACAAATCCACAAAAATGATTAGTAACAAATTGTCAAGGCTGAACGGTGTAGCCTGGGTGTTTTGAAGGTAGTCAGATAGAAATTACTGAGCTGCTGACTGTGGTGTATAATATATGAGTTAAATTAGCTTTGGTACCAAAGGAGTAACAGATGGCAAATTGATGCTGATTCTTAAGGGAATCTGGGAAGATTAAGTTGGGTAAGGATGACTTTCTACAGCAGAAAACTATTAAGCAATTATAATAAACAATAGAATTAGTAGTCATATAGATAAGCTGGAGAGGAGAGATTCACACAAAGAAGCCATGCCACGCATTTATGATGTTTTTGTAAGGTCTCAATAATTAAGGAGTTAATTCTCCATATGGCATATGCTAGAGTACTAGAACTTCCTAAAAATCCCAACCAAACAAAAACATAAAACCCAAAACAAGCAAAAACCCCAAAACACACACTCAAAATTCTTCACAGAGATGGAGTTGGGAGTAAAGCACTGGTTTTCTGCAGTGGTTGGCAATAAAAAAAAGGCAGAAAAATAAAATTGGGAAAAATACGAGGAAAATAAAAGACAAAGCATCTTCATGGTTTGTTCTTGTCTCGCTTAGTCTGTGTGGTTTTGGACTTCTCAGAGTGCTCAGAAGTTTCTGTGAAGATGTAGGAGGTGGTGACATTTCCTTAAACTTGAAAGATATGACGTGAGGTAGAGGGTGGGAAAGGCAGACCATGGCAGTTCATAAGCTCAGAGACATGGAAAAGGTGACTAGAAAAGGCATATTCAATATTTCTCATGACATGAGGTCTGTAAGTACATAAATGAAATAAGCAGCTGACAAGTTTAAGACAAACAAAACCCCCTTCACTTTTCTTTCCATAGAAACATAATTAAAATGATGGCATGCCTCGCCACAGGATGTTTTGAAGGCCAAGTGTTTCAAACCATTATTACACAAATCAATGGAAGAAAAAAATCCACAAAAGGCTCCTGAACAGTAGATACAGTCTCTGGCTGAGGAAGTTCAGAGCTGGGAGGATACACTAGGGAAATATTATTGTATACTTGTGCTACTTTCTTTCCCCAGCTGCTGCGGGGGAAAAGCAGCAGATTAGAGGGATCTTTGACCTGACCCTGTACGTGTAGTGTTGCTGGGGAATCTCCCTGGTATATTCCAAGAAAGCATCTGTCCTCCTCCAGCTTTCTGCCCTGTGAAAGTTGGCTCCTGTAGATGTATGTAAAGCCAAGACAATAAAAGCCATTTCCAGCATCCTCTGCCAGGCCTCCTCGCACATCAGGATGAAAAAGGCAGCTCATCTTGCCTCTTGGTTTCTTAATACAGTGAATAAACTAAGCTTGGTGTGATTTCTGTAGGTCCAGTGACTGCACAGCCAACCTGTTTCCTTCCCAGATTGCTCCTGCATCCCGTTTTATGCTGCCAGATGGATTTTCCATTTATGTATCCCCAAACTGCAGATTCTCTGAGACATACATCCTGGGTGTGAGGCTCAGCACAACAAACTTGCCAGAAGTTTACCATCTGTCTCAATAATAAAATTAAGCTAATAACTGAAGGGCATGTGATATTTCAGTTGTTGATGCTGTTGCTGTTTTATCCACTGTCATTTAAAAGGGGGATTTTTGTGGGTGGTTGAGGGTGGGCTTGTTTTGTTTTGGTGGGGGGTTTTTTGTTTGTTTGATGGTTGGTTTTGGATTTTTTATAAAAAGGACTTTAGCACCCACGTTTCTGAAACAGCTGAAGGACGTTTTCTCATACTTTTCAGAAAAAAAATCCACCTCCATACCTAAAAATGGAAAATTTCAGAAAAAAACTTGTTTGACCAGACTTAAACACGAGTGAACACAGGGATTTTGTAACCTCCATATGGTAACGGTGCTTTTATATATTTGATAGCAGCATGCAACACAGAAGGGACTTCTGAGAGTCCATTACTTTCCTGTTTTCACACACACTAGTGATGATTAACTATGCAGATTCATCAAGGCAGGTGACTATTAGATTGCTTTTTGTCCCAAATTTTGAGGAAGTTAAGTTTTATTTCCTGTGCGCTATTCCTAAAAGGAGCTAAAAATATTCAAATATTCCAGCTTTGAACTAAAAAATCCAGGCTGCATAATTGGATACCATATGGAAAATGTTTAAGTTGGTAGCTTAACATTCATCTGTGCTCTGGTTAGACCCTTAGCGAACAGCTGTGGAAGTAAAAAACAGATGAGCAATTGGATGTGCTATCTTTGGGAACAGAAGCCAATACATGGCTTTCATTTTCTATAGATTTGGAATGCTCAGCATGATGCTGATGGGAACACAGCTAAGGCAACGAGCAGGTTTAATGAGTGTGGTGGTTGTGCCACCTTTCCAGGCTGGTGGCAGCTCTCCCAGGAGCCCTTTGATACATTCATTGGAGTTGGGTTGAGGAAATCTGTAGTATTGCTGTCCTTTATGAAGCTCCCCTGGGCAAATACCCCAACTTCCTGTTGGGTAATATTCTTTGGAAAAGGACTATCCCTTTGTCTGTGTGGACTAGCTCAGTTTGTGCCTGTGCCTCCGGTTTGCAGCTTTCAGGTGCGGTTGATCTTCCTGTGGAGGGAGCCTGACTGCACCACCAGCACAGAAATTAACTGACTTAGCAGTGAAAGGCTCTGCTTGCTTGAAAGTGCTCTAACTGAAATTACAACTGTCTCTGTTTTCTTTTGGAAGCAAAACAAACTTTAGACGTTTCTACTTTGTATAGTTTTTGCTTATACAGCGTCTCTAAGAGAGACTTCTTCACCAATTATTTGACAGGTTTTTATAAAGGATGATGCTTATTTAAGAGGATATCTAAATTACAGGTTGTTTTCCTTAGCAAGGTGATACTTAGCAAGGCATGAAACTTCTCTTGTACCCTGAGACATGGTTTGCATACAAAGTGTGCTTTGAGGGGAAAATGCACAGCTTCTCCTTCCTTCTGTCCATTTTCCCAGCTACATGTTGGAAGGTAAAGGGAAAAGACAGTTTTGTCCTTTGTTTGTCAGGCAGTTCCACTTTATATTTGTCTCAAATTCAAGAGCTGCAGCTCCTGGTGTATTGTTGCTGCTACTTCATGGGGTTTTCCCCCTGCTTTTGTCTGGGTGAAAGGCACAGCAAGTACCCTCTGCAGAGGATGTGAGTGGTGACTGATGTGTAATCCCACTTTGCCAGTAGTAAGCACGGTGGTGAAAGAGAGCTGGCTGTAATCAAGTTTGGACAGAAGATAAACCTGTGCCAAAGAGCTGGCAAAAGGCCTCTGTTACGTTGGTATTTGCAGATTAGGTCAAAATGCAATCTAACAAAAGGATTCACTTGAGAAGATCTGGTGCATTTTGACTTGCTCTGTTTGTGGTTTGGAAAAGTGATGCTTTACAGAAACTCATCTGAAGAGGGACTGCCTGTCACTTAGACATTTGCTGTACCTGCTTGGACTTGGATAAACTGAGGGCTTGCTGAGGGACTTGGGAGAAGGAAGGAGTTGGCTGAGATTTTGCTCCAATTTCTGAGCGCTGAGCTCCTGCATGAGAGAGCTCACAGGGTGGGAATGAAGCTGTAATAGTCTCTGAGGACCATAATAAACATGATTTTTCTCAGCTAAGTTTGGTGGTGATCAAATGGCTGCCTTGGGGCTGGGAAGAATTGCATGGATTGGTGCTCCTCTAAGTGGGATTTGGTGAGGCTGGGCTGTGATGTGGCTCGGGGCAGCTGCCTGTGGACAACTGGAAAGCCTGCTGCCAAGTTATTTGAGGAAAGTGCAAGCTCTCTGCTGTACTACTGTGTTTTTCCAAAATTGAGACTGTGTTTCCTTTCCCCTACTTAGTATTTTCTTGTTTGTTCCTTGTCCAAAGATGCTTATAAATTAGAAATACTGAGCTCCTTCAGGAAACTAGAGCTTTTGTGGGCTGTGCTCTTGTGCGTTCTAAGATTTCCTGGGGGGGGTTTATGTTTCTCTGTTTTGTTTTTGTTTCATTTTGGTTTTTTGTTCTTATTTTGCTTGTTATCATGCACTGCTTTGTTTATGCACACCAAAATGCTCCAGGAGCTGGTTTGTTTGGAGATAGTGGTAAATGCTTTTGGCACTGTGCTCTGCGAGGTGCAATTTGTGCATAAAAGACAGAGACCTCTGATTAAATGCACTGCTTTCGATATTGCTGAGAACCTCTCAGAAAATCTTTTTTTATCTGTATAGAGACATCCATTCCCTTACCTCCCTCATGCAAAAAATAAAATCTCTGAGTCCTGGTGAAGTAAACAGTGCAGTCACCACAGAGAAATGTTAAGAGATGTTTTCACAAGGCTACAGATTCTGGCTGGCTGCTCCAGCCGTAAGTAGCTGGTACAAAGTTATCTATGATTTTGTTTTAAATAATCAAACTCACAGATCATGTGAAAGAGCAGTAAGTACCTTCTTAAATGCTGTGCCACTGGAACCTATTAATCTCTTAGTAGATGAGACATATTTATTTATTTGAAAGTGCTTTGAGTCAGAGAGAGGCCTTGTACTGAAACTCATATTTTGGTTTGCTCAGTCACCCTTAACACCCTTAACAATCTGATAGATAACAAAAATACATTAACAAAAGGGAAAAGGAGGAATTCCTTTCTTGACATCTCCCACCTCCCCCTGGAAGAGTATTTGGGCAAACCCAGGACTGTGGACCTGGCCATACCTGTGTGCACCATCCAGAAAACTGAAAACATGGCTTGAGAACTGCCAGAACCACTCTCCATTGCCTGATGTCCTCTGATGACTGGAAGGAAGGAATGTCTGTGGAAGTAAAAGAAAAAAACCCGCCAAAACAACACCAACAAAAATATTTTTAAAAAACCGAAACAACACCAGAACAAAATGACCCCCCCAGTCATATATTAGGTGATCCTTTGCTTAAAATGTTCTCCAATTCCTTTTCTAATTCTTCTGTTGTCTTTTTGAGATAGAGAGCAATAAAAAGGAAATACTGAATTAAACATACTGTGTAACATGTGAACAGTGGGTTTTGACTAGAACATATTTTCTTACCTCTTCCTGTCAAAACAATTCCTATCACTTGATTGGGTATTTTTAGCTACTTTCTGAAAATTTTTCTGCCATTTCAGTTGTTACTTGCAGCAAAATTTGGATAATAGATGTGAATCGTAATGGCAAAACCAGATCATCACTGCACAGAAACAGTTAAGGCTGCTTTTCCCCATGTGCATTACTCTCTTTTTATTGACAATAAATTCTATTTTCATTTAATGATCTAATTATCAAATACTGGGAAGCTTCTGATCCTTCATACTTAGGCTTAGGTTTTAACTGTCCAGAATGGGGATTTCATTTAGGTTTTTTTTTCCCCTGTTTTTACGACTGGCAAACTCTCTTGCTCTGTTTCTGTCCCTGTTTGGCCTTTTCAGATTAAGAGATGCTGAGTAGCACAGGTCCCAGTATAGGTTTTTGGAGTATCCCTCTTCAAATGTCTTTCAATCTGAAAATTAAACATTTGTTTCTGTCATTTGAACTTACTAATTCTAGAAAGACACTGCTTTATCCTAGAGCAAAGTCAGAGAGCCCACAGAAGGGTAGTGGCTGTCAAAGCCATTCAGAAACCTGTGTCAGTGTCTTTGGGGGATATCCTAGTATACTGAGTAACTTTATTAACACACTGATGAATACTCAAAGCATTCTGATAGCTTTACTAGGCATCACTGTGCTTGAAAGGCTCATTGACTCTCCCTCATTAAATCATATTTATCCAAGTATCTATTGATTCTGACATACAGTAAATGTCTTACTGGCTTACATAAGCAGAAGTTAAATTCTTTGGTCTGCTGTTTGCAAGAATGCCCTTGATCCCTTTTGCAAGGTCTGGGAGGTTTTTGCTCACTACACCCCTCAGCAAGTGAGGAAGATTTACATGACAAGTTGTGCACTGCAATAGCCTGACAAAATTTTGTATTAGAGTCCCTTAGAACTCCTGGGTGAACACTCCCTGGTCTCAGCAATTGGTGCAGTTCATGTTCCAGGGCTGGGAAAAAGCTGCCTCCTTAACACTTTGGTTTGAGGCAGCTCCTCAGACTGGTTCCTTGGGCAGACTGGCTCAGTGGGTGAACCTGCCTGACCTCCCTGTGCTGCACACAAATGGAAAGAATTCAGTAGTGTTTCTGAAACAGGCTTATCTGCTTAAGTGTTTATATCTTTATGATCTGCTGGTTTCAGAAACTTTCTGGCAGGCTCTTGGCTTCCAGTGCTTTTGAAAAAGTTTTTTTATTAGTAGTCTTTATACCTAGAGCAAGTTGTACTTTATGCCAACAATGAAAACATTTTTTTAAACGAGCTTTTACCTTTAACTTGACAGAACTAACTCCTTTTCCTGTGTTCTCCACCTAGCCATATTGTCCCTTTTTTTTTTTTTTTAAATTCTATTAGCAGTCCTTACTCAGATATTTAACCATACTGTTGTTCTTATTGCTGCTTTTGTTGTCTTCTCTCACACGGCTGGGAACTGAGGGTCTTTATGTAATGTTTTGAATTGCCTCCCTGCTGCATGAAATTGCCCTACTCTTGTAGCTGCTGTTTTAAATTTTCTTTTAACTAAGATTAACCATTTTTCTGTAATTTCTTTTAGAAAATTTAATATTCTTGTGGTGGAATTCTGAAGTGTTTTCCCTCTTGTAATGTTATTAGAATTGACAATAATGCGATCATCAAAGAGTAATTTCTCTGTGATCCAGCTTGAGCCACATCTTGTGCTTGAGAATCACATTTCATGTGTTTTCTGAGGTTATTTCTAAGCTTATGTAAAGTTCTGTACTATGCCGCCATGAGTTCTATCCAGTAAATACAGAGGTAGCCAAAGTTTCTTGATCTTGTCCATCTTTGTGGTCTCTCTAATCCTCAGCCCGATTCTGTGGTCACTTTTATCATCATGGTTGGGCTTGACCTCTACTTTAGGTGGGTGCTATAGGTGAAGTCTATAAAGGAGTAGTGCTTCAAACAAGAGAGACCCTGTAGCATGGGTGGAAGCATGCATTCTCTGTGATTTCTGTAACTCTTTAAAATAACTGACCTCCACCACCAGAAAGATTTGTTTTCATCCTTAGAAAGCATGTCACTTAACATTCTAGTATCTCAAAGTTCTTCAGAAATACAGTGTTCTGCTTGAAATGTGATAAATACTGCATATCAAGTTTGAAGTTTTGAAGCCGACTTCAATCTCTGCAGAGGGAAAAAAACTGAAATCTAAGATTGCAAAACACCTGAGCTTTTGAGAAAGTTCAGATCACTGCATTGACACTCAGCCCACCTCCACAGGGACAGTTCTGCTAGTGTTTGTCAGCTCAGTAAAGCAGAAATACTAATTCTGTAGTGGAGAATATGTAAGGCATTTTAGAAAGACACAATTAGCTGCTCATCTTATGATCTCTGGCAAATGGTTCCTGCTTGAGAGGCTATTGTGAGCAAGGCCAATTTGCTCACTGACTTTCTAGTGTGGAATAACTAATTTGCATTACTCAACAGAGCTGAAAGCAGCTGATGTTGTTGGAAGAAGAAATAAACAATTGTTGTTGGGAAATGAATGGAACAGTGTATTTTGCCAGGGATAACTAGACTGAGCTTTGACGCTTCTCAGACAGAATTACAGTGATAGTAATAAAAATTGCATAATGAACTAAAGTACTGTGCAGAACAACATGTCTAGCTGTTATGGTAGAAATTGTGCAGCTGAATGGCTTGTTATTAGGTAGCTGCATTTTCTGCAGGCTCAGAAAGGCACATGAGTAATCTTGTATTCCAGACCGCTGGAAGTAGAGCTCAGGAGCAGGCTCTGCTGGTACTGCTTTTCATTATTTCATGGT
Source organism: Ifrita kowaldi (assembly GCA_013398055.1). Lineage (NCBI taxonomy): Eukaryota > Metazoa > Chordata > Aves > Passeriformes > Cinclosomatidae > Ifrita > Ifrita kowaldi. Next base: position 1,191,317 of record VZRS01011433.1, on the reverse strand, counting down.
TGGAGCTTGTGTAAAGGGCTGTACAACAGTTTGATAATGTGCTGGTGTCATTATGCACCCAATGGTCATCTCATATCCAGCAGTTCCATGCAGAAGCCTCTGTGAGGAAAGTAGCTCTTGAGACAGTGTGTAATAGCAGGGAGCAACAGCTTAAGAAAACAGCAAGTGAAGAAATCCCTATCTAGAGGAATGTAGGAACCTTCATTTCATTCCAAAGACCTACCCAGTCCAGCATCTTGTCTGATGGTGACTGAAAATGGTTGCCTGGCTAGGGAAGAATGTGGGAGCAGAATTAATGAGCACAATTTCCCTGTGAATGCTCTCACAGACTCTCATTTTCAGCTTGGAAATTTCCTGAGCCAACAGAGCTTCTATGTATTTAGTAACATTCAGTAAATCTCCCTCTTGTGAACACAGGCAGTTTTCCCTTAAACACTTGTAAACTTTTAGCATTCACGATATCCCACGGTGGAGTTCCTCAGCTTAACTCCTCTTCATGTGAGGAACAGCTTCGTCTTGTTTAATCTATGGGGGAAAACCTTGAGATATATTTTCCAAAGCCATGACCTTGCAGCAGTATGGCCAAATCCATGTTTAGAATGACTGGAGTCATTCACATACTCAAGGTGAAGCTGGGATAGGAAACAAGCTAAGGGTTTTTTGTGCACTGCAGAAAGTGTCACAGAGCCCTGGTTACCCCAAGACTCACACTGTCATTCAGGAGAGTTGTTAGTAGTCAGTGCATTTGTGGCAACTGCCCTGGCCCCGTGTTGGGTGTCCCTTGGGGGTCAGCATCCCTACCAGATTTAACCTTGCTCTGGCAGGCCAGCAACAACACTGGGTTGTAAATTGTGGTGAGCACAACTCCCACACACCTGGGAATGGGATAGGTGGGAGTGAAATGACCTAGTCAGCCACTCTGCAGGAAAACAGAATTATTTTTATGTTATCTTGAATTAGACTAGTCATCAAACTTTTGTATGGCAGGAAACCAATATATTCTGCAGACTTGGAAACCAGTTGTTTTGCCTTCCCTTCTGTTTTCTGTGTCTAATGATTGCCTGTGGATGTTGATTCCAGACTGTTTGGTTGCTGCTCTGTGCTTGGTTCTCTGGACCCTGCTGCTGGACCTTGACTTGCTCGTTGATTTGGAACTCTTTGGATAAGTTTATTTTTTCTGGTCAATGGTAGCTAACCCACTTGGAGTCGTGGTCTGTGGCTAAACTCCAAGCTTAAATAGTAATAAAATAAAAAATAATGTTAAAAAAAAAAAAAAGCTGGCCTACAGTGAATTAATTTGTGTATTCTCTGCTAGCTTGGAGTCTGAGTGAAAAGATATATCCACATTGCACAGGGAAAAAAGTCTTTGCTAAACTAGCAGAGGAGATAATGGCCCATGTTAAAAATCTGCCTCTCTTGCCTTGAATTCAATCCATTAATTCGTGTATTTTGTCTTAACTAATTTTTAACATGGGTTAATTGGCTTACTGTATATTCAGGGGACCTAACTGGGATGATAAAACCTTTTTCAATATATTTTTTCCTCCATAATAGAGATAACATCTAAAAAGTTAAGGAGAAAATAGCAAAACTTCATGACTCAAACAGTTAAGAAAACTTTATCTTCATTAAGAAATTGCTCCATCTGATTTCTGAATATTTTCTTTGGCAACAGGGCATGGGCTTGGGTGTGCGAAAGAGAATTTAACAAAGGGGAATGGTTGCATGGGGTAGCACTATGAAAACTTGTTATTTACTCATATTATCAGCTTTCAGGCTTAGGTAAAACTATTATTAAATAAAGCTGGGACAAGAACACAGCAGTACTGTCCTGCTCTGAATCAATAACAGGGTTTGGCTTCTATGTTTCTTGATCAACTATGTGTATACATACATACATATATATATAGTCACTATTTTTTTTTTTTAAGACAGAAGTGAATAAAGATTTTCACATAAGGTCTACTGGTATCTGATTGTCAGCAAATTTCTTCAGATCCCTGCTTGCAATTACCCAAGAAAGAAGTGTTTCTTCTTAAGAAGAAATTAAAAAAAGAAGTGCTTGAAGAAACAACAGATCTAAGTAGCTGGCAGGAAAAAAAGAAATCAATAAAAATAATGAATGATGCTGGGCTATCCTAGTAACTATTTATATCTTATTTATCTTAGGTTGCTCTTATTTAGCATGCTAACATATTTTAAAGTAGAATTAAATAAGTAGCTAGTGCCTTTGTTTTCAGTGAAAATACATAAAATTGGCAAGACTGTCAGCATGATTTAACACTTGTTTTTCTGGCTGCAGGTTTTTTATTTTGGTTAGCTCTTGCATAAAATGTTTTCATGGAGCAAGAGAATGAAAAATATTGTTATTTACTATGCTAAAATTTTGAAACATTTCTCTGTTTAGGAGAATCTTTGAATTTTAATTTGTTACACACACCTCTTTAACAAGAAGGAAAAAATAGATTGCTTTGTCATAAACTTATGCATCTCAGCCAGGAAAATATTTTCTGCTGCCATACGTGCCTTACTCCACCTGTGTGGAAGCCAATGGAAGCACTTAGTGCAAGCAGGCTGCAGCACTGCCCTGCTGAAGGGTGTCATGCCAAGACTTGAGAGGTTCATGACATTTTAGAGAAAACAAGAATCTTGAACCTCCTCATCCTTCAGCGCTGAATTTGGATGGATCTCCAATTTTTTTTTTCCCCCAGTAATGTTCTGAGTTTCACATTGCATCAGGCTTTATTGATGGACTTAAAAATGCTCAACCCGACTTGCAAGAGCCCAGACTGCCCAAATCCTGGTCTTGGAAGACAACAATATTGACCATGCAGGCCAAGCTAAGAGAGGAACAAATTTAGGTTTCTTGTAAAGCTACTTTACTCATGTTGAAAAACTGCTGAGGGCTAAGGATTTTTTTTAAACTTGCACCAGTAGCAGGACAATCTCAAACAGGTAAAGGGCATTCTTGCTTGTGCTAACAGTCTTTGAAGTTTGACAGCTGGAAAGATTTCTGATACACATCAAATTAGATTTAAAATGTATTGCTTTTTATTTGCCAAAGTGATAATTAAAATGTTTCCTTTTGAATCAGAGGTCTCAAATGAAAACACTTCTGAAATAAGGACTAAATTAAGATAATTGTATCCTCTTGATCTTTGTGGAGATGCTAAATGCAGCTGCTATTCCCTTTTTTATCCAACCCACTTAAGTTCAGTTCACAATTCTTCTGAATTGAGTTCAAACCATATATTGCACCTCTTTAACCACCCAGCTCTTTGCTTTTCTAAGTAAGTTATATAAAGTAACATGGCTCCTAGGGGAAGGGCTTAGGGAGCTGTGGAATACTTTAAAATGTTTGGGAAAGCTTCTTTGGACTTCAGATCCCCTCTGTCTGCTAAAGAAGTAAAACGTGGTCCCTTATAAGGTGGTGGAATGGTCTAGTTAATCCTTGGAACTTCCAGCCATCACCAACATGGAAAAAGCAAGTTTAGCATCCCACCTTCTCCAAACATTTTTCTAGTCAAAGCTGTTCTGAAAGTAAGTGACCTGCATATAAAGCAGCATTTTCTATCTGATAAAAGTGACTCTATAGCAACAGTTGTACCTTGTTACTGCAATTATACCTGGGAAAAAGGTCTACTTTTGAGGATTTAGTTTATCAGGAATTGAGATACGATGTTGTTTGACTGTTTCCAGATGCCTATATCTATGCAATAAAGGTAGAAAGTTTATTTCCCAGATCAGTAGCCTGCACTTTAAAAAAAAAGAAGCTCAGCACCAAAGAAAGAAGCATACATGTCCAGAACTTTGTGTTTCACTCATAAAATAAGAGAAATTTTTATTCCCTGGGAATAGGAAAAATGCATATTGTAACTTTTAATGAGTCATGTAATCTCCTTCCTTACAAGCTGTTCTCCTCTAGGATCAAGCAGTATTGACTGTACAGTAAACACATCTCTTCCGTTGGTAAACAATTTGGTTGAATTACTTCTAAATACATGTTTAGTATTAGAAATGCTCCTCCCACCCACAAGTCACTCATCCCTGACCAGAGAAGGTCAAATTGCCTGGAACAATAGTCTAAGTGGAATTTAAAGTCACAGGTTATTTCTAACCTTATTTTGAGGTGTTTTACAATTGGTAAAAATGACCATTGCAAATGAGTTAGCAAGCAAGCTGTAGCTTTGTGGTCTGTGTACAGCAGGTGGTCAGTGATTAGAGCTGCTGTCGTCAGGCAGACTCTGCACTGTCTGGAGTTCAGTAGCCTCAGACTATGCTTGAATAGCTGGAAAAGGTCCACACCGGGCAAACAACTGCCACAGGGAGTTTGCCAATTCAGTGGGCAAGAAGCCTGAGCTGTCACTCCCTTAAAGTCAGTTCTCCAGGACTGATGTGTTCAGATTTGTTGGTTGTAAAGAGCACATGGGGCTACATCAGATCTAGGGAGGGAAAAATGAGTGATCTTGCAGGAAGTAATGGTGTCTGCTTCTTGCATTTCACGTGGTACTAACTCTTCCCTTCATAGCTTGTCCTACCATATGTAGGAATATCTCAGTGTCTTCCAGTGGAATGTTAAATAATATAACAACCATCTGCCACATGACAGTGTGCCTGTCATCCTCCTCCTAAAGGGAAACGTCTATGATGGGAAGTGTCTTGGTTGTGTTTGTGCTTGTTAAACACACATTGCTACGCAACTATGTTAAAAAAGGAATAATGAGAAAAGTGGTCAAAGTAGGAAGGAAGGAGCCCTGCGATGATCCTGCATTCCTGGGGGAATTTTCTAGATGGTGTCTGACTGTTTTTGACAGACATCTGGCTCCAGGGAAGACAAACTAGTCCTTACTATAGAGAGCTCCACCGTGCCCAGGGAATGAATATGTTGACCACAGTCATCACTGCACAAGCAAAATAGCCTTTTAGAGATTTTAGGTGTACAGTGTGGACAGTCTGAAGGCAAGCATGGAGGCTCTAAGACCTTCAGTGCACATTTCTCAGTTCAGCACCATGTGTTACATAATGTGTGTGTGCATGCACGTGCAGAAACGGCAGTGTACTGTTGAGATACCACAGGCTTTTGAATCGTCATTGCTCTCTAACTGCCAATGTACCTCAGTGGCTCACAATTTGTGAACAGCAAACTACATTCTGCTGTCATGAAAAAATTATTTAGCTGTTTAGAAATTGATGGAACTCCTGTTGAAGTTGGGAGGACCAAATTCGCTCAAAAAACAACAGCAGCCATTGAGGGAGGAAAAAAAAAAAGTAGCGAAGTTTAGTATCTTGTGCAGTACTTGTATGATCAGGTAGCATGTTATAGGTTCTTTTATCCATCACCAAAAGCACTTGTGTGATACAACAGGTAATTAAAACCAGGTTCTTAAAAGTTCTTCAGTCAAGCTGAGGTTGCCATGGTGTGAAGCAGTAAATTTGAAGCTGGGAACTCCCTGTGCTCAGAGCTGCTGCAGAATTAATTTCTTAAATACAATATATCCTGTTGAGATACTTTCCCCCAAACATTTAAAAGTGGGTTTCTATGCCCAGTTTTGTTCCTTATGTAAACTGGGGGTTCCTTATATAAACTGGGGTTTTTTTGTAATGAGAAAGGGTATTGACGTGAGGCAGCAATTATGAGAGATAGCTATAACCAGGCAGTCAAAGTAAGAAATATCTCTTAGCAAGTTCCTTTATGCTGCAGGATATTTAAAGGGTGCAGAGGCTGCAGGAGCCATGCTTTCTTGTCCCTGGGTTGAACTCTGAGACACTTTCCTATATGATGCAATGAGACAACTTTTCCTTATGCTATACTAATAATGCAGCATTCTCCCTCTTTCAACATGCTGTACTTCTCACCATTCATGCTTTTATCAAGTTGCTCAATCTCTTTCCTCTGTAAATAAAAATGAGGATTTTTAAAAATGAGAGTAGCATGTGAGAATTTGTATGTGGTCCTTTGATGTGAACAAAAGCTGCTTTCCCATGCCTAGTCATCTGTCTCCTATGTAAATAGTTCTGATTGCCAAAATGTTACTGTTGAATTTTATAAGCCATTTGTGAGCAGAGGGGGAGAATGCATGTTTATTGCAGAATGTTTTCCCATTGTATTCATTTGACATGACTTTTAAAGGCAATATTAAAAGTATGCTTTAAAGCAATTAACATAGAAATAGTAACTATGCAATTAAAATATATTATACAGTTTTTGATTTTAGTTGACAGTATGTTGCATATTAAACTGAGAGGGGAAAATCTTGCTGTAGCTAAGACTTTTCTGGTTTTTGGCTCAATGTATGGCCATTAATTTGGTTGGATCCTGGTGCAGCTTTCAGAGAACTTTGGGTTAGATGAATTGAATGATTTGGTATGTTTCAAGATCTGTCCAGGATTCCTTATTTGAGCAAAATTTCCTTGGATGTTGGCTGGACTCCTGCAGACTTTCCAAATGGTACAGCTCTCTGCCAGTCACCACACCTTTACTGTAACACTCTCTATTCACAGGCAGACCTGTGTTACTCTGATGAGGAGCCTGTACTGCTGAGAAAGAAAATGGGGCTAAAATACATACATATATATATATATATAATTTCATAAATTAATATCCAGGGGTTAAAATCTCCATCTGATGATGAACTGTTGCTATACTTTGATGTACTCAGAATCCTTCCTGTATCAAACAGGGATCTGCACAAAATTCCTCTGTTTGTCTTTGGTTCTTGAATTTACATTTGGAGTGATGGCTCCACACCTCTCTCTCAGTAGTTTTCCATGCAAAACCTTTTAAACTTTCAGAATATTTTGAAATATTGATCCAGACTCGACGTTTCAGTATGTAGGCCATTTTGTGGGTAGCCTGGGTTGGTTGCTTTGCTTGTTTGCCTTAAAATCATACAGTTATCTAACTCTCCATCCTGAGGGGAGTTCACTTCTCTTTCATTATCATATATGTTCAGAGCTGAAACAGATTAACAGCTTCTAGAAAGCCCTGAGTGTGGTAAAGAAAATTATGGACTTTCAAACTGGCAGAAGTGCATCAAGAGATCCACTTAGCTTAGCTGTGAGTGCCTTTGGATACTGTGTAGGCATGTGACCCTGTAGGACTATTCTGTCCTCTTCCATAAATCATCAGGACAGCAATACATCTACTTACAGCTTTGATATTCTCTGCTTCTTTCGCACAAGTGGGTACTGCAAACTATCAATCCAATTATTCCAAATGAGCACACTCATCTCCCACCTACAAAGTCAATCTGATTGCTCAGGTATCAGCTTTCTCATGGATGGATGACAAAATACCACTGAGACTTCTCAGACTCCTGTCCTATCCAAAAGCCACTCTCTGGAGGCACTGTGAGCATTTTAATGTTTCTGTACTGTTTGTATACATTTCTTCAGTATTTGAAAATGCTGAAGGTCTCTCTGTGCCTGGTTTTTCTTCTTGTTAAGAACCAGACTGTTTCTGGGTCACCTTTCTTCTCTGATATTCCCTTCCATAATGAATTATGTCAAAAGAATTATTTATTCTGCATAGATAAGGTCTGACTGCAGTAACAGGAAATTTTAGCTTTGTTCTGCTTTCTATCCAGTTTTATATCTAAATTGACTAAGGCATACAGAAATCAGATTAAGTGACTTCCTTCAAGTCACGCAGTGAGCAGCTCATTTTGGATAGATTCCCAAGAGGATACTTGTGGTTCCCAGCCCTCCTCTGTAACCTCCAGACCGCATTGTCTCCCCAATGCACAGTGTAATGAATTCAGTCTGAACATTAAATTACAGCTTTGGCAATGAAGTAAGAGTTCCCGGGGCTCCCACATTTGCTGTAAGCTGAAATTTCCAGAAGAGTTCCTCATTGTGGTTTCTACAGCCTTCCCTATTGACCATGCCCATGGCAGTGGGGCCCAGTGTGTCTACAGAGGGTTTTCATGGCCCACTGCAACTTGGCTGCCGGTTCTCATGTTAGCTACACAGCAAAATAAAATCTGTGGTTCTTTCTTACTAAAAGAGGATGGCAAGTCATCACAGTGATTTATTCCCTTTTCCCTGGCTTTTTCAGTCAGCAAAGTCACTCAGCATAGGCAAGCTGATGGTGGATTCCCACCCTCAGAACAAATGTTTACTGAGGGGAACTCTATGATCTTGCTGCAGAGGAGATAATGAGAGGGGAACTTAAGATCAGATAAATGTCTGTCTTGAGGGAGGGTTTGCAAATAAATGCAAAATGCCTTTGGTTGTTTCTGTAACTACACAATCCTTCTCATTAGTTATAACAAATATTACATGGGAAGATGCCTCTCTAGATTACCTGAAGTCAATATCCCTTTATATCCCTACAGGCCTCTGAGAAAGGCTTTCTTTGATATATCACACTCTTGTGAGTAAAGGCTGGGAAAACCAGCCACTTGAATGTTCTCTTTACTGCCAAGTTTTAAAAACTCACTTTTAGAACCAGAGAAGAAAGACTGCAATTCAGATTTTCAACTGTTCTTTGAGCTTTTGTAACTCACAGACCACTGAAAGTGGTCTCCTAGCTCATATGTGGTAAGAATTATGTTCAAAACATATGTGAAAAATTGAGCTGTCCCCTTACGAAGCAGAATGATGTTCCAATGATACTTTGACTATGTGAAAGTCCTAAAGGCTGTTAGTCACTTCTGAAACAGAATTAGTATAAAGCTAATGATCCAAATAGCAAAATGCATCAGGACTGGTTCTGCTCTCCACTGTACTGGAGAAAACCACTTGCAGTTTCACTGAAGCTTCACAGAAATCTGTGGAGTAGAAGAGAAATGGTCCACTCTTTGTAAAAAGCTCTCCTTTCCTCAGTAAAAATGTCAAGTTGGTTTAATTTTGCCCCAGAAGAATAATAGATTTGTCTTCATGGGTTTTTTTTTACTTGGTGATTTATTCATCTTATGCAGCAAATTGTAAATTTTCAGTGAATTTCATTTTCTAACATTTTCATGCCTGAATAAAGCATAATTGTCTTTCTCTCTTTTGTTGTGCCTAAGAATTATGTCGGTCTGCCCCAGAATAGTCACCTAAACTGTAGTTCAGATCTTTTATGCAGAACTGGGAGAAAATTAACTTCAAGTTAAATGGCAGTAACTTATCCCACTAGATAAAGAAAAATAATTTGCCTGATATAGCACCATTTTGTACATGCAATCTAATATGTATCTAGTTCCCTCTTCTTGTTCTGCTTTCCCTTGATATCACCTAATAGAAATTGTAAAGATACATAGCATTTTTTTTAAAAAACAAAGAAACCAACTCCCTTAAAACTGCAGATAATTGTATACCCAAAATGCTCCTAATGAGTAGCCTGGCAGGCAGGGCTAATTCTTTATGTGAAGTCAAGACGTACCCACACTGAGCATTAAGCGTCCTTTCAGCACCTCTGATGTCACATCACAAACATCTTTTTGTGCACTCTATATAATTAACACCTTCCTTTAGTCACTGTCATCTTCCTTCTTCTCCCCCTGCCACCTCATCCATTAGCTCGGGGTTGGCAATGAGGCAGAACGGGCTTTGCCAGCTCATCTGGCCCCTGTGGGCTTATGCTGGCCAACCTCTCACCTGCTTCCCTTGTGCACAGGGTACTCAGGATTTTTAGGAGTGTCAAATACTATTAAACTCCTAAAATGAGGCAAGATTTAGAGAATCCTGTCTAGTGTGGATGAGCTCATTCCTAGCTTAACAAACACAAACTTATCTTTCTTAAACCATAGCTTATAGTGCTATGACTGTATAGAGTGCCAAAAATCAAAATTTAAGAAAATCAGAACACTTCTATATAATGTTGAAGTTTATTGAAATGACTCTGTTTATCAAAATCAACAGGCTTTACCAAGAGTAAGGCATTTCGGTATAAACACCGTAGTTTCTTGAAGCTCTTTTTTTGTTCCACTTAAGACTATTAGTGTTGATAGGAAGGAGACAGAAACCATACCACTTAGTCACAACAAGGACAGTGCGAGCTTGTTTGTTCACTAGCTGCCAGAATGGGAGGGAGTTGCCTCGACTTTTCTCCTTGTGCATTTACCTTAAAAAGTTTAACTTTTCTGAGTGTTAGAATCTATATTTATTGGTTGACAAACTACTTGACAGTAAAATTGTAGATTAAAGACTCTCCCACCTCCACATTTCCCACCCTTCCCCACAGCTAACCTGAAGGACAGATAAATCCGTACTTATGGGAAAGTTCTTGTTTTCAGGGCTGAGCAACCTAAACCATGGCACAGAAATGGATTCTGTCAAGCTGGGAGCAGACAGTGTTGGAGGTAGAAGAAAAACATTATAGTAACCCTGGCACTTGTTAGTGTACATACTAAGAGGCCTGACCTTCAGAGAACACATACATCTGACCACTGTTTTAGCTCAGTCCCACCTCTAGCTTGAGATGCCAAGGAGAGCATTACCATTACTGCAACTGTCACCTAAAATCAGTGAGAAAATAAACCCTCTAGCACTATATTTGAACTGATAGAGAATCAGGCATTACTTTATTTTCTGGCCAGGATGTGCCAAGGAAAATATTCCAAACACACATGTTTTGCAGGATTTTCCCCCCAAACTACAGTCAAAACCCATAGTAGAGATGCCCTGTTTCAAAGTTCATTGGTCCAGAGCTGAGCAACCCCCACTACTCAGTTTCTCATTGGACCTGAAGCTCCTCGCCTCCGATGTTAATTAGAGCTTCATTCTTCAATTTTCTCATCAGTCCTTTCCAGACCAGACCCTCCAACTCTGCCAGAGGTTGGCATCTGAGAGTAGATGTTCGTAGATGGACACTGATCTTCCGTTGATGGCCTTTTATCTTTCTGGGTATCTTTGGGCTACTCCCAGTCTGTTGGTATGTTAAGACGCTCTCCTTAGAGAGATGCTACATCTCCTAAAAACTAAAGAAAATTCCTTTCCCCAAGGCAAAGTCAAGTCAAGCCTAACTAGAGAGATCAAATAAAAATTTTAAAGTTATATTGTTTCCAACAGAACCACTATTTCCTGGAGGGTGCAGGTTTCACACACCATCCTGCTGTGGCCAGGAGTGCAGGAGGTTTGCATCACCACAGAGATCATGCTGTTATATAAATGATATCCTAAGGAAAGGCCATGGCAGCAGCACATCCCTCCCGGGGAAGATGTCTGCAAAAGCCTGACTGTGATCTACAAAAGACGGTGAGAGGAGGAGTTGTTTATAACAAGTCTTCATTGAATTAGGACTCTGAACACTGGTGAAGTTGTACAAGAGAACTAAGTCCAAAAGATTCCAGCAGAGGTGGATCCCTTGGCCAGCAGCAATGCACAAACAATTCTTAGATAAACAAAAACCCTCCAGCTCTTATGCCAAGGCAAAGGCTTGATCTGTGTGTTTGAGAGTTCACACAAAATCAAGAGACAGAGCTCTGCCTGGGGGATCAATATAAGTTATTGTTATTCAGCAACTGGATAAATATTGTAGCAGAGCACAACTGTAACAAAACTAGTCTGAGAAAGAGTAGAAAAAATATGTGCACAGCTTATTAAATTCTTCTACTTAATTGATAAGTTTCTCGCTAAATTCTGAAGCTTGGAAAATTCAGGCTACTCTAGTAAGCCCGAGCCAAGACTTCAGTTTGGGAATTAATTGTGCTCCAGGCCCCTTTCACAGAAAAACTACTTGTTCCATAAATTAGGAAACACTGGTGCATCAAGTTTTCAATAACTATGCAGTAACATGGTGTAGTACAGAGGGGTTTTTTAAAATGGGAATTTTCACTGGGGAGTGGGAAATGTCAGGGATTTCATTTACTCAGTACCTGTATTGCTTTCCCTAACCCTCACAGTGTGCTGTTCAGGAAGAGTTTTTCTTCCTTGTATGTTTTAATTGGAATAGAATTTGGAAAAAAAAGAATGAAGCTAATGTGAACAAGAACATTATTATCTGCTTCTGTCCATTCAAAGGCAAAAAATTACCTTAGAGTGTCTCACAATTTCTCCAGCTACCCTATCGTTCTCTTTTGGCTGGGGACATCACTGGCTCCCTGTGGTATTTCTCTATGAAGCTGTAGACATTAATTCTGTCATCCCTGAGTTTAATAAACAATCATGGGTCATTTGCTTGCAACCCATTCTGTGCCTGTAATTCAAAGAGGCTTTGTGTCTTCACCTACTCTGTATGTCCACAGCACCATCACTGCAGCTCATTTAATCACCTAACTTTTTCAAGTCTCAAATGTGTCTTGTCCGTGCCCTCTGATGATATCGTGATATGAGGCCCATGAAACAAGAAATTGTTATTCCAAACTTTGGTGAGTTAAAATTTTCTGCAGGTTTAGCAACTGCTGAGCATCATACATGTCACTCCAGTCCTGCACAGATAAATGTGAGTGTCCCTATGCGCATAGATTTGAGACATAAAATGCAGATATATTCTAATGCAAAAGAAACAAATAGCTTTCTTGCTTTTTCTTTCTGTTGTTTGAAATTCCCTTTTGGCACACTGTATACATACTTCTTCTGGCCACATAGCAATGCAGCTGAAAAAATTGTCACAAAGTTCAACAAAGGGAAAGTGAGAGCCAGGGCTGAGTCATTGCATGCATGAGAGCTGGGAGGAGGAAGCTTTGGACTGTACTGACAGACATTCAGAAAATGCTGAGGAATAATCTATCCCAGAGAATGCTGGCAAACTATCAAGAAACAAAACAAGAAACAAAATAAACCACGGCTCCACAAAGGGATGGAAACCACCCCCCACAAAGTCAGCCAAAAAAACTTTCCATCACAACATGAACATCAATCCAGCTCTCCCTAGTTTTCCCAAGATGAAGCAACTGCAGCATTGATACTTTTAGCAGTTAATTTAAAATATTGATCTAACAGATGCTCAGTGCTGGGCTGTTCGCATGAGCTGGTACATGGGTACTGCTCAGCAGGCGCTTGGAATGCCCCTGGTGAAATGTTTTGTGAGTCAGGGAGCTGAGGGTGACAGTGTGGCAGGCAGACAGCAGCCTCTCTGACAAGGCTCCAGTCCCACAGCACCTGAACGAGGGCACAGCAGGACCAGGGAGAATAGCCAGGTCCAGAGAAGAGTCCAGTGAGCACCAGACAAGTCTGGTGGCAAGACAGGCCCAAGGCCAAAGGAAGGTGTCGAGGCAAAGTGAAAGTTCAGCCAGGTGCAAAGCCAGGTACAGTGAACCTGTCATATCCTTCAGAGAAAAATCAAATACATCTCCCAGTCCAATGGGCAGAGGGTGTCCAAGTGGAAAGTCCAGGTGTGACAGCACAAGCCCTGCTCCTCACACCGTCCCTATCTTTATGGAAATTGGATTCACGGTTACACAGCTGTGTGCTATTAGAGCAGCCTTTGGATGTAGGCAAATGAACCTTTAAAGAAGGGAAGAGGTTGTAGAAAAAGATTATAGAGGAAGGTGATTATGAAGATATCTCAAGACATCAATGTACCTTGTACTCAACAGAGACACTTGGAGCCTTGAGAAACCTGGAACTATGCCCCATAACATCCTGCATGAATTTGCAAGACAGTGTGGTTTTTTCCTTCTGCTGTGCTTGTAAGTACTGGTGCCAGGTGCCTGTCTATGCACAGGTAGTTGTAGTCACACATAATCAGCTCCCTGTCTCAAAGGGTAGGACCATCTCAGTGTCTCCAAAGGAAGACACAAGGAAGCTTCTAGCAGATAGCAATAAAACAGCTTTATTTACTGAGGAATTTCCTTTCTTGTCCTTTACTTTTTGTACAGAATTTCACTTTTTAGAAAACAAACTGTTCTCTTATACACTACACTGTGTATTTTCAAACTGTACACCTGAGGTATGGTTCATAAACTTATTGATTACATTTTAATGTTCTTTTTAAGTTCATGTGTGCCTTAGAGTACCTGCTAGACCATTCTTTTCTGTGTCACTCTCTAACTGGTAAAACCAAGCTCCACTCTCCCACATCCTGCACAACCTAGAGGAGAGCAGCCACAAGCAGAGGAGATATCAGCCCTTGTGACTTCATGGGAATAGAGGGAACTTAATTTCATTCTTTAATTTTATCATAGTTACGTCCTTCTGATCACTGACTGTGAGTCATGTGGAATACTTTGGCCTTAATTTCAGTGGATTTGTTTCTTTTTCCTAGTTTACTTAAGGTTACTGAGGGGCAGGGGTTGGATTTCTCTTTTCTCAGGATAGATTTTTGATTCAAACAAATCAAGAGCAACATCTTTGCTAAGTACCTCAATTTGCATATTTTCATATTTAACAAAGTCAAGTTTTGAAAAAATTCCTCCTTCTAGAGTTTAGCATCACTCCACTAGATTGAACATTCCTTTGATATATTGCCCCCCTCCCCAGCAATTTGTTCCTCAAGGACATTGCATGGATTCTGTGGTGGTAACTGCCAGTAGCAGCCCCACTAGAGCTGCTTCTTGAGCTGCTCCAAGCCAGGCTCGAGTGTTTTCAGGACAAGGGTCAGAACATCCTCTCCCCTGTGTGCTCCAGAACGAGTTGTTCCAAGAAGCAATCCTCCAAAGGTCAAATTTTCTGATATAAGACCAGTTTAGAAGAGAGCAGTGGAAATCCTACATAATGATTTTATTAGATTCTTGTCCCTTTCATCTCCCAGAATTTTGTGCTCAGCAGTGTTCTTAGTGGAGATCAGTAGCAAGTAACCCCATGAAAGGTCCTACAGTTTTCTGAAAGCAGAGATCTGTTTTCATTGTACAGTTCTGGCTGCACAAAATCATGATTGCCTGAATCTTTGAACTGTTCCTTTTCTCTATAATCCCCTTTATCCTTTGGCTTCCACTGAGGAGTTTCACAGAGAATAACTGCAGCTGAGCAAATATAAGGGTTCCCTCACTCTCTAGACAGTATGGTGAAGATTGGAGAGGAGGAGGCTTTCCTGGAGGAATCCCTTGTGGCCATAGAGGGAGTGTGACTTGATTTGAAGGGATTCATGCTGCTGGAGTGGTGGATTTTTTTGTTACAGTCAGACTGTGATTCTTCATATAATGGTCATCCTGTGGGTCTGAAGTTTCAGTGTCTTAAAGGCTCCAAAGTACTCTACTCTAGCCCTTCTGAGGTAGCCTTAAGAGAATATCTTTGAGGTCTGGGAGGAAGGGCAAGGCTCCAGAATACTGGAAAAGGGCAAGCATGAAAGCCTGCCTCAAGAAAGAGCTGTGAAGGAAAAGGAGGAACCATCAATTAAGTCAACGTATTTCAAATGCCACATTAGAAGATGTAGGTTGTAAGTTGCTTGATACTCCATATGGTAGCTCTCAGATATATAATGATCTTGCTGGTGTTTTTTAGCCAACATCTCAACTGTATTCTGAGTTGTGCATTTGTGGGATACTTTCCCAAATACAGGCTAGAGAATTATTAGCTGTATGCAACTCCATTACAGTAATTCCCGTGTTACATCTTTTAGTGCATCTAAATGATAAAACATGATCTAACTGGAAAACAAAGGCAGAAACAGCAATTTTTGTAGTAAATGTCAGTTATTTAAGTTAATATTGTGCCTTCCTTCATTGGTATTTGAATTTAAGTTTCATTTTGAAGGTTTGAACTTGTCCTGTGCTCCCCCCCAGGCTAGTGGGCAGCTGGTTTGAGCTCTGGGGCACCAGGGTCACATGCTCCCTGCAAGATGACTTGCTTAGCAAGAAGTCAACTCCACTTCCCAAAAGCTGCACTGAATACCTGTCTTACAGAGATACCTGAAGTTGCCACTGGTTTGAGAACTCCACTGCCCATGACAACACTCCTGCTCCTGAAGGAGTTTGCATTCTCTGGCTTGTTTAGGTTGAGCATCAGCCACTTGGCACTCCTGTAGTCAGTCCCTTGTTGCTGCTGGCACTGGCTCTGAGCAGAATTGTCCAAATTAAATAAAGTGGGAAGATAGAATCGGATTTCTTGGCATGCTGAGAAATGTTCAGTCCTTCCCTGTGGAGCAGGGAGCAATGACCACAGGGCAG
Source organism: Ifrita kowaldi (assembly GCA_013398055.1). Taxonomy (NCBI): domain Eukaryota; kingdom Metazoa; phylum Chordata; class Aves; order Passeriformes; family Cinclosomatidae; genus Ifrita; species Ifrita kowaldi. Next base: position 1,175,346 of record VZRS01011433.1, on the reverse strand, counting down.
TCTGTGATGGCCTAGTGCCCTGAGAATCACTTATGCATGGGAAGACCTGGTGAGGTAAAAGGAAGGCTGTTTGTGACAATCTCCTCAGCAGGTGTGCTCTGACCTGGGTTCTGGCTGGCAGATCTCACCACCAGCTATGGGCACTGCTCTGTCTGCATCAGCAAGGTGAGCACGTCCTTCAGTGCAAACCCTTTGCCCTGGGCCCATATCTACAGTAACAGAGTCAACTAGAATGTGGGAGCTGTCTCGTCATGAGCTTCCCTGCGAGCTTTATCCCACAAGTTACCCAGGCTGGGAGCTCCAAGCAGGAACTTTGTGTGGAGTCTCATTCTTGCTTCTGTGCTGCAAGTGAGGGCACCGACATTCCCAGGAGCAGTGAGGCGGATAAACATCCTTGTGTGCAACTGCACCTCTGTGAGTGGCAAGTTCATGGCCTATTTCAGGGTGTCCAAGCACCTGCAGCTCCCAGATGTATGAGTTTGGGAACATTTGGGGTAGGTAGATCTATACTTATAATTCAATGTATTTTAAAGACTCTTTAATTTAATATTTAATAAAATTTCCTCATTTGACAAAAATACCAAATATTCTCTAGCTTGAGGAGAAGACGCCTCTCTGGCCCTTTTAAGCATTTAATGGTAAAGAGAATGGTTCCGAATGTCTCAATAGGAGCATTGTAGAAGACATTATAATTCCATGTAAGACTTTACAGAACTGGAAATGGTTTTCAGGACAAAAGACAGTTTAGAGAAACTTTTTTTTTTTTTTTTTTTCAGAAGAAGTGGTAATTATATGTTTTGTACTTCACATGAGCTTTGTGGGTTTTACAGTGTTCTCATAAAATTAATGTCTGTCATCCTGGCTGACAGATGGGGGAAGAGCAGACAGGAGTAGTGGAACATCCTGGCCCTGGAGATCATGAGCATCTACCTTCTCAGGACCCTGAATCCTTCTCTGCCAGCTCAGCAACCTCCAGGTGAACTGTGTTAGAATGAGAAACCTTGGAAATGTAGGACACTGGCAATGGGAGCTAATGAGCCTTCCATGATCTTATGCCCATGTCAAACTTTTTATTTTTAGTTTCGGGATGCTTTGGTTTCCCATCTGTGCAGCACAGTGCCTCAGGCAAGCTGGCAGAAATCTGGGCATAGTTCCACCAGAAGATAGATTTCCACTGTAGTTGGCCTTTTCTCCTGCTAAATGCTTTGGTTTTGATGAATCAGCATTTTCCTATGGAAAAACATTCCTTTGGAGAATTTCCAGTCAGCTTGAAACCAAGATTCAACACGTTGCAAAATCCCCCCAGAACAGGATTTATTCTCTATAGCTGTACTTATAAGCAATTTTACTCTTCCTTGGTTTCTCTGTATTATAATAAAATAATAACACAGATCACTAGTAAAGGTATTTATAGTGAGGATAACTATTTTTGCCACTGGAAAGATTATGAAGTGTATAGACATTTAAATATGGGACCTGGAAAGGAGGTAAAAATCTTTCAGATTCCTGTGTGGTGAAATCGTGAATTTTGAGACCTTATTTTGCAGTGTAGCAGTATTAGAGGTCATGGAAAATAAAAGTAGTTTAAACAATTCAGTATTTGCTTTGCATTCTCCTCGTAAAACAGACTTAAATCTAGGCATGTATTATTGAAAATCATAAATTTGATCAGACACTTGTGAACACATGTTTATATTCGGCTCTGGTTGATTTTGACTTCATGTTTCTTCTGGCTATCTATCCTGGACGAAAACATAGCTCCAGCTGTTGGAAAAGAGCTATGGCTGTAAGTTACTGTGGGTGTGAGCAGCAGTAAATACAGCCCTTCTCTCTTGTCCTCTATGACACCGCAGGTGTGAAACAAGCCATTAGTTCAGACTTACAATTGTGGGAAGGCAACTGTACATTTGTCATGCAAATTCACATCCTTCCTTCCACAAATTAGTCATTCCCTTAAAATGAGTGCAGTTACGTTGTTTGATTGCATGTGTAACTAATGTAGTCCCTTCCTTTTTATTGGATTAACAGTTCAATGCATCTGAACCCACCTGTTCCTACAGGATTTGCACGGGATCTTTCACAGTCCATGTCAGCTTCCTACCTAGAGCTCAGCTAAGCCATAGATAATCCTTTTGCCTTAAGGTGAGGTAGCAAGTTAAGGGTGATTCAGTGACCTTTGGCATCTTTTTCAGCAGTTGAAGGATGAGCTCTCTCATCCCTGAAGATTCTCTCTCTGAATAAAACTAAAAATGAAAAAAATAAAGGAGGGAAAAACTCACCATATAAGTTGCAATTCAGAGACCAGTTTTTGCTTCTGCCGTTCTTATTGCAGGCAAAGAAGGCAAAGCAACTTGATAGCTGTGTCATCCTGTGGGAAGAGATCCACCTGTGAAAAAACTCCTCACCTGTCCCTACAATGCAGATGTCCCTGCAGGAGGCATGGTTTGCATCTGAGGAGTATGGGATTGCAGGTGGGCTGGAATTGGGGTGAGCTGATCTGTGACTACACAGGTTCTGCCACTCACAGATCATGTGTTTCAATGGCAGTGCAGTTAATGGCTGGCTGAGTCTGTTGAGTGAACTTCTAGAGGTGCAGCATTTCATTCCCCCTCTAATCAGCACTTCCCTTGAGAGGAGACTTTTGTAGCAGGTAAGACCTTATCTCCTCACACATTTAAAAGAGCTTGTTGCTTAATGCTGTTTTATTCCTCTTATCCCTCCTGTTGGGTTTGCCCTGTTGTTTATGCTGTGTGGAAGCAGAGGAACACTCTAGTTAATTGTGATGAGATCATAGATGCAGCTGAAAAATGAGCAATACCAACAGCAAGATAAAACCCCTTTATTTGACATCTGCCAAAAAGAGAGAGAAAAACAAAGAAAACTGGAAAGAGGAAAAAATTGTGTATAGTACCTTTTATGGTTCTGAGCCACAGAAGGCAATCAAAAATACAGCAGAGCTACTTGGAAATTTTTAAGCAGCTGTTTGTTGACTGTATGTAGATCTAGAAAGAATAAACATTGTGAATTGTGGAATTTAGTCTACTTTAACTGGAAATAAATCCAAGGCATTAATTTCCAATCAGTGGGATCCAAAGTCCAAGCATGTTTAGATTCAGAATGAATGATTTCTACCTTTCTCTAATTGGAGACTCATCTACTTAGAAGACTGTACGCTGAGGGAGCTAAACCCGATTTTTCCCTATGTAGAAGTCACACAGAATATAATTTAAAGAACTTACTTTCAGCACCAAAACCAGTACTCCATTTCCTAAGAGACTTGGCATTTGTAGCATGGAGTTCATCAAAGAAGGTGACTCAGCATTAGCTGAGCTCAAAAGATCACTGAGTTGTGTCTCTGACTGTTGGGTGTCTTCTTTAGACCTTGGTTAGGAAGACAGCTTGCTACGAGCTGTGGTAGCAATAAAACCCAGAGGTAAACAGCCTCCCTGCAGGAGAAGGGTTTCCTAAGGGTGTGCTAAGCCATGGGAGTGACAGGAGAACACAGGGTCACAAGAAAATGGGGTTTCTCTTTGGCTAGGTCAGTACATAGCTAGTGTGAAAGTGCACCTGCCTCAAGAGGCTGCTCAAAAATTCTGTACTCTGCATTCTTTAAATACAGAAGGCAAAGTTCTTTTGCCTTTTAGGGAGCAGAAGAAACCCAGTATTAGCGGAAAAATTTCCAGGGGTAGAACTGAGTTTACTTTTCTCCTACTTAGACTGAAAAGGAGCCTTTCCTCTGGTTGAGAGCACAATTTGAGCTGATCTGTAGCGTGCAAAGTCCTCTCAAAACCTCTGATGTGGGTGAGATCAGCTTGTTACAGGACTAAGGCTTTCCTGTGAAGACTTTGATGGTTTGTAGAGCACTGATTCAGCACATCCACTGTGGGCTGGCTTGTTTGCAGGACATGCTTTATTAGCCTATAGTAGCTTGAAGCATAAGTTGAAGCTTGAGCTAGAAGTTCACTGCTGATTTTTTCCAGAGAGCTAAAAACACTTCAGACTTCTTAAGCGACCAACACATTATATCGGCAAAATTATATATGTGAATGCTTTTGTAACAACCTGATGTTGTCATAATTTTGTATGAATATAGATGTTCCTGAAGTTAATCCACGATGCCTAAATTGTAATCCACACCAGGTTCTTTTTATTTATTCTAGGTTGCAAACACTGCAGGTATTCCACCTAGCTCAGGGTGGTTGCCTGGAGTCTGAAAGCAGCCACATTCACTGTTCCTAAGAGATCATTCAAATTGCTTTTCTGCAGTAACTTTCATCCAACTTACATTTTGGGGTTTTTCCAGTTTAATGGAACCTTTGGCTCAGGTTTGTAATGCAGATGGCTTTATAGAAATCTTTAATGAATATGTTGAACCTGGGTCACTTGAACTGCTTTTAGCTGATTTAATGATGACTTTTGTTGCTATCAGGATCCCAACTTGGGACCAGGCACCACTATTTTCCTTTCTTGCAGAAAAATTACACTACTCAGAAAGGGAACATACTACTCAGGGAGGGAAATTTAGCTTATGATTGGTTAAGAAGTAGCTAAGAAGGGACAAATATTTTTCTCTCTTTCATATATACATATGGTTGTTAAATATTTCAGAAACTATCTTGTTTTCTGAAACTAATGAAAGTTTGTTAATAGTAGAAATGGTTTAAAGCAATTCAGCTATTCTAGCAATGCATGCAGAAGTTTTGGAAAATTTTCTACAATTTATTCTTTCTGTGAAAAAAAATGCTTTGTTAGCAAGCCAGCTCCTGCTTCCAGCGCCATTTTAGGCCAAACTATCTGGTCCCAGAACCAGCTGTCTTTTTTGGTTCAGATCAGAATGGACACAGAGTGAGCTTTGAATAGTGGTTTGAGCTTTTCAGTGGTTTGCTACTGCTTCAATTTTGTATTTAAATCACTAATGATCAGTTGATGATTATTATTCCATGAGTGTTTAAAGTCCCAGTGTCCCATTTGTGAAATGAACTGGTATAGACACCAGCAGAAAAGTGATCATAGCCTTAATCCTCTGTTCTGTCCCTGGCACAATTAAAAAACTAAGGAGAAGGTGAACATCCTCACTCCACATTCTGGCTGGGTTTATTAATAGATTTGCATTTATTAAATTAGTTTTTACTAGACTTTCATTGTGTCATAGGTCAGTATTCTATCTGGGTACTCAAAGGGTGGTTCTGTAAGTGGAAAGCAAATTCTTTTTACAGCCATGATTTATCCTCATCTTGAATAGTGTATCATATTAGCAAAACATTTATAGTGTGAGAGATGTATGACTCAAAGTATTACATTAATAGTTTAAACTGAAGATGGGCCAGAATTTTTCTGTGGTGTCCTCTGATGTGTATATGTAATAGAGTGACCAACCAAAGGGAAATTTGGATGTGATAAATCAAATTGTTGCTCAACCCACCATTAGGAATCAGGAGAAAGTTTACACAGCTGGCTCTCAGCAACTGCTAATAATAAAGTATATTTCTATCATCCTGTAGACACAAGTAATATTTTTACCTGGGTGAACAGCAGCACTTGGCTGGCAATAAGTGAAGGAAAATGTCCCTTTTTTTTTTTTAATTTTATTCTCTTTTGATTGGGTATTATTGACAATATTTGTTTATTTGGGGTGTGTCCTGTTGGAGATCTTCCCCATATGGTTGCCCTGCAACTCCTGAGGAGCTGCATTCACCCCTCTCTGGTGGCAGTGGGAATCCTGCAGGGTGGTTGCTGTGTGCAGTGGGTCTGGCACTGATACAGAGTTGGGAGTCACTGGCCAAGCAATGACACCCAGAGACTTGGAGCATTGCTGGGGTGCCCTGTCTAGGTCTCATGTCCAAAGGGCCAGGTTGGATGCAGAATTATGTCCAGCTCTGTCATGGGTCCTTTGGATTATTATGGAAAAATCTTTTTATTGCTTTGTTTCTCCATTTCCCTACGATAAAATGATATAATGCTATTTACCTCGCTGAAGAGGACGGCAAGTTTGCAAGTAGGAAATGGGATGAAAGTTAGACAACAGTTTTATTCTTAAATATTGGCACTTAATTCTTGAATGCTATCAATGATTTCTGAATACTTTCATTTCTTATAACCAGGTCTGCACAACCTCAGTTCACCTCCCTGTGCTGACGCCTTTAGATGTTCTGCTCCACAGCTGCCACGGAGATTTCTGTAGGGCTCTGGTATCGTTCTAGGCAGAAGATAGGCAGGCTTTGAGATAAGCAGACTCTCTGTGGATGCCTCTCTGGTTTTTTGCATGCATTGGAAAGAGCATCAGAAGGAAGTGAGAAGGGGGAAGAGAAAGCACAGGCATTTCAGAGAAACAGGACTGTGTCTTTGTGGTAGAGCTCTGATATTACGCTAGTCTGATCCCTTACAACGAAATATTGGCATGTTAAAATCCAGGCAGTTATTTTCTCAGTGTGAAGCAGTGATTTACAAAGACGTGATCACAAGCTGCAGCCTTCTCTTCCCTCCTTAGTGTTCCATCTCCATTATCCTAATGTGTTAATGCAGAGAACTCTGCTGGGTACCATCAGATGTCTTGCAGAAGGACACCTGCCAGGTGACAAGTGCTCCTTTCCACACTGCCACGTTGGACTCTGCATCTTGATTGCCTTTAAACTGGTCAGTCTCCCCAGACAGAAAAATGCTGTGCTGAGAACCAGTTGCTGCAAATGTGTGTGTGACAGTACTCCCTGGAGTGTATCCAGCCGCTGGCTTAGAAATTCAAAGCCGCTTTCTCTAAGAACAGGACATGATTTAATATATTTAGAGAGGGGTCTTACCAAGGTTAATAAAATTCTCTGTACCCTCTGCACCCCCATCTATAACTCCCTTTAGTCAGGACGTAGATGAGGGTCTCAGTGCTGCACCCCTCTGCTGTGAGTGCTTTGCTGTACAGGGCTCTGCACCCCCACCTTGTGCTCAGGGCAAGGGATCTGTGCTCGTGGATAGCTGATAATGGTTCTGTTTGTCAGCACTGCTCTGCAGAGTTGAGTGTTTCTGTCTACGTGGTTCCGGGGCAGAAAAGTTGAAAGGGTTGAAAATCTTGCATTTTGGTGTTTCGGATATCTTTGGGATCTGCATAATGCCGAGTGAATCAACCAGGACAGAGCTCTGCAAACTTTTTTCTGCAGTGAAGCTGCCTCTGAGCTGGCTCTGAACAAGATCATTTCAGTGTCTGCATATGGGGAAGGAGAACTCCCTCGGTTGGCGTAAAGGAGGTGCTGAACCTTGAAGCATGAATTCCTGGGTCCCAGATACAGTCAACGGAGAGAGCAAGCGGCTCCAGGGTGTGCCCCAGCCTGCATCACCCTGCCCAGCTGATCTCTGCTGCCTCTGTAAGGAGAGTCAGGATTCTGACAGAGGCACTCGGTGGGAATCTGTCATCCTGCAGCATAGCCAGAGGGCAGAGCTTTTCTGCATGTAGTATTTACATTTCTTATGACTGCTTAGATCATGGTGCTCCTTTTGCTTGTTTTGGTATGGATTTTCCTTTAGCATTTTTTGGTTAAATTGTTTATTAGCACAAGATAATTGAAGAGTATTGCATCTCCTCAGTGCTGTGCTGGGTGCAAGCAGTGTCTTAAAGCTTTGCACATCCTCATTGTGTGGTACTGTGGTTGATGCTGCAATGAAAGACGAGTCCCTTGCTATGCAATATTAAGCAGAAAAGGATATAATTCAGTACTACTACTCTGGTAGTTAAGCATGTCATGTTTCCATGCTGTAGTACTAATGTGAAGGGAAAAGTAACCCAGACCTAGACTGTCAGCTTCTAAAGTGGTTTAGCTTCATGGAACTCACATGACTCAGCTGTGGATGTGACACAATGTTACAGCCTATATCAGCTGAAGTGACAGGAAAGCTAGGGCTTGTCGTTGTTGGGACAACCCAAACCCTGTCCCTGAATCATGGAGATGTTAGGTTGGATAAAGAACTTGCTGTGTGCAAAGAAAAGACATTTTTATTTCTTGTAGCAGACGTAGGATACTCATGTATCGTATAAGCAGCAACACTAGAGAAGGTTTAATAATTTTGACTTATATGCACTGCTCGGTTCAAAGCCTTTTCAATGTAATTCCAACCAGATAATGTGAGGAACAGCACTGTATTAAAAGACTGCCAGGGAAAAAGCCATATACACACACAAGATGGAATAAGTCTGTAAAGAAAAGTGTTTTCCATTTAATATTTTGATTTTTTTTCCACTCCTGCCTTCATCTGAACTCAAATCCCATCCAATAATATTTTAAAGAACCACCAGCCATTCTGCATTGAATTGGGAGTGGGTTTGGCAGGAACTTTATTTTTTTTTCCTCAGCTCAGACACAAGTGGGTGGTATTTCTCCTGTGCTTCTGTTGTTATTGATAAATAATCCAGGATGCTGATCTGTATGTTGGAAGTTTAGTAATCAGGAAATTTGTGAAAAGTAATGACTCACCTGAACCTTCAAGCTAAAGATTAGATGTGATTCATCTGGACTCTCTTAATTGCCTCATTTTAGGTTTAAGACTTTCATCCGTTTTAAATCTAGTTACCATGGAAAAACAATAAAGAATCCTTGCATACACTTATATTTTGTTCAGTGATACCTGACTTTCCCCTCTAGGGGAATAGGTTCATAATTCTGACATTTTTATTAAAATAGGCAGCCTAAAAAAATTTTGAAATGTGTAGCCTCGCAGGAGATTTATTATATTTGCCTTATGTTATGCTGTCTTATATTATGTTTGACTTATTACATTCAACTAGAGAAGTCTTTTTGCAAGCAGGGAAAAAAAAAATCCAGAGATGGAAAACTACTTATCCAGCAAAAGAGAGTGCAGTTATAGAGCAGGCATCTAACTCTTCCACACCATTATGAAAAATCACAACTTAATTTTTTCTAGTTAAAAAAAAAAATCATAAAGAGAAGTTCTTGGGACATAGCAAGTCAAAATAAGGACACTTTTACAAAATAAATATGATTTTCACATGAGAATCACTGTTTCCAACGCAGCCCAAATCCTTTTTAAGCTTTTAGAGAATCATTGTCATTTCCATGTTTTCTCTTCTGTTTATTGTTTAATCCTGTGTAGCTTGCAAGTCAATTACCTCACTGCAAGTTTGTGTTTATGCACCTAAAGTTAGGCTGCTTTATTTGTTGAGGGTGGTTATAATTCACTCAGCTACTGGCAAGAAGGCAGATTCCTGTGCACTAGTCACACTGTGCTGGTACACTGGGACATGGAAAGAAAACTGAATGATCAGGGTGAAAACTGCTTGGGTGTTAACATTTCCTAAGTGCTCTTCCCTTCAGAAGAGCATTTAGGGTCTAATGCAAAGTGCTTTATTGTTGTGAGGAGAGGAATCTTGTCCAAACAAAGTTTAATGCTGCATCGTAGAGCCTATGTAAAAAAAGTCTGAAGGCAGTTCTGAAATCCAAATTAGACTGGGGGGGTGTTACTACATTTTAGTGCCTTTCTTATTCTTTTGATAGAAGAGCAAAGCCTCAAATTAATTAAAAGCCAAGCCCACATTCACCCCACATTAAACTGCAAAAATGGAAAAACTGATCTGAAAACAAGTAACTGTAAAGTCAGAAATATCACTGTGGCAGCCTGTGCATGCTTTGTAGGTGAAGGCCCTCATGTCCCATTTTTGTCTCAAGGCCAATTACCTTTGGGTTTCCAGTCTGGCTCACACCTGAGGGGCCTGCAGCAGGAGCTGGGTCTGTGCCACAAGAGAGGCAGAGCCCTGGAGCCAGCCCTCAGTGACCCAGGGCTGCATGTGTAACTAAAGGTGAAGGTCTGTATTCCTGAAGATGTGAACTTTTCACTGACCTCTAGAAATTTGTTCCTATTTTGAAGACATGTTAAAAATCGGGTGCTGGTGGAGAAATCTAAAACCCTCAACTGCTTAGATTAAGGAACGAATACTGGTGGACATCCAGTCCCTGCTTCCGTGTTAAAAGATTTTGAGGCATTTCTTGTGTGCCTGGAAGTCTTTAGCAATACTAGCTTTGGCTGGTGAGGGTAACACAGCAAGCACAGGATCTGTAACTTGGATATCTCATCTCACACCTTCCCTTGTTGCCTGACTTTATGCCATTTTCCTTATGTTTCTTTTCATTTTCTGCCAAGCAATTCAGAGTTACTATCATCTTCTAAAAGTTTTGTGCGGTATGAGATGCTTCTATACCTTGATAAATGTACTGTTTATTTGTCTTGTACAACATTTTTCTTCCTCTGCTTCTGCCCTTTAGTTTCACAGTGTCATTCAAGGACTCTAATTTCTTCCAAACCCCTGCAGGAGTATCTGGAGTTTGGTAGCGCTTTCCTCTTTTGTATTCTTAAAACAAAAGTTTAATCACAACACAGGTTTCCCTCTGAAGACTTTCTTAAATGGGGGTGTTCTTGTTTTATTTTTTTTCTACACTTGAACCTCACGCTTCCTCCTGGCTCAGAAGGGATTTGAAATTGGGTGCAAGTTGTCTGTAGATGAGGGAAAGGAAGTGAGCGTGTTTTGTTGCCCATTCCTGAGGCAAAGGGACAAGTTTCTACTGTTCTCAAGATTTACTATATAGCTTTAATACCCATTAGTTGAAAGAGAATAAGAAATTATATCAGAAGTGCCTTGGATGGAGCTTTAACAGTGCCTGGAGTATGTGTTTTTCTGGGGGCCAAATATACAGTAGAAGTTAACTTATATAAGCTGAAGTGTTCATGAAACTTGAACAAATTCTCCAGGGTTCAGTCCTTTTAAGTGCTGTCTTAACTTTGTCAAGTTTGAAAGTCAAGCCCCCTAAATTGTGAAGCCTCAAGTCCACATTCCATTGGATTCTGTGTGCTTACTGATGTTCCTGTGTGTCCATGGAGGGCAAATGGAGCAGGGTTTTAACCTGGCCTGTGGGACCAACAAGACATTACTTTCTTGTCTGACAGTGAAATCCCACTCCTCTTGTGGGCAAGTCTGTGTGAAAGCAATGCCACAGGAGTTACAGAAAGAACATAGAAGAGAGACTTTTTCCCAGCTATGAGCAGACAAGATATTGTGCTTTAGAAGACAAAGCAAGAGAAAGTTATTATCAGTGTTAAGTCCAAACTTAAACTTGGCAGCATTAAGTCCAGCTCCATCATCTTGCTTGCATAGGAGTCCAGCAGTCTTCAGCTCCCTAGTGACATAATGCCATTTTTTGCTAGCCAGTCTTTGCTAACATGTATGGAAAGGGTTTGGTACAGGCTGCAGGGTGTACAATGAACTTCACCGAAGTCAAGGAGGCCTTGTCGTGCACCACAGCAGTACCCGTTCAGAATTCAATTTTTGCGTGTGCCCAAACCCAGCCTTATTCATTTTCCCTTGGGTTTTTCACTAGCAAAGGCTTCTAAGAGCCTAATGAGAAACACCAGGCAGCCTCCACAACTGCCATTGGGATCTTCCCAACCTCATGTGGGAGAGACCACACTGCAAGAGGGTACAGGGTCATTTTATGAGCAGAGACATGTTTGTGCTCCTTTCTCTGAGAGGCCTTTCATTAGAAAAAGACACATTTTAAATTTTGTTCAGGGCCCCCTTTCCATTTCCTCTGAATTGCATCAAGAACTTTTAAGCCCCTTTGCTATACTCTGTGCTCCTTTTTGCCTAGGAACCCTTCTCCAGAACCTGCTTGCTGTTACAGATTACCAGTGCTATCAGGACTCAGGTTTGCTTAAACTGTTTCTTTTTTCCTCCATTTCAGATGTGCAGTGACTTCTAGCGTGGCATTTAGCCTAAGTCCAAGCACACTTTGCTGGTTAGGTTTGGGCAAAATAGGCTGTAAGGAAAGCATGACAGACTGGCTTACCTTCGTATCCAGGCTCTGTGTGGCAAGGGACACAGCAGAACAGCCCCACATTATGGGGTCAGGCCTGCCAAGATAAACCCTACAGCCTCAGTTAGGGAGCAAGAGTGGCTTTTTGTCTCTGTGACGACCCCAGCTTATTCCACTATTTGATAAGCTTTTAAATCTCTTAAAAATTCCACTTTGGTTGAGGACACTGAGGAGATGGTCAAATCAAACTGATTTGTCCCCTTTATTCTGGTATAACAAAAAAGGTTGTAACAAATATGTATAACAAAAAAAGGTTAAAATGTCAACGTGATTGGTCTTTTTAGTAGCTTTTATTTGTTAGCTTACATATGACTTCATAATTGCAATTAAACCTGATGTGAGAAAATTCCAGTTATCAATCATTTTTCTAAAAGAAAAAGGAGTTTTATTTCTGATAAATTCAAACAGATTCAGAAGAACAGCATCTCATTCAACAATCCTGCAATCTTTTATGCTACTTTTTTTTGTCTCTTCTGCCTTCAATGCACAAGCATTCACTGCAGTAATAATGACATCCCACAGCCATGACAATGGCAAAGTTCCTGTCAATGTTCTTTGCAGCTCTTTGCTACTTCGTTGAGTACTGTATTTCTCCTATGCAGAGCTGCACAAGTTTCTTGTCTTTGCTTTTAACAGAGGTAGCTGTTTTTCTCTCAGCAGAAACTCTGCTTCAGCAGCTGTGTGTTCTGCTAAGCTTGTCTCAGGAAGTTCCTGGAAATTTCTTCCCTGTCAGAGCTTTCTGCTTTGCTCTTTGACACAATAACCTTTAGGGCGTAATAGTCTCACAGGAGAATTTCATGAATTTGAGCCCCAAATGGTCTGAGATTGGCATGTGGAGCTTCTAAAGCTGTATGAATGGGAAATGCCTTTTGGGCCTATTTGGGATCACATCAACTGGTTTCATCTTCTCTGCTTAACTTTATAGATGTGATAAGTATGCCTCAGATTTTGTGTGTATAACAGATTGGCATTACATATTTTTTTTTAAATCCAGTAGCATGCAGATGATTTCCAGTGGCATTCCACTTCTGGTTTGGTGGTCTTGGAGATGTAGTGGTCTGTGGTGATGTAGTAATTTCTCCTGGGAGTGGTGAACCTTATGCACAAACCTGTCTGACTCAGGTTTTGCTGCATCAGGTGAAAGCAGGCACAAGGTACTTAGCTTAGGGACTAAAACTGGGCTTTCAGGGGCAAGTGCAGGTGGGAGGAGCTGTACTTGAGACAGCAGATGATGCACATTTTACAAATCCTCTCAGTAAAACCTGCTTGCTTGTTTGCTTTCATCTTGTAGCTAAATTCAGTTATAATAATTATAATAATGCCTACTTAAATCCCTTCTGCTGTTCAATTAGTTGCTGTATTTACCTCACACTTATTCTCAAACCATAACTCTGTGCTTTCTTCAACAGCTGTCAGACTAACCTCTTTTTCTTAGTGGGGAGTATGAGTGTGACTGTTTCACACGTGCTTTTTATGATCACAGTCACTTGCAAACTGCTTTAAGTTCTGTGGGGATAAAAGACTACATAAATCTCTGATTATGGTTATTATGACTATGCTAACAAGAGCTGGCTGAGGAACAAGAAATTCTGTCTTGCAACAGCCTCTAAGGTTTTGAAATTCCCCATTGGAACGAGATCAAACCTTTTACTGTCTGTGAAGTAGAGCTGTTGAAACATCCATTTTCAGATTCCCAAGTCAGACTTTTTTTTAAATTTGGGTTCTTTGTGACTTCATTTGAGATCCCAGATACCTACCCTAGCTAAACTCCAAATGGCATTAAATAACATTTTATTTAATGAAAAATGTTTTGTAGAAAACATTTCCATTTGAAGGAGAAAACACCACACATTCTTATGCTCTACTTGGGGAAATGGACACTTACTGTATTTCTTTATTTTTACAGCTTTGGAAAGAGATCCTAATGGAGATGAGATTAATAAACAATTGACAAGGGTGTGCATTTAGGGTGTCTGCCTTAAAAGAGAGTACACAACTGGTCTGAATGTCACTCTCCCTTGGCTTTGTGCACTGCTTGCTTTCTTCAGTGACTCATGTGACACTTGCCAATTTTCAGTAACCATAGAAAACAGGACTTTAAAACACACAGGGAGAACTATCAGATAATGCCAGCATGCAAAAAGCATTGTGTTGAAATGGAATTATTAGGTGACCTCTGGGAGAGTGGCCGGGGGAAGGTGGATAACTATGTGTCTTGAAAATAAATTGTCCTTTCACTGCCTGAAAAAAGGAATGTGTGAGGGATGTCAAAGGTCTTTTACCAAGTGGAGCTTTCAAACGTGTTAAGAAAGCAGAGCAGCTGCACAAGGTCTATGAGGCTGCTCACACATAACTGCAGCTCAGAGCAGGGGCGAGCAGCTCAGGCAATGCTCAGGTGAGGAATGGACATTTCTTAGTGAATAATTTTGCCACTGTTAAACAGGCTTGAACCCAGATTTTATTCTGTGTGTCCTTAAACTTTGCAGGGACAATGTCTTCAACTATTAGTGTGTTTCAGATGGACATTTTTTTATTCTTTTACACAAAAGAGAGAGCTTACACACAGCTCAAATGTGGCAGGGGAAATGAAAGCTGGCTGTATTCTGTGTGCTTGGAGCCTCTCCAGGCTTCAGAATGGAAAGTTCCCATCAGTGTCATGTGGGACTTGCCCATTATGTTTTTTCTTCATACTCCTAAACACCATTTTGAAAAATGGATGTGTTCCTTCTGTGAGAAACTGGGCAGTATTGTAGAAAATAATCTGTTCACAGAATTACAAGAGAGACTTTTACCTGCATCCAGGCAATGATTCTATTGGTTCTGCTTGTATAGGATCTTCCCCCTCCCCCCATTCTTCAACCTTCTCATGTGAAGAATGCACTGTATTGATTAATTTCGAAATATCTCTTGTGTTTTTTACCATCTAAAATTTCAGCTACTTGCCAGCTCACAACAAGCAAAAATATCAAATAGGGATTGTCTGAGTTCAAGCTCTCTTCTGTATTTTCTGGATGAAGAATATTTTTGGCACTGGTAATCTTTTCCACCGACCCTTTTTTGGAAATATGGAGGGCAGAGATAATGGTCTAAGTGAGGAGGGGCAATAAACTTTTTTGACTTTTTGGAATATAGTGATGTGGTAATATCTGGGCCGTGTCCATGTGGTCTGGTTGTTTGATGTTGAGCACTCCTGTGTGTTTCAAAGCTGCAGCTAAAAGTTCCCAGGAGCAAGAGCACAAAGAAAGTGACTGGAAGGGACAGCTTGAATAATCATAAATAGCTTTCTGAATTGTTTCTCCCAACTCCTTCTTGTGTTTCCATCTTTCAAAGGTTTCTCTTCTTCTGTTGGGACACCAAGCCCCACAGAACAGGTGGAGTGGCAGCAATACTCACATACATAAAATTAACAAGAAAGACACAGATGGATATTTGGGTTTGGGTGGGGGGTTTTTTTGTTATTGCTCTTTGTTTATTTTATTGGGGTTTTTTTTTGTTGTTTGTTTCTATTCATTTGTTTTTCTTTTTGTAAGAACTTATTTAAGCATTTCTTGTAACTAGGCTTATCTACTGCTCCTCCAGCAGACAGGAGTGTTTTGTTTATTTTAGCTTGATGGCTAAATCCTTTAAGCCTCCCAGAAACTTACTCCTGCATTTCAAAGAGCTCTGTGAATAAAACGTGAAGACAAATATAAATATGCAGAGTGAACTGTCACCCTAACATTACTTACTTATTACTTACTTACTGTGCATTTGCCTGTGATGATTTGAGTGCCTTTGTCTCAGTTCATTTCTGTAGTCTTGGTCTTGCTGTTCTTGGTCTGCTGCTCTTATTGGCATTCCCATGTTCCCCATAGTAGTTTTTTTCAGGATTTCTTCACTTCCAAGCCTTGTAAACCTTGCTCGTCTGGTCGATGTTGTTCCCAGTCACTGTAGCAAATCTAAAAGATTTGGTCTGAAAACACGTAGTTCCCATTTAAAGACTAAATTGAAGCTTTTCCTGAGAGACTTAAAGCAGGTTGGTATCATGGGTGTGTGTCCTTTGGAGCCCAAGAGAAGGCTGTGCTGCTCTCAGGGCACTAGTGTGGCTCTCCATCTCTCATTAGCTACCTAACTTTATAAACCACGATGATATATTCACCTTGGGCTCTCCTCTGCTCTCAGGTGTAGATATTGCTGATCAGATAGGCAGGCAGCTGTGAACAGACTAGAGAAATCCAACCAGCAGTGTCACACAGTCCCCCCATGTTCCTTTACTTCTCTCCCTCAGCTGCCTTCTCTCCAGTTCAGATCCAGGACCTGGCTCCACTCAAGTTCTCTTGTGTTTTTTCTATCATTGACTGATAGAGGGAAACACTAGGAAGACATCAGACACTTGTGGGTTGTGTAGATGGCAAAATGTAATGGCTTTTCGTGGAATGTAAAGCAATTGCATGGTAAAGCCATAAATCCAATAAATGAATAAGGTCATGTTAGTTAAAGGACTCCAGAGATTGCCTCTGCTGCCACTAAAAGCTGTTAACGTGTCACTGCAGGAAGTGACAATGTGCCCATGCAAAATGAATGTTATTTAAAGTAGCTACGTTGCATAGGAAGCTAATTCCAGAGCTGCTGTTTAAATGACTTTAACATTCACAAATTAACCCCTAAGCACTTCGCTCATATAAGTGCAGTGTGCAGAATAGATGCATGCTGACACTGCTTTGAGACCTTTCCTTAAATTTTCCTGAAGGTTTTTTTTTCCTAAATCCCTTTGCATTTAGCACCCCAGGAATCAGTGAGGATGCCTAAGCTGGTTTGGCAAGCCAGAATAGCAGGTGGTTTCTGCAGCATCCTTGAGGCCTTTTCACCAAGCAGCAGAGGAGGTGAACTCTCGCCTGCATGCCATGGCCCGCAGGCAGCCTTCTCACCTTTCCCACAACCCAGGTCGCTTCCAGATCTGGAAAGTCAGCTTGTCTGTCCATCCCTGGCGGGAGGAAGATGGCACAGAGGCAGATTCACAGGGAGGACGTGGGTCTGACCCCTGTCCAGAGCAGCCATGACCTGTGGTCAGTGTTCCGTCAGTGTGGCCTTGGGCCAGCACACGGAGGTGCGTGAACCTGAAACCATCTTCCTCATCCCAGAGTTCTGAGCTGCACAGCTGGAACCCACCCTGGCAGCTTGGTAAAAACTCAGCCAGTGGAGCTGGAAGCATGAGGGAATGTAACCCAGCTGCCTTGTAGGGTTTGCAGATGGACTCCCCCCGGGTTAATCACTCAGCAGCTAGAAATCAAGCGGAGCTGTTCCCTGAAATGCACTGTGAAAATAGGAATAAAAAAAGAAAAATACATTAAGCCAATCATTATAACATTGGCTTAATGTATTATATATATATGTATCCTTATATATAACATATAAGGAAAATAAACATGCAAATAAATCATAACAGATCGAAAAGCAGTGAGTTACAAGGACATGTTTTTGTTGGGTTTTTTATAGTTCCCACTGAGATAAGAGAAGAAATTAAAAAGAAAAAACTTAACTGATGTTGAAATCAAATTGCAGCATTCAAAGGAATGTGATTAGAATATTTGTTTATCCACCCACCTCAAACACTCTTCTTCTCTTGGGGACACAAATATTGCAATCATAAGAACAATTTTAATTTACGTGGGAAATACATCTTCGTTTTGCCCTACTTATAACTTGCTGAAGGGACACGAGACCCAGTGCTAGAAAGTACTTTTATGGGAAGCTTCACTTGAAAGATTTGAGGGAGAAAACACTGTGTGATGAGTAGGAAATTGCACTTCTACTGCCAGCAGTGGTGTCATAGGCGTGTGGTAAATCCTTATGGCAGTTTTCATACGTATGATTGAAGTGTTTGGAGTTGCTTGTGCAAATGAAATGAATGGGATTCTGCCAGTGCTCAACAGCTGTGATGAAGTGGCCCATTTAGGGAAAGTATCACTCGTAGTCATATCTATTGTCTTAATTTTTCATGTGCTTCCACTAAAGAAATCTAAAATAAAACTTTTAAGTCAGATGGAGAAAATAAACTCAGCTGACATGTCATCCTTCTGTTTTACTCAATAGTCTTTAGAACTAATATGAATAAAAATGCTGCTATGTTCTTTTTTTGCAACGGTTTTCACTACAAAATGTGCATTTGTCAAAACTATATTTAATGAAAAATGAACCAAACAATGGAATGACAGCTAGAATAAGTGACTGAGGGAATACAAGGACTGAAATGAGGAATCAGAATGAATTTTTGTCAAGGTTATTTTTTAAGTTTTAGTTTGTGATATTTTCTTTGTATTGGCATGGAAATTAATATAAAAAAATCTGTTTTAAAATGTCAATATGGGAAAAAATATTCCTGGTTGGAAATAAATCAGCACAGCACAAGTACTTCAGATCTCTTGGGAAGTTGCCTGAGCTCTTCTGAGAACATGCTATGTAAATTCAGGACTTCACCTTTCTCCATATCAGTTTACTACCATGTTATCTATAATTCTGTACTGAAAGATGGCTGCTGAGATGGACACAGCCTTCGTTTTTCCCATTTTCTCAGCGGAAAGGTTTTGAACAACCCAAATGTTTCCATGTATCTTACTAGAAGTTGGTCTCTGGGTTTCACTTGTTCTCCAAAGTCTACTCTGTTTCTGGATAGCAAAAGCCAGTAGCTAAATGTCTCCAGTAGAAGGTCAGGTTCATGAAAAGCTGGCATTTGTTTATGTGATCCACCTCAATGAACACAGACGTACTCCCTTGTCTGACTTTAGACTGAGACAAAAACCAGTTTTTACTCTAGGTCTTGAGTTTGTATGTGGGGCAGTACAGCCATGTTTGCAAAGGAGTTCTTGTTTTGTATCCCACCATTTCAGTTGTACCAAACTTACTTTTTGCTATTTACTGCTCAAGATTTTTTTCTTGATATACAGTTGCAGAAAAATGTATGTACATCCTGATGCAGTTGATACAGAAATCGAGGTAGTGTTTCCTCTTTATCAGTGTTTTTTACTTTAACTGCTAAAGATTATAAGAGTATAAGAAAAAACTTCAAAGACCTGTGTTTGAGTGCAAAGACAGTTCCCTGAATGACCCATAGCAGATAACTTATACAGCGTTGGTTTATTTCCATTAGGTCTAAATATGTATTTCCCATTTCTGCCTGAGAGCAATGCAGTCATATGAGCAAATACTGTATCCTAGTCCTCTGGCAAAGCACTAGGCTTGAAACCAGAGACATCTAAATTGAGATTTTGGAGGTATTGCAAATAGCACGTCTCATCTTGAGGTTTAGGCTCACAGAATACAGAGGTGTAAGCTTTGGTAGAGTGTCTGCTCAGTGTATGAGTCTGCATTTTGATTGTAAAGATAAGGAATATTGGCCTGAGCAGGATCTGGTCTTTGTCACTTGGTTTAAAGAAATGCAGGGTTCTCTAGCAATGATGACCAATTCTCTTCTCATACTTTGCTCCAGTTAATTATTTTGAGACTTCTGGATTTACCAATCTCTGACAAAATTTTACCAGGTGTCAGAGACCATATGTTTAAGAAAGCAATTGTCTTTTTACTTCATCCAGCTTTCTCATGTCAGCAATGCCCCACTTAACATCATAATTTTTACTTGTAAAAGAAGTATAAGACCGAAATTTTAATGCTTACCTTTTTTTTTTTAATCTCTAAAAAAAATAATTTTTCACTGGTTGTGAGGTTCTCTTGTTAAACCTCCTTGCTCTTTAGTGACCTTTAGTGCCACGAGCTGTTTCTGTGTGGAGGGAGATGGATTTCCTGGTGTTACTGAGTGACATCTAAGAGCCTCTCTCTTGGTTGAGAGCTTGCAGCGACGTCATGGGAACAGGCAGTATCAGGAGGATGGAAATTTTCCAGATGTCTTAGACTTCCTTTCAGCAACTGGGGTCTGGTGAGTTTAGCAGCCAAATCTGCAAGTTTTCAAGCTGAAATCTGGATTCCCTCTGTACTGGGTAGGAAAGCATCTTCCCTGCTCACACCACATGGTGAGAGGTGCGTGTTCAGCTGTGTGTGCCCCTGAGCTCCCCCAGGAGTTATGGGCTCAGGGCCAAAGTCATTGAATGCTACTGACGGTGTTGCTGGGGGGGCATGAGGTTAAATCACAGGTGCTTGGTTTGTCCTGGTTTAGAGGTGGCAGCAGGCAGATAAAGGAAGAGTTTTCCAGTCTGTAGACAGCTGCTGGAAAATTAGGTGACTAAACAGTGGGCAGAGTGAGAGATGGTGGGCTTCAATTGCAGCAGGAAGGTGGCGATTTAACTTCGATGTTAGGAAACCTTTTGGGTGTCTGGAACAGCAAAGCACTGGATTCTTACCCTGCATGCTCTCCACACCTGACCTTGTGCCATTTGTGACAAACAGGGCATTTGCAGATCTCTGTGGTATGACCTCTGAAGGGGACTTCTGACCCTGTTTTGAATTATTCAAGTCTCTCAACCTGCATATCTATGGATTGTCACCAGCTATTGCTCTGTACATTAAAGCATTATGCCGTTCACTGCTCAAGAACAAGCTTGTGCTTTCTCTCTGAAGTTCATGAATTTAATTCTGTTCTTTCCTGTTGATATTGGCAAGTATCTATCAGAGAGAGTACCCCGTGTGTTTTCATTGTGGCCATCTGTCCTGGTATTAACAAAATGATTGCATAATCCAAACAACAGAATCCTTTGAGAGAGGAAGAAAAAGAAAGATACACACGAGTCATGTGGCTGACATGCACCACAGTGATCCAAATAATTGTGGAATCAGAAACAATAATAATGTATTAGATTTCTCAGTGGAAAAATGCTTGATCTTCTAAGGAACAATTAAAAATACAATATGCAATAAAAGCACTCAACTGTAATACAAATGTGTGCCTCAGGCTCCATAGGATTTATAAAACAAAGTCATCTTGGTGCATTTTAAAACTGAGAAACATAATTAAAATGCCTTCTTGACAAGGAGAAGAGGCACTCTTTTCCCATTTGACTGACTTTCCTATCTGGTCTCTCTGCTGTGCGCACAGGGGCCAGGCCTGCTCTGCACCAAGAGGTCAGGGTGGTTGTGGCTCCTCATTCCTCCAACCTCTGCAGCATGTTCAAAGCAGCATCTGTAGGCACTGATATTAAGTGGGCTCTACCTAGAGTGAGGCAGATGGGAAATTTGGTTTATTTGTTGTAATTATTGAGCTGATGAGTCATGTATGTTGCTTGAAAGGAGGTAAGGTTTTAACGTGATGGAGATTCTCAGCTGTCACTGACTCTAATAAATCTGTTGGGAAAAAGTTGAGACCTGCAAGTAAAAGTGCAGCTGCTTGAGAAACACTATTAAAACCTGCAGGCATCCTCTGTTCTGTTACAGAAAACAATCCATACAAGTTAATTCATGAAGTAACTTCAGGCTGCTTTCCTTTCTTACTTGAGCCTAAGTTGTACAAGAAGCAATATCATTTCTGAGACCATCCTAGAGCTATAGGTGGGGTACAGCTGTGAGCAGCTTTGTGATACCCCCAGAATTCAAATAGATTTGTGAGTTAGAATGGGACAAATGCATGTGGTGGTGATGCTTGCCATATTTTTCTTATTAAGAAAGAAACGAGTTCTGAAGTTACTTGTGGTGAAGAATGCAAAAACGTGCAGTTTTTTTCTAGAATCCCTAGACAAAAACTCTGTGTCTTGCTGTGTCCTTTTTCAGAGTAAGAGCCAAGCTCACCTTGACCCTGAAAATAGACTGACAAAAGAAATTGTATTAAGGTGGGATGATTTCACATTGGCCAATATTCTCATGCAAAAGTATGATCTACTGTTTAAAAATGAAATTTTGATGATAGTAATGGTTCTTTTCATCAGCTGCGGAGGTGATAGCATTTTAAAAACTTAAATGTTGAAAAAAAGTGTAAAAACGTATAATTTTTTTAAACTCTTTTTTTTTTGTTAGTCTATTTAAGCTTTTATCCTATAGTTAATTATTTGAATGTCAACGATTTGGTTGTGGTGATATTTATAGCACAGATAACTTATTATCTTTGGTAACAATTGTTTTCTCTGATGGTTAGTCTAATTCTGTTTCTTTTAGCTTGGTAATGGTTGGGAGAAGCTCGGCCCATTGTCAAAAGCAGAGAAAGAGCAATTTCTGATAACTGCTGCCTTTGATGTTCATATTCCATGTTCCAAGAAGAGCACACAAAGACTATACCTTTGTGCTTTCAGTAATTTACAATAACCAACATAAGGTTCAGTATGCTGGCAAGCAAAACGTAATTTATTTTACTCTCTCGGAGAAAGACTTTCAATGTATGATGTGTTATGGTTACTGGATAAGAGGATCAGGGGTTGGTGTGATTTATATATACTCTCACTAACATTTTGCCATTTTTTTCCTATATATGGGAACTGTGAGGATAAAGAGGGAAGATTTGAAAACTAAAGAATATACTTTTGATCTCCAGGGAAACGTGCTTTCAGATAAAAGACTCTTTGCTGCCCCTTTTTACCAACACAAATAAGACTGGCAAAAATGACTGCACCCAGAGAAGATGGATGGATCTGCTGGTTGCAAGCATTTCATCTTGAGATGATATGTTGTGCTAACTTTGGTTCTCTGCAAAACAGCAGGGTAATGTGCTCTGTACTTTCCTTTTTAGTTCGAGCTGGTGCTTGAGGCAAAAGCCAGCCCTTGCTGTGAGTGTAGCATTGGTATGAGGGGCCTGACAAGAAGCCAACAACTCCCATGTTGGCCCAAGATTGGTGTGGGAGAGGGTGGGCAGGAAAGCTCTGGCAGGATGGTGACCAGCCTGGCCTTGTGCTCCCTTCTCTTCAAGGCATTATGCAAAGGTCTGGCAGTAAGGACAGGGACAGGAAGCCAGTGGTGGCAGCTTTCTGCACCAGTCTTCTCCACTCCTGGTTAGTCTAAAACAACTTTTGTAAGCTTCAAAGGGTCTTTACTACACTGTTGTTGTTGTTGTAATGATGAGCATTGTCTCAGTGGTAAGAAGCCTTTGCGGAAAAACAGAAGAGCTTGGTTCCTTCATCTTTTTGGCCATAAAATCAAGGGGAAATTACAACAGGCTGTTGAATCCCAGATAAAATTTTTCCACTGGGATCCATTCCAGTGGAGAACACACGGTGATTTGCAACCATATAGATTGTCTCTCAAGCCTGTCCAGCTTGAACTTGGATAACTCAGGAAAGGAAAAAGAGACCCACAACACTACAACTGCTACAACAAGTTTTGGTTTTGTAATTGCAGAAGCCCATGTGCAAAGAAAATAGAAGTACAATGGAACTGAATTCAATAAAGACAAGCTGCAGTAAGGGTTGTGCCTGGAGCAGGACTCCACAGCTCCACACAGCTTTATTAACAACCAAGAGAGCACAGCCACGTCTTTTTTAATGAATGTCTGATGCCACAGAAGGGCAGTGAGGAACATTGCTCAGAGCATTGCTTGTAAGAAGACTTGCACTTCTGCCTCTCCCTTCCCTAAACTCCACAGTAACTGGGAACAGAGACATATATTGTTTTATTGTGAAGGAAATTAAAACAGGCTCTGACTTGGAGGAAATCTTGCAGAGGAACCAAAAAGACTGCCTTGCCCTTGCTTGTACTTGTGGATTCAAGAGTCTCTCTAAGGTAAAAGGCACTTTGGGGGAGAATTGTGGGAGACTTGTACAATTCTATTCCTTGACCTGAGCAATGCAGTGGATTGTGCTGGACACAAATCTAGAGCTTGCTTAAGAGCAAAGGAAGCTTGCACCATGTCGTGCTTCAGCAGTGGGAACCCACCCTGTCCTCTCATCTCCCCACACCCATCACAGGATCAAAGCTTGCCCTTAAAAGCAGGCCTGTAATATGGCTCTGGTTGCTGACATTTCTGCTTTGCTATTTATTTCTGGCATTCATTCCCTTGGGCTGAAAGGCTGAGAGGTACAATCTGTGTTTTGACAGACTTGGTTTTTATTTCTTACTGAAGTAAGCTCAGAAATGGGCTTCTTCATTGCATTGTCTTATGGATGAGTGGGGTGGCTCTCTTCTGTGTTGTGGTGATTATATTTCTTCCTACACTGGTTATCAGGACTTCATTGTGGAGTTATTCACACAGCACACATTTGTCATTGGTTTTCAGCAACATAAATACATGGTGACAAGAATGAGGTCCTTCGATGTGAAGGAGGAGGTGATGACTTACAGTAATGATTTCATCTTTAGCAGACTGGGCTAAAGGGGTGAGTCTTTATCAGAGTAAGTGAATAATCGTGATGTATAAAGGGAACACTTGTGCAATCAAAACATGCTCACCTTTCTTCAGCAGGATTTAACCTTTCAGGAACAGTTTAGCATATGCTGATGTGATGCTGATCTGTCAGAATCTGCCATCTTCAGCCCCAGAAAAGAGATACTGGTCACATGTGACTGCTGACCTTGTCAGCTCTCTCATGAGTTAAATGTGAGCTTAAGAATGAGGTATTTCTCTCTGCCCTTAAAAGCCAAATGGCTACATGATGATTTTAATATTTTTTTCTTACATTTCTGAATGTGGATAAAAGCCTCAAACTTTGGCCTCAGTGTACACGTGAGATATGAAATTATAAAGGCATAAAACAGTACCCACAAGTATTTAATTTCAACTCTTTTACCTGGTCCTTTGTCTTTTTGGGGAAGGGGAATTGATGTGGGATAGTTTTCAGTATTTGAGGTTGACAACACTGTATTTTACACATCCCTGGAGCAATGACCGTGCTCCTTTTACCAGTCTTTGCTGAGCACTGAAATAGCTGCTGTGGATAATTGTTATAGAAGCAGAACTGGACAGTTAATATGTTGTTGCTTGGAGCTCTTTGCAACTCGAATAGGCATTACTGCACAGGTTGTATTTGACTCACATTTTGAAGGTTACCTTCATGTCTTATGAGCACTAGAGACCTTTCCTCCCCTGCTTTTGTTTTATAAAAGGCTTTAAAAAGCCTCCAAAACACTCAGGAACTTTAAATTTGAAGTGAGGGTTTTGGGTTTGGCTTTTTCCTTCATGAAGGAATTCTTCTCTTACAAAGAAAATGATCCCAATATATATCAAACCCGGTATCCTACTGAACAAAAGCAGGTAGCATACCAAAAGAGCCTGGTTTCTTCAGTCAAACTATCAGTAGCTAAAAAGTTGTGGACATAACTAAAAGTTATGACCTTGCATCCCCTCCTTTGACATGCCATGGAATAACAGAAAGAAATTTAACAATAGCCTTTCAACCTGCAGGTTACACACTTTAAGTCCTGCATGCTGGCTCTCCTCTGGTGCTCACGTTTCAAGGTGATAAGTGCTTTTTTAGCGTCAGCAGAGGGCAAGATGAAGGGAGGGGTGGGTGTTTCAGCAGCAGGGTGTGCTGCTGCCTTGAGTTCCATGATCTTTGGGCGATGGCTGTGGTGAGCAAGATCAGCTTTGTTGCTGGACTGAGGACTGCAGTGGCTGAAAGCTGCGTGGATCTTGGGAGAGCCACTTGGAAAGTGTTGCTATGCAGAAAATGCTGGAATTGAATCTTTGCATCCAGATGGCAGGTGATTAAAAGAGCTGTTTGGGTTTGCTGCTGCTGTTGTACTTGCTCAATTAGAGTGAAATCAGTCCCAGGGACTCACTTGTGCTATGGCTACTTGTTTGTTCTGAGGCAAAAAGAGCCACCAGAAAAGCTCTTTTGCCAACGCAACTCAATCTGTACTCTGGATTTTTTACTGACAAAGTTCTACATCAGGGCAAAATAATGTCTGTAAGGGGCACAAGTAATGTAGGAAAGGTATCACAACCTGCAGAAGAAAAGTGTATGAATTTAGAGCAGTGAAGTATCCCCCACACACCAATGAGGCTCAGTCATGTGCAGAGGTGCTGGTTGACTGCTTTAATTTGAAATCAGGAGTTGTCTATTACAGATGTCAACACGAGAACTGGTTGAGCATTCCCACAAACATATTTCTGAGAGGAAATGACGTGGGTCATGTGTATTGGAAACAAAACTCAGAGCATCTTTTGAAACGTTTGCAGGTTTATTTATCTAAAGGCAAACAAAATAGATCAGGAAATATCTTAGCTCTTCCATGTCTCTTTCTACTTGTTAAAGGATAGGAATAACAATAACAG
Organism: Ifrita kowaldi; assembly: GCA_013398055.1. NCBI lineage: Eukaryota > Metazoa > Chordata > Aves > Passeriformes > Cinclosomatidae > Ifrita > Ifrita kowaldi. The sequence goes on along the minus strand of VZRS01011433.1, from coordinate 1,149,369 downwards.
TAACCCCAGGAAAATCTGAAATGCAGATATTAAAAATAATAAGCACTGTTTAAAATGTCTGAAGGATTTTTCAGAGTGCTTTCCTGGCTGGGTTATACTTTCCTTTCCTGAGCTGGCTGCAGCAGTCCCTGTTGTGCAGACTCTGTCCCTTCCAGGCAGCCATGCTGTGAACACTTTGGGTTTGTCACCCCGAGTCCACAGCAGCGACACTTCAATCCTGTGTGTTGCAGTGCTGATGTAGGGCACTCATCTTCCCTGCACACCACACACCCAAGGGCCTCCCAAGCACAGCTGCAGCTCAGGCTGAGCAGGGAAGGCTGGGTTATGCACATCCTTCTTCCTCGGTGTCCACACAAGAGCAAACGGCCTCGGGCTGCCAGGGAGCTTGGGCCCTACTTCGACCTGTGGATCCATATTCTTTCAATTGCTCTTCACATCTGCACCCAGTCAGGGCTCGCACACAGCTGTGGGGTGATACCTGCACACAAAGGGCAGAAGGTGCTCGTGCTACAGATGTGAAGTTGACAAGATCTGCGACAGAATTAAGGATTATTTTTTTTCCACTAAAGTTAAGGAGCTGTGGCTCTGAACTCTGAAATAATTGGTGCTGTTGTAGGAAAAGGCCTTCGGCACAGAGTGATTCTCTGGAATAGGAATTTGTTTCCAACATCACATACTGTGTTTTCTTTGACCATTGTTACTGGCTGTCCTAATCACTGCTTCTAAGAGCAGCCAGCCAGGGCCTTGCCCAGGATTTTTCTGAGAGTTACCACGGGTGAAGAGCCCAAGCAACTGTGTGTTTAAAAATGGCATCAGTGTGGAGGAGGGCATCACCCTTGTCTCCTGTATTCAGTTCTTTACCAGCTGGGGGAATGAACAGTATGTCTTATGCTGAATGTTGAGAGATCAAGTGTGGCTGAAAGCCATGACCTCTCCAGCTTTCTATTTTTTCAAAGGCTCATTCTTCTCCCTGATGTCATTAGTGTTGCTATGGAGTTTCACAGTGCTCCACTTGCAGGCTGTTCGTGCAGTTACTGACACACACACTTAAATGACTTAATGAAATGTATACAAACTTTTATTGTGATGATCTCTGCTTTATTGATTGTCTACAGTCTGCTTGGTAAGGTGTAAACATTGGGGAAGACTTGCTCTCTGTTGTTTGAGAGTTACAATCAGATCTGGCAGAACAAATCAGACCAAAATGTGGGCCACAAGAGCTTTGGCTTAAAACTCCCAAATAATAAAAAATGAAACCCTCTTGGTCTGAAGATTTAGTGAGTGATGGAAACGGGAGTCAGGGAAAATGGAACATGTACTTCAGTCAGTGTCAGTACACGCTAGCATTGAGGTTTTTTGTTTCTGTATCAGGTTTGAGAAGAGGGAAGATCAGTATTCCCTTCCCCTCCCTGACTGCTGCACAGGTGCTTGGGTCACTTTAGTTCAATAAGTTACAATGCAAGTAGGTTACCTGTGAACATTTACTTAGTTCACAGAAATACAAGCCAATTTGGGCTACAGCAAAAGATGTTAAAACTATAGTCTCAGGTCAAAAGCGTGCTCAGAGGCAGCTACTAGGTCTCAGCTAGTACCCAGTGGTTTCTGGTTTATGAATCTGAACGTTGGCCTTCATCTACCGTTCTGTTGAGATCAGTCTCTGCTTAAGAGATTTACCAGCGTGGCTAAAACAGTCCTTGTGTAGACCCATCTTTTACTGAAGGAAAAGTGCATTTGCTATTAAAGTTTACCGCTTCTGTTAAGTGAAATAAACCAGACCAGCAAAAGGACTTTGAAATTCTGTACTCTTGGGCTTTGTCTGCCAAAGAAATGTCAGTTATACCTAATTAGTTTACTTATACCAGTAAGGGCTCATACTGGAGGGTTGGCCTTATTTTCCTTTAGAACCTTGCAGTTGTTCCACTTGACATTGAACCTGTGAATGGGAAACAGGGAAGATGGGGACATTCACAGTGTACCACAGTCCTGCCATCCATAGTATTTCAGCAAATTAATCATTCTTCTCTACTGAGTTAAGTAACTCCATTGATTTAAAGATGATTTCTCACTTGAAGAAATCTTCACCAGGTTCAAATCTAAAACTGCACTACTACAGAGAGAAATCAGAGCTCAGGTTCAGGCTTGGCTACACTGAAGGCAAAAACCTCCAATGTAGCCTGCAAATTCCTGGAAAAACATGCAGGAATGCTGTGGTATAATGTGATTTGGTCCATCATATGTGCTGACGACAGATCTGAATGCTTAATCAAACCCCGTAAGAAATCATTTATAATGATATAGATCTGTAAGCTTAGATTATTGATCTTCAGGCCATCAAATATTACATATAATTTACTGGGGAGGTCAGCACTGTGATCTCTAACTTCAGTGCTTTCTGCACTGTGTATTATGTTCTAGGCTCCTCAAGCCTAGAACAAATATTAACTGGGGATCTATTTCTCAGATTTATCATTTTTCTCTTCCCAGTTCCCCTCATTACTAGTCTGAGTGCTGCAGAATCCCTCAAAGCAAGGGAGCTCTGACACTGGTAACTTGCCTGGAGCACATCATGGATTGTAAGGAAAGACTCTCTGCCTAGGTGTGGCTCCAGTCACATTGCCATGAGGATGGAGCAGCATAACAAAGGCTTTTCAGAAATCTTTGTTGTGTTCTTGTGCTACAATTGCAATGGTAGCAGTATTCTGAAAATTCCATTGTATCACCTGTTGTTGTGGCTTACAGAGGCAGTGACGGCTGTATTTCTCTCAGTAACTTTCTTTTGCTCTCTTTTCTTTCCATTTATGTTTTAAATTGAGTAATAGTCTGGCTTTTGGGCAGCTGAAACAAAGGATTCCCCATGATGGTTAAATAAAAAATCAGTTCATAGTCACAGTATAAAAGAGAAGAGCTGAGAAGAAACGGGTCACAGCTAGGGATGCACAACCCCTGGAACTCCCACCCCTCAGTGAGACTCACTCCAAGTTTCCCAGCTGAGCGGTGAAATGTGTGGAGCTCTGTTTGCCCTTTTGTTTGATGTCCTCTTCATATCCTGTTTGTTATGTGATCTGAAAGTAAAACAACCAGCCAACCAACCAACCAAGGAAAAGAAACCCTTTCATAGCTCTAAACGGGGCCCAGCTGTGTAAGCTGGGCTGCACAGACGCTACCCAAGATTGCCAGAAGGGCCCGTGTGTCTCGTATCCTTCTCTCTGCGGGTGCTCAGCCCTTGCAGAGTAATTGCTCTCTCCTTCCTCTGAATGTCTGCCCTCTTTTGAAAGCATCTCTAGCAAGGCACTCAGATTCATTAACTCCTGAGCACAGTCCCTTTTTCATGTCAGTGTCTATCAGAACTAACGCTGCTGGGGGTAAGAGAGGGTAAGCGAGGGTACTGGGGGCACAGATGGCAATGTCACATCGGTCATCTGCGCAGGTGGAATAGCAGCAGTCAAAGGAAAAGGACTTTGGGAAAAGATTTCCCAAAGCACCTTTTGATATTAGTACTGAGGGTAAGTGACCTGCAGGGACATGACCTGACTGCAGTCGCAGCATGGCTTGCAGTGGGTGTGTTACAGCCATAATAAATTGCACAGAGTATGTCAGCAGTGACCTGTGAATGACACAAAAAAAACCAAACTAAAACCTCCTCACCTTGCCTGCTGCTACAGGAATACAGGCTGTACAAGGTGTTGTCTTGAAAGTATTTGCTTTGCTTGGGAGGAGAGAGAAAAATGTAGAAAGGGAAACTCAAGCAGGAGGAATCTAAATGTACTGCTGCCAAAAATATAAGAGTTAGACTACATAAAACTAGGTCTCTGCAGACAAGGGGTAGGTAAATATCCCTCAAGCATCTCAAGCTCAAGTGAAAATGGTAGTACTTAATTCCAAATAAAATCTATTACTGTCTGAACCTGACAAAGGCTTCAGTCTTTTCAACAGACTCAATAGTACTGAGTGAAGTGGGGGGAAAAATCCCGACATCTCTGTGCGTTCAAACTTTTTTCAAAGAAAGCATCAGGAGAAATTCAGTGAATTGATCTTTCTCAGCATAACTTTATGAAGTGCAGCATGGGTAAAGAAAAATATGTTTTTCTTTCTAAAAGAAAAATGTCACCTTCTCACCTATCATTCATAATCTCCTAAGTACTTGATTGCTGTGTCTATAGATAGAGGGTTTGAACACATAGAGTCATTTTCAGACTGATCCTCTTCAGTGACTTCTACAAAGCCACTTTGGTTTTTTGCTTCACCTTTGCCATCTGCAGACGGTTTTCTGGCAGAAAACGCTATTTAAGAGCTATTTTGTGCATTTCCTCACAGAAGCTGTTCCAGGCAGCAGATGGCATTTTCACTTCCTGACCCTCAGCTTGGCAGGGGCAGGGTGTGCAGGCTGGAGCTCGGGCACAGGCAGTGGCCCCAGAGGTGGTTGGGGGATGCTTCTTGCTGCATGCTTGCTCCCCAGTGTGTCCCAGCAAGGGGAGCCTTCCCACGCTGAGGAACGTGAAGCAGGCACTGACAAAATGGGCCAGCATCTCTCCTCCTGGGCCAAACTTCCCTCAGCCCCAGCGGGATGTGTTTTCCTGTGCTGGCCACTGGGACTGCTGGCCACTGCTCGGGTCAGAGAGCTGCCACACAGTGCTGGCTCTCAGAGGAGCTGATGCCACTGGTGAGAGGTGAGGGGACTGAGACATCCCCACCTCCATCCCAGCACGGGTTCACCACATCCTCGTGGAGAAGCTGGTGGATGATGCGGCCCTGGGTGCAGCTGGGGGCTCTGACTGGGCAGCTGTGGTGCAGGGGGGCTGTGCAGCTGGGGACAGCCCTGCAGGCACCTCGCTGGGGGCTTTTCTCCACCCAAATGTCCGTGCTGGAGGGCAAGACAGCCATGTGTGTGCAGGGAGCTGTGCAGGGGCAGGGAGCTGCCCTGAAGCCAGTTCCTGCAGTGCAAGGAGAATCATACAGGAATATCTCCACTTTGCTTCTCCCGGGCTCCCATCGCTCGTTACTCAGGGACTTACGGCATTTCTGCTGTTTCCTCTGTGTGCAGTGACCTAGGCCTGAGCATCCATAGAGTCCTGACACCACTGAACATGAAAAATGGTTAAAATACAGAGACTTGGTCTTGTGACTTGGCCCCTGAATTTGCACCTTCTCGTTCCTTAATTCCCATAGGGAACCTACATAATGGCAGTGGAAGGTTGCTAGTCCTTTATTCCTTCCAAAGCTTGCTCCTTCATTTTGTTCGTGCATTCTCACTCTTAGAAGGGTCCATGAGCTCGGGCAAGGTATATTTTTTCTAGTAAGCACTGTATCTGTCTGCACTTTGAACTTCCACACATCTTTCTCAGAATCCTTCAAAACAGCCCAGCTCTAGCATTGGATGCTTGGGGTCTTCCTTGCCTTCCTTCCTCTCCTAGTATTTTATTTTAAAATCTTGAGTCCAGGAAATCCAGATGAGATGAAAGCTTTCAGCTCTAATATTCTAGATGCAAATCTTATTAAATTTCAAGCCCCAAACCAAGCAACACTGTAAACTGGGAATAACACTGAAATGAAGACAATCAATCACTCTCAAGTCAGTTCAGAGGCTCATACAGACACATTCTCTGTGGTCTCATCACATTCATATTAATGGACAAATTTGCCTCTTGCATTATATTCCATATATTGCACTGTGCAATTAGAAGCTAATTGGAAGCAGTAGGCAGGATGCCAATATTTGTAGCATTTGGATATCATTCAGAGCTTCAGTATTTGAGGAAAAACCTGATTATCTCTCAGAGACACTTCCAGATATGTCTACAAAGAAAACATGCTTTTGGAATCTCCTTCCTCTAGACGTCTAGGTTCTGGGAAGCTGACCTATTTGCACATGCAGTGCTAAGGGATTATATTTGTAATTAAAAGAAATCCTTATGGGTCACAGATCCATCCAACAAAGGTGATTGTTAGGCCTGCCAGCGTTAATCTCAGTGTTAAGAAACTGCATAATTGTGGTTATTCTAGGCTTGGGGAAGGCTTAAGGGCTCTACTTGGAAAAGACAGTGTGAAAGAAAGCTCGGCCCTGCACAATTCTCCAAGCCAAGGCTGCCTGTGCCTGTACAGGCACAGGAAGTATGCCCAGTTTACAGGTTGTAGTAAAGACTTAAAATTTGACTGGGGAAGCTGAATTTGGCATTTTGTAAAAGTAAGACGCTCATCCCTTCAGAGAAGTATTCACAAGAGCAGCTGATGGAGAATGTTTGCCCACATTAAACACCCCCAGGTATCTGTTCCCAGCTAACTCTGCCCTCAATTATGTTTGTTACTTAGGGGGCTTTTGAATAGCAAGGATTCTCCATGTAAAGACAAACCTCATCCTAAAACAGAAATCTGTTCTCTCCAGGCATGGCCTGTTTTACATTCCTGGCTACAGTTGTGAGACAGAGACACTGTCTGCAGAGCAAACCTTGGAGCCCTTTAGTGGGGTAGAACATTTGGAAATTTGGTCACCTGTCTGCAAATATCTGCTTGTGTGGTGGCACCTTGTCCAGGAGCAGGTGGAGCTTGTTCAGTCATTGGTTATGAACTCAGTATCTTTCAGCTCTGTTCCCATTTAGCACACTTTTCCTGATCTCATCCACTTTTTTTGCTGGGTGCATCTGTACCTTTGCTGCTCAAAGGCTTTGTGGCTGTGTATTCCTGCTTTGATTGAGAAGTAGCTGTTAATTTCCTGTGGTGGTCCCTCCCGTCTTGCTCCCTGAGTTATTGTTTCCACTTCTTGTGGGAGTCATCGAAGCTCTGTATAGAGGACAACAAATTATGATGCCTTCTAGATGAAAATTTTCTCCAAATAGTTTCCCAGGTTACAATGCCTGAAATTTTTTGAATCTGTAGAGGTTTTCATAAAAACAAGCTGTCTGAATATTTGTGGCTGGCAACTGCTACCGTGCCAGAAATCAGTCGACCCAATTCACCCTTCCCATCTGTGAATAAGGATGCTCATCTTTAGCCAGGCTCCAAAGAGGTACGTGGCAGTGGAGGAAAAGCTAGAGAAAAACACATATTCTAGCCTGTAAGCCAACCTCCCTCTTTCAAAATCCCAAAGCAGGAGAAAGAAAAGAAAGTAAAAAGGAGACACTTGCTTAGAACTCTTCCAGAAGCAGTCAAGGCTTGTTCCTTTTTCTTTTTAGCTATTGGATTACATTTATTGGCTTAGTAAACTTTAAGCATTTAGAGACAAAGAGAGTGTACACTTTTTGTCATAAGGTCAGTAGCTCAAATAGCCTGATTTTTCTCCTGACATCTGACTCTTAATTTTCTCCTGCTTGTGGCCAACTAAGCAAAGTTGCCAAAGTTTATTGGCCAGATTGGCTCATTTAACCAGAAGTGAACATCTCACCCTCACACTAAACCACTGGGACTTCCTCTAATGCAGTAATGTCAGCTATAACAAGTCCCTATTAATAATTAATTGAGTTCCTATTGGGACTGCCTGAACAATTTTCTTTGCTTCTTGTCAAGCACCAGCACTGTGCAGAAGCCTAATTTAGTCTAACTGACAGTATCGTGGGCAACCACATCCATCCTGCGTGACGGGAGCCCCCTTTCACCATTTTCCCTGTGCCACGGTTTGAGGCCTTTAAAGAAGGGCCCATAAGTGCACATTTGTCATGTAGTCTTGAAATTGTGAGTGCTTAAACCATTGGGGTGGCAAGACAGGCATATGTGTTCTGGCTGATACAGGAGGCTTTAATATCTCTGATGACCTTGCTCTGATAGCACACCTTCTTCTAGCTGAGAGTGCCACAGCCCTTGTATTTCCTCTGGGGCTCAGGACTTCAGCTGAGGGATTGTTCCAGGGAGTCAGTCAGAGGTTAGGGTGCGTGGTGTCTCCTCTGCCCTTGCTCCTGGAACGCTCGGGCCAGGATAAATGGTGCTACTGACCCATGCTGTGCTCCCCTCTCAGCCCTGCTCAGTGCGTAATGGTGTGAGCACTTACACTTGTCCTTGTCACTGACCCCAGCTGGCAGGGGAGCACTTTCAGGGCAGGCTGTGGTGAAAGACAGTGAGACCAGATGCCTCTGTTATACCCATGAGTCTGGAAGCTTTGTGGTTTCCCATGTAGATTGAGATGAGCTTGATGTGGTGTATTTAGAGCAAGCAGAGCCCTGCTCCCTGGCTGCCTCCTGACACTCCAGATTGCTCCAGGATCCTGTTTATGGCTGCTGTCTAAGCTGGGGACCAGGCAGGCTTGGGCTGACAGTGCTACTGGCAACAACCAAGGCATTCCAAGTCTTAGACTTAGCTGGAGGGGTTTTATCAACATAAACATGGCAAATCCTAACAGAGTCCAGCACTTGCCCCTGTCAGCCCTGTTAAAAATAATAATGTGTAAAGCTGGTTGAGTAAGTGGACTACTCACAGTCAATCAGTATGGGAATTTGATATGAATCATTTCTTACACTTGCTCTTAGTTACAGCTCTAGTAAGTCTCAGCTGTATAAAAGAGACCTAAATTAGTTTCAAAAGGAGCAGAGGAGGAAAGGGTTTCATTCTCTGATCAGCCCTCAGTTTCTAACCACTATTTTCTTTTGTTCAGATATATGCCGGAAATACTATTCTGAAAAAAACAATTACAAAAAATTACAGAGGGTCATTATTATTATTTAGTTTATTTGTTACGTGTCACTAATGTGGAGCAGGATTTATTTTTTTGTTTGGGTTCCAAAGGACAAAGGTCATTTGTTCTGCCTGAAGGCTTTAGTCATCGGTGAAGTTATTTTCCTGGTTCCAGCCCTGTTCTTTCCAGGACATGAGTCCTGCTATTTGAACTATCCCTTGAGTTGAATAGACTTAGCTAAGCTGAAGTTCGTGTCCTGACCTGCACCCAAAGTCGCCTGAGATTGTGTTTTAAAAAACAAAGCCTTGAGGATTTGAGCAGCTTTAGTCTCCCCGAAGAGATAAGGAATACATAGAATCTCTGAATCTACATACTTTATTCCTCAACCTGAATAGGTTTTGCGTTTTCGTCCTACCTGGATAGAAAACTTGTACTCTCTCAGGATTTCCTGGCTCATGAGGAATCTCAGCTACTGCAGAGCTCATAAGTAGCTGCACATCAACAACTATCTGAAATCCTGTGCAACAAGATTCTGCTTGGTCTAAAAGTGCTGGAGCAGTGAGGACAGGAGGGTGGGGCTGACAGGGCTCACACAGACCTGTGTGAGAAAAACTGCTAATTTTTCTGAGATATCCTTGAGGTACCTTCAGGTAATCTCCCTTCAGGTGAGAGCATCCACCAAACTTACCCCCTTTTTCCTAGATAGGACCATAAACCTCACCTTTATAGGATGGCAGAAACACTGAAAAGGTTGGGTTGAAAGGGACCTTAAAAATCATCTAGTTCCACACCCGCTGCCATAGGCAGGGATGCCATCCCCTAGATTAGGTTGATCAGAGCCACACCTAACCTGTCTTTGAGCACTTCCAGGGATGGGGCATCCACAACTTCTGTGGGCAACCTGTTCCAGTGCCTCACTACCCTCACAGTAAAGAATTTCTTCCTAACCTCTGTCTAAACCTGTCCTCTTTCACTTTAAAACCATTGCCTCTTGTCCTGTCACAATCTGAGCATAAGAAGAGTCCCCCTCCCTCCTTTCTATAAACCCCTTTTATATGGTACATTTAAAAACCTACACGGTGTCTGGTTTTTTGCCATCCTATGTGTCTTAATAATATGTGAGTCATTTTAGGAATCACTTGCTTCAAATCCTCCAACTTTGCTGTGTAGCTGCAGTGTGCTAAGGCTTTATCACAGTTTGTTTTCCCTGTGTGAATGAGCTGTGTATTTGAATCCAACATTTGACTTCAGAGCTCTGTTGTATTGTTACTGTGATGCCTTTGTAGTTTCAGGCTTAGCTGGAAACTGCTTCTCAGATTTTGAAATCCCTGCTCAGATTTTGTGAGGAAGGGGGTCTTGAATGGAGATACAGGTTTTGAACATGGGGTTGAGTTCTAGCTCTCACCCTGACTTCCAAGGTGAGCAGTGTTTTGTTACTGCTGCTGTGTGCAAGGCTGAGGAATCCCAGTGAAAGGCACTACAAAAGTTGACTCTCGCCTCTAGTGGAAATGACTACTGGAGGACCAGCTAAGCTGCTTCCTTTTCCTCAGTGAGAATCACCCCCTTCAGGCATGAATTATTCAAAGTTGATATTTCTGCACTATTTAGGAAGAATCTGGTGGCCCAAATGGCTCCAAGAATAGCTTCCCTTTGTTATTTTTTAATGTGAACATTTTAGTTTGCTTCATCATCCAGGGATGTTCTTGCTGAAGCTATATACATCACCCTGCTGAAAGCACATGAAGCATTAAACATCTCAGCGCAATGTTTTTACCTGAATGTTCAGGGCTTGACAGAGAGCAATTTCTAAGGTCATAGTACATCTATCTGTGTGTATCTCCAGAGATACAGGTCCAGGATTGTGAGACTTGGATGTTGTTTTTGTAAACAAGTGGCCTGCAAGCTGCCTAATCCGGTTGCATGTGGAATGCAAGCCTTCCTGCCAGGTAGGAGACTGCAACTGCTGCAGGATCTCACATGTTACAGAGATCCAGCAGCCTGATTTGTTTCCCTGAGCACTTCCTTGGGGTTCATTGCAACACTGCTATCAATCAACAAGCAAACCTCTGCAGTGGCATCACTTGTCTGGCTTGTTTAACTTTTGGAAACATAGCTGGGAGAAAGGCTACAAGTGTAAGAATTAAAATGGAAACACTGGTTGTTTCATCCTTACTACCCCAAAATGACTATATGCCTAAAGTCACCCTTTTTCAGCATGTTTGGTTTTTACAATGGACTGCAGTCTGAGAATAATTAGCTGCACACTTTCCTCTGGATAGTTGTTATTGTTATTAAGCATTTTTATCATGTCGATGGCCCAGCCTGAGCCATACAAACGCATACTGGAAGATGATGGTTGCTCCATGTGCAGTCTCCGAAGGCTGTAGGAAACAGCAGCTGGCCAGGATGAGCTGAGCACGAGGTGAGAGAGCTGTGGTTGTGCAAAAAGCATTTGTCATAGTAGAGCAGCTCCCAAGGCATTTTGTGCCATTGGTAAGAGAGGCTGTGAGAAGTTTTAATTTTACTCTAAGTGAAAGTCTGTTGGCCTTTCACACAACCAAATTGGTTGGTGGACTCACATATTGACTGAAACAGCATGAAGACATTTCCTGCTTTCATCTTGCCCTTGAAAGCCAAAAATTTGGGCCTAAACCAAAACTAATAGGTGAAGTATTTGGGAATATTATAACAAAGCCGTAAGTAGCTTCCAAATGCTTCAGCTTCCAGTCCTGTGTCTTTCCTGGCCCTCCCACCCCAGGGAAAAGAGTTTCCTCTGTGACTGTCTTTAGGCTGGCAGGGAGGTACTGGTACTGCCAGGTGGTTCAGCAGAGCAGAAGACCATAGAAGAGCAGGGATGACAAAAGATATGGCTCCACAGGTCACTGCAGATCCTGTGGTGAAGGTGTTCGTGCCTCTCCCCTCTCTCCCATCTCCACCTGCTCCACTCCATGTCTCCCACTGCTTTCCCTCAGGCTCCTTTGGTGCCCACTGGACCCACACAGGAACTGATTTAAAGAGTGAACTGAAAGCCTCACTGGTTTTATGCTGTGAGAAATTCAGCTGGCTGCCGAAGCTGGCCCCTGGCAGATCTCAGGAAGAGGGTGGGCTGTACAGCTGTGAGCAGGAACAGGAAAAAGGGGAAATGCAGAGAAGAGGGACAGTCTTTTGTCTCAGCTGTGACCAAACACTGCTGCCCGTGAAACTGCAAGCACAGTCTGAGCAGAAAGGCTGATCCAGGACAGAGCCTTGGATCCTGGAGGGTTTGGTGGTGATGGAATGCAAGACATCTAAATCCTACACTTTCCAAAGATAACAAATGCTACATGCTATCACAAATCAACCTCCAGTGTCTAGGGTCACTTGTTTCTCTGTAAATGAATTAAAAGTGGAAGGTAGTCTCTTCAAGATGTTTTTAGGACTTGATAATGAGCTATCAAGTGTTGTTGGTTACAGTTCAACACATCAGAAATTGTATTTACATTTTAGAAGAGAGGAAAACATTTCCCTGTGTAATATTTGATGTATTAGAATATACACAATACTAATTTCTTTGGCTTTCCCAAGCCAATCATCGGGCTGGCTGAGTTTGTTTGCCCACAACTACAGGCCAGGATAGTTGCATTTAGATTATGCGTCTTGATTTATTTTATGTTATGTGAATACAGAAGTGTTGGAAAATATTTATTGATTTAGGAGAATGCCCACCCTGCTCCAAGTTTACATGTGAACCTGAAAAGTTCTGCATAAGATCTCTTGTTTTGTGTGAAGATAAAAAATGCGAAGTTTTGCTAAAATTATATGCAAACAAAAGCCACACATCTAATTAATATTTCCAAGTATCACAGCTACGGTTATACTTCTGAGGGGATGAAATTTGCTCACTGATGTTCTTTCCCTTCCAATGATGTGAGACATCCCCCTTTATCTAAGCAGCAGTCTTTGTGGCGTCAGAGGGAATTTTGTCTGGTTCAGAGCATCTCCGTAGAAGCTCTTCATCCCATTTTTGAATTCTACAGTTTACCAGCACTGTGTTAGGATTCTGATATGCTGACTGCTGTCTTTCACAGCCACGACTTCCTGAAATGTCTTTCTCCAAATCTTCAGTATCTGTCTGTAGACAGAAATGAACACACAGGGGAGTGGAGGGGGGGGTGGGAAAGGACAAAGAAAGAACAACTTAGCCATTGTGGGGTTTTGGTGGTTCTTTTCACTGTTTTTGCCAAATATGATATACTGGGTTCTGGTTTCTCCTCCCTGCAAGACCTAATGGCTGAAAACCCAGGGGAGGGAGAAACCTGGAGAGGTTTGTGAGGCCCCTGTTTGCTTTTTATAAAGTACTAAAATCTTACTGGCAAAAGAATGAATTTAACCTTACAGGAACTCAGCAGCGCTTTTGGCACTGTCCTCCCTGAGGTCTTTCGGTTACCAGATAAATCAGTGCACACAACAGCAAAAGAGCAAAGTGAAACTTAATCCCTACCTGCATGTTCAAGCAGCCGGAGGCTCTGCTGATTAGTTTCAGCCCTGCAGTCACGTCCGCCCGGGCTAAGAGCAGATAACGCATGTTTATTTGATAGCCGAACCACATTGTGCTCTCATTAGCTGAGAATGATTCATGAGGTCTGAGAGGACTTTTCCAGCTCTTTAGAGTAGCCAAACCCATGCCTGAAGTACATGTGAACCCTGGACTCATCTTAAAAACCATCTTCCCTGTTCCATGCCCTGTGACTCTTCTTGCTACAGTTGCATTCATTATTTTCGCTGTCTTTCCCAGTGCTACAAGAGGGGACTGTCACAGCAAGGAGAAGCCCCAGCAAAGGCTTCAGGGGCTACGGGTGCCAGTGCCTCACACTGGGAGAGCACTGGTGTGCCCAGCACAGGACTGGACAGCACAACAGGAGGATACTGGGTGGATAGGAACACACTCCTAGGGAATCGCCCCCTCCACAGTTCCCCAGCCCCCTACCAAGTTTTCAGCCCAGGATTCCTTTCTAGATCCTGCTTCCCAGAAGGTGCCAAGGAGTGCAGTGATGAACCAGGGAGCCCAACACTCCTCCTGCTGAGGTGCCCACCATCCTGCTGCCCCAAGAGCCTTGCAAAATAGTAAAACAAACAAACAAACAAAAAAGTGAAAAGAATGTGTTTTACAGATCAATAGAATAATTTAATATTTGTAATCGCAAATAGGTACAGAATATCAAGGCTCCTTAGGAAATTTCTAATAATTAATTGTCCTACATTTCCAGACTTAAAAATTGTATATGGATTCTGATTTTCGAAGGCATTGTGAGTTGCAGGTTACTAAAGCTATAAAGCAGTTTGCAGTGTTTAATAGATATATGTAATTACTCCAGGAAAATGGAATACTGTAATAAAACGACCTTGAAAAGCTATTAGTGTAACCATAGGCCCCAATTTACATTCTACAATAAGCCACAATTCAGATGGCAGTTCATCTACAATGCTGGTATGTCAATAAGGAGAAAACATTAAAAGGTTTATATAACTATTTTTCCTTTAATATGTAAGCTTCCAGAAGTCAGCAATAACTTGATTCTGCTGTTACCTGAACTATAAAACCAGCTTATTTGAGAAAAACCTGTAGAAGAATTGTTCTTTTCTTGTGGAAGTAGATAGAACATAAATGTGCGGGTAAACTTTGTAATATTTGTCTTTTTCTAAAACATACCAAATGCTTGGTTCCCTCCCCTGATACATTGATAGACTGAGAGCATTCCTCTCAGAGAGGCAGCAAACTGAGGAAGGTAAAATGAGGCTGGACATTGCCAAAGACTATATAAGAAGGTGACAACTAACTGGGACAGGGGAATTCAGTGTAAATACTGTGGGATGGAAAGGAAAAGGTTACCAATGTTTCTGTGTTGGAAAAACACACTGATAAAAATGGGAACTTTAGTGACACCTTATGAAAAGCAAACATAGAGTTGGGGAAGAAATTATCAGGTTGCAGCAGTAAAATTGGGAAAGTGAAAGAAAATTTCATAACAATGATCAATTGTGTTGGGTTTTGCAGGGAAAAAATGGTAATTTGGAGATTGTTGAATGGTTGGAGAACTGTTTTTGACTGAATGTTTATGACTTTTCTACCCACTGATTTCTCAGAATCCAAAATGCTTGATAGTTATACAAACTCCCGGACATATAAAATAAAGCACATGCCTGAACTGAAATAAGTACTGGTCGTTGTCCCTGGAAATCACAGAGGATATGAGTATGTGAGAAGTGTATTTGGCACTGTTCTGTGTAAGAGGAGATCCGTGTTTCCTGCGTTTGTATTTCAGGGTTTCAGCACCCGCAGCTCAGAAGGGCATCGTTCGCCTTCACCTGCTGCCGAGCACCACGAGCTGTCTCCGTGCTCGTCTCCACAGGCGTGTGCATCCAGGGGGGCTGTGGAGCAGGTCCAGGGGGGCTGTGGAGCAGCTCCAGAGGGGCTGGGGAGCAGCTCCAGGAGGGCTATGCCGCAGCTCCAGGAGGGCTGTGGAGCAGTCCAGGCTGGAGCAGCACAGCCCTGTGGAGGTGCCTGCAGCTTTCCATGTGGAGCCTCGGCGCTCCCGCAGCTCAGCAGGCCCCGAGCCCATCCCGGAGCCCCAGCCCCAAGCGCTGGCTCCTGACCTGCCCGGCTGAGCCAGGGCTGTGTCCGGCTGGCCTGGGGCGCTCCGAAGCGTGGGATCGTGTTGACCTCTAGCGGCTGTAGCGGGGACCTTGGGGCGGGTGCGGCCAGCGGGCTCTGGACCGGTCATCCCGCGCCGACAGCTCTCAGCGCATCGCTCATTCCTTTTTGTAGGATAAGACCTGAGCATAAACTCACATTCTGCATTTAATCTGTTGATGGTTTATGGGGACTTTTTCCCAGAGTGTGTTTGTTTTCCATATGAAATGTTGCAGCTGTCTGCTCTAGGGCAATATGCTATAAAAGCCCTAATAAAAAGCCCTAATTCATGTCTTCCTATCCCCTTTACCCTCCATGGGCTTCCTTTCATGACAGCCCACGATGTGCTTGGGCCGTTTCACATTCATGAGGAGCAGACTTCTACCCTCAGGAGCGTCTTGGGTAAGGCTGCTCAGGAAGGAGAACAGGACGTGCCTGAGCTAAGTTCTCCCCAGCCATTGCATTAGAAACAGGAATGTGACCATTTGCAATGCTTATTTCAGATGTGAACTCATCTTTCAGCCGAGGCCTTGAAGTTTTTATTGAGGTAGCACGAATTTCTGACCATCTCACATGCTTCTGTGAAACATCTCTTTCTGGTGTGTTTTCCCTCTTCAGGAGAAGCCTGTAATGCTTACTGGTGTTGCTGGGAGTACAGGCAGAACCAAAGGATCACTTGTGATCCTGTGTAGGTGTGACAGCAATTCTACACAGTGGTGGCCCCAGGGGAGCCCTCATCATGGCATCGTTAGGCTGCAGCTGCAGGCTGGCCCTGTTCCTGTGTCACAAAGCAGACATTCAGCCTCACTAGAGTCTGTGAAAACTGTCAGAGGGTGGCAACATTTATCCCAAACCCTATCTCATAATTCAGCTGTAATTGAATCCAGCCCTGAGAGCCTCAGTTTGGAAAATGAGAAATGGGCTGTCTCTTACATTTCTAACCAAAAGTGGGCGTAAATAATTGATAATAGATCAAATTTGCTGAAATATATAAAGGAAGTAATCTGTCTTCTTGCCAGCTGTTATGCTGAATAACCGAGAGGTTTTAGTGGAGACAGATGACAATGTTTAACATCAGTTGCTCATGCACATTGTTCTTATCGTTGTTTGTAATTTGAAAATTGTGCTGGGGGCTAGAGGAGATTAACAATAAGAAAGTGAGTACCAGGCAAAACAATATAGCTGTCGGAAATGGAAGAAAATGGAATGATGTGTCCAGCATGCTGCACAATAGCCCTGAGGAAGCTTCACAGCTTGTCCTCTAGCTGGGAGCCTGCCACAGCTTGTGCAGGATCTAGCACGGCCTCCAAGGCTGCTGTGCTCTGGTGCCTTCCTCAGCAGTGCCCAAGTTCCTCTTGTAGAGAAACTGCAGCGCCAGCATCTCTATTCTTTTGAAGAGAAGGTAGCTCTTCACTGGCCTCCAGATGCTTACAGCTGCAAAATAGCTGAACTAGAAATGATATGCCTGATAACCTGTCTTTTTTTCTGTTATACCACTTGGCTTAAATAAAATATTACCTCTTCTCACACTTAAAAAGAAAAGAGGTGTGGAAGATCATAACTGCTTGGATAGGGGGATGAGGGTGATACAAGTTAATATCAATGAAGTGATGAGGCAATTTCCTCTCTTCTTGTCAGTCTTTTCCTGCAATTAGAAGCGATTTTGTAACTTGCTGTCCACGTGTATTTCAGGGGCTCATGATCTTGAGATGATAGGAATCAAACATTTTCCATGAGCGTTGCTTGGTTATATTGGATCTCATTTGCTAATTAATAACCTACATTTAGCTTTTCTGTTCTTAATCTTACCTAACACAATCTTGAGCAAAGAGCTGCTAGTTTGGGGGTTTTGTTTATGGTGGTGAGTATCAGTGTCTTCTGCTTTCATTTTATGATTTAATACATCAGCTCATCAGGTGAAATCCCAGCTCTTGAAAACAATGGTAAGGGTCCCTTCTGCATGAGCAGGGTGGATTTCAGCCTTTGGCTTTAACAGCTGCTGTAAAATGTTTTATGATACATTTAACCTCTCCAGCTCCTGCCATTAGACCTCTGAATGGAAGACTCAAGTATGTTTGCTAAGTGATAAGCAGACTGTTAAATGTGCTCGATTGTTAAAAGTGAATTTAAGAAACAAATACAAGAAGGTGATGGCAAATTCATCCAGCTGAAAAGCACATCTTAAGGATGGGGCGAGTTTTGTTTATACAGGAGACTTGCAACTTGTGTTGTTCCATCAGTGATGTGATGTTCTTGTTGCCTTCTGCTGTAGAGAGTTTTGCTCTGATAAATGTCAGAGTTTGTGTTTACATTTAAGAAGGCGGGGAAAAAAGTGTTATTTTTATTTCTGTGGTCTGATTTTGGCAGGCTGCCTTCCTAGTATGCAATCTGGGTTGAAACCAGAAACCTTGAACACTGTAACACTTTAGTTGACTTCTGCTTCCAGTGCTTTTATTGCTTCTTTGACAGGTGTGCATTCAAACGAAAACAATGTTCTTTCAAAGCCACAGCTGTTATTTGCAAGAGAAAGCTCAAAGATAATTGTACAGAAACCTGTATTTTGTGTTTATTATTAACAAAGTCACAGTTCTGGAAAGCTTTGTGAAACTTGTGCTGAATTTAATGTTGCTTCTGAAGCTGTCTTCCTAGAATATGTAATTATGTAAACCCAGGAAACTGAAAAAGGGGGGAATGGAGCATAATCAGATTAATTGGTGTATATTGTTGGAGTTACATTGCTTGAGATGCTCTGATCAGAGAAACAGGCTAGAGAAATACCAAGAAATTTGTACATCAGAGGTGTACAAGTACTGCTACTGCCTCTTATCTCCCCACTGCTGTGTTTCACGACTGGTATTGCAAAGCACAGATTTAACCAGGAGGAAGCTGTATTCATCCCCTTGCAAACATTAATATGATTATCAACCCCCCAGGCAGCATTATCATGTATTTGCAACTTGTACAATTAATACTTTTTATGCTGAAAAGAATTCTTTCCTAAATTAGATCCCAATCACTTTTGGTCTTTCTAGCTGTGGGATGTGTTATGGGTGAACTACAATCTCCAAAAATTATGGAAATAATCACTGTGCAAGGCTGAGCTACGCTCCTTTGTAACGTCACCATTTAGGCTGGCTTTAGAGTGGGTTAGTGTTGCGCAAGAATTTGCATTCTCTTTTCTTTTTGAAGTAACGATCTTGGCATCCTAATCAATGGCCATTAGGATGTTTTGTGTGTAACAGTCCTTTGTGCATAATTATGTCCAAGTAGAGCTTCCCTAGCCTGTAAAAAATTTTCATGTTTATTCAGAGCAGCAAAACCCATGTCCTGCTCTTGAACATCACTGAACACATCTCTATCGGCCTCAGCTTGACTTAGTTTATCTTCCTTTTTAAAAAATAATAAAAAGTTATTGTTCTATAGTATTTTTCTATCCCAGGCTGTTTAAATACTTATCTAATAAGGGAAAAAGTTGTGCCAAATTATTACCTAATTTGTCAAACTACTCCAAACAAATAAGCAAACAAAAATCTGTTGATTCCTTGCCTGGCCTGTTAAGTTCCATTATAATGAAGCTTTTTTTGTGCATCATTCCCTTTTCTTTATTTCATGAGCAAAAGCTGGAAGAAGTCGTATCTCTGAGCATGGTGCAATACACAGCCAAAGCAATATTCACACCACTTAATGGAAACAGCCAGATGCTTAAATGTCTGCTTGACTGAGGTGGGAACACTGAAGTTCACTTCTTGTCCTTGGAGGGGAAACATACGGGGAGAAATCTAAAACCAGATTAATTAAATAGCAAATCCTCTGTGGAGAGGCTGTTGGTGTTTAAAGATGGAATTCTGTTGACAGTAACAAAATAATGTGTTTTTTCTCATTTTGGACAAAGAAGTTTTCACATTTAATTGGTTCTTTTGCCAGGTAGAGTTCAATTGCAGTGAGACATTTTGTTAATGCAGATGTTGTTTGGTGTTTTGTATATCCATGTCCTTGAAGTGTGGTTGTTATAGCAACAGGCTTAACTATTAAACAGGTTTTAGTCTTATATCTGCTTCACAGAAATAAGGTAATTAGCTTTTTGCAGCATCTTTAAATATCATGCTAACTAGTAAAAGAGATGAGTATCACTTATCTCCCTTAGTAAATTAGCTATAGGGTATTATTTTTCCCCCAAAGGCATCATCTCTAAAATGGGTGTGTTATTAGTCTGCCTCATTTCTTTCTGCCTGAGAGAGAATGTGGGAAAATAATACTTAATCTACATATGCAGTGTTAAAATGTGCAAAAATGATTTCATTTCAAAAAGCTCACAGCCTGGATTATTCCAAAAACCAGATTCCAACTGTAGCCTTTTAGCATTGAAAGTGTTAGCCAAACTTTGCCTCTGCACTTCACAATTCCCTGCTCAGTGCTAGCTGTCACTGCCATAACATTGCTCCAAGCCTGTTCTGCAGACTATTCTCAGCAAGGACAGAGTTAGACAGTCTGGTGAAATGGGTACTTTTGAGATTCCCCTTGGATCTGCTTTACCCTTAAAATTATCTTGAAATTAAACTCTTCTCTGCTGTGTGAGTTTCAGCTCAAAATTTACCTATTAACAGAATTATCTGTGTTATGATCTGGTTGTGGGAGTGATCTCTAAAATCTGTTTTCCCCCTCAAGCACCGGTATACATGAAGGGGAAGGTAGGGGAGTGAAGGGAGAAACCTTCAATTTCTGTTTGCATCAAGGGATGTTCCCCAGACAGGAATAAGGAGCTGTGGAGAGCTATTTACAAGGGGTTCCTTGGTGCCTCCAGTGGTGCTGAGCTCCCATTGCTGCTTCTGCAGGAGCTCAGGTGGGGCTGGGCACACTGTGGGGTTGGGGCACAGGTAACCCTGAGGAAGGACAAGCCCTATGCCTCTGTATCCACTGTCACAGCTCTGGGGAGGACAGCCTTCAAGCAGCTTTCCTGGACACTGCATCCTGTGCTCCTGGGGTGGTCCCACATGCAGGTGATGGGATGCCAGGCACAGGGATGGGAGAGGAGCTCTGGTGAAATGCAAATTTAACCATCAGAAAATGGGCACTATGAGATGCTGAGGTCCTTTCTGCAGGCAGCACCTCCTTAGGTACTACAGCTCCCAGGGCTTCCATCTGACATCAACCATCCAGGCTTTCTTCTGGTTTTATGGGGTTTAGTTATGTTTTGAATTGTTGGTTTTTTTTCTATTTCTTCTTCCATTGAGACCTCTGAAAGAGGAAAGTGTTGTTCAATACGAAATAATTACTTGCAGGAGGAACTGAGCTTGTACTGTAGTGTGTGTAACAGCTTCTGGTGCAGGGCCTTTTGAGACAGCTTTGCTGTTATTCTGTCTCTGTGAGTGAAGCATTTAACTTCCCCAGCTATTTGCTATTGGCAGCATCTTGATACCAAGTCTTGTGACTAAGGGTTTGTCTGTTGGAGCTTGGATCCAAAGTCTGACAAAGGCAGTGAGAGAAGCCCTTCACAGTCCTGGGGAGACCTGGAGAGCAGACAGAAGAGAGGGGGGAAGATTTTGGGGGTATCATTTTTTAAATTAAGAAAGGTTTCATTATTACAATGCCAATCATCATGATTGGATCAGCAATTTAAGAAAAGCAATGTTGCATTACAATGAAATAACTGCAAGTTCAAAGAGAACAGCAAGAGTTGTAGCTGTGTGTGCATTCTAGCATCTTATTTGCCCATGGCACCGTGGTAATTGAGCATACACAAATGATCTGAAATTAAATTTGCATCATCTTGCACAAGCTAAATGTGTGGGTTTTTTCCAGTCCATATGGCCCAGAGCTGCACCAGATATTGATAGTCTTGTTACTAGGTAGTATTGATCTATTAGGTAGTATTGATCTACAAGAAATGTGAATTATATTGATGAATTTTAATTAATTCCTTTTAATAAATGAAATTTTCTTTAGTAAGCTTCTGTGCTAAAAAGTAGTAATAGGAGATCTATGTAATGCTTGCAGGACTGTATGTTTACTCTCGTGGCACAGTGCCTGCAATGTATCTCAGTAACTGTGTTCCAAAATTAGCAATTTTGCAGGGTTTGAATGGATATAACTCAGTGATTGTCATGTGCACCACCCAAATCTGTCTAGGGTTAAGTTACCAGGTCTACAGTCCACCTTTTAATGGTAAGAAGACAATCAGTCTTTGGAGACAATGTGTTTGGTTGGAGGGGGAAATGAATCTAGGGTGAAAGAAGCAGCTTTTTTTTTTCCTATTTTACTTGTGTTAAAAATAGAAATGGGAATCTCAGTCATGCCTTTAATGACTGTCTGCAAATTGATACCATAAATTTGTAAATAATGGCCAGTTTAAAAAGCAGGCATTGCCAGAACTCACATGATACACTTGCACAACATGACCTTTTGTTTTTAAAAAGGTAGTTTTCAGCTCAGCCTCCAAATCCTGGAGCTTCTGGTTTCCAAACTGTGTAAGATTTGTTTTGCAAACCTGTCTGCTGCTCTCTCGGCACATTACTTCCCCGTAGCCCGTTTTACAGACAGGTGTGGTGTGGTTGCTGGATGTTTCTCTTTCTCCTCGTTAACTGGCCCCTAGAAATGAGGGCACCCTCCCAAGCTCCCCTGCCTGCCGGGGTCAGCAGCACCGCGGCTTCCCTGCGTCACCTCCACCCTTCGCTGGTGATGTGCTGCACATCTTTGCTGGAGCAGCCTGGAAATTACACATTGCAGTGGCAGCTCGTGGTTCTCGAAGGGCATCCTGCTCTTGGGCTGCCCTGAGAAGCAGCACAGCCGTTCTGGTATCCAAGGCAGCCCTTGCCATCCCAACCTGGAGATGGAGGAACCCACCAGCTGGAGCAGGAATCCTGCCCGGCTCTCATGTGCCCTCAGGCAGCAAAATCCATCTCCCACCGGTTGTGACGGTGATTCAGCAGGAGCTCGGGTGACTCACTGAGCTACCGAGGAGATTAAAATCAATTCCTGCTTCGCAGAGCGACCAGCTGCCCTTTCGTGTCACATTAATCTACAGCCGGGGCTGGGCTGCTGAAAAACAGCCCGGAATTGTTAACGCGGCCACGAGAGGGAGCTCACAAATCCTGGGAATGCCGCAGGGATTTATGGAAATGGACCCATATAAGTGTTTTAAACTCAGTTATTAGAAACAGCTGGTTGTTTCTTAATTCAAATCAGTTTATTTTGTCCTTTATCGAGTTTGTTTTTTCCTGAAGTTTTCAGGAGGTGTTAGCAGATTTAACTGTCAAGTTGAGGCAACCGTCTTCAGGCTTCATTCATGATCATTCTGTTCATAGTATTTTGGTTAAAATTTAACCAAATTCTGCTCTTAGACAAGAAGAAGAATCCAGTAAAAAAACGGAAACGTCAAACATAGCCAATAATTGTGCTTTGTCTCACTTAGCATATGCATGTAACCTTCCTTTCCCTATAACTGGACTACAGACATAAATAGAGGGGGATATGTGCAAGGCTATTTCCATTCCTTTTAAGCTCATATGGAGCTCCAGAGGAAGGACAAAACTCGAAAGGCACACAATCTTTGTCTCTTGTAATGTGTTGCAAATCACCTGTCTGGAGAGCACATGAGGAAAAGGCTCTTGCCAGCAAAACCAGCCACTGATTGGTGGACAATAGAGGGATTTTATTCCCAGCCAGCAGGAGCTGCCCGTGGGGAGATGATAGACTGGCCTCAGGTCTATGTGACGTTGGAAGCAGGACACAGCAGCAATGTAGCTTGTATCCCATGTTACATCACTCAAAGGAACTCCAGACCAACATATATTCCATAAATTATGGCCAACATTTAATCACATCATAAGAAATTGGAAAAAAACCCAAAACCAAGCATGAAACTTTCCAAACAGCAGAGAGATTGTCCAGATGGCATGCTGAAGGGAATAATTTCTTGTAATTACAACTTAAAACTTGGGAGAATTTTTTGGTGTTCGTCGTGATTTTTTTTCCTCCCTCTTTTGTTTTTCTTGTGCAAGTTAAATGAATGTTTCTCCAAAACCATATACATTTCATGGGGGATCTTAGAAAGGAAAAACACTTGAAGAAAAAGAGTGCAGTAATCCTTAACTTTTCATGTATGCATGAAACTCTGGAGCACTTTCAAAGGCTTTCTTTTTCAACTTAAATCTCTGAAAGTCTCTAATTGGCTTCACCCTGAGATTATTCCCATCTATGAATCTGATGTATTTCCTTCTGTGGCATTCCCAGTTTGCTCCTTGTTTGCAGTGCAGCTGAGGAGCTGGCTGGTTTTTGAGTGATTCCCAGCATGATGATGTTCCTCTAACGTCCCGTAAAGGAGGAACCCTCTTGCTGCTATAGGTCTATTTATTGAACTAACAGGAAGACGCCTTAAAAGCCTTAATTTCCTCTGGCTGCAGCTTCCACACAAGTCAGCAGGCTCATTAAATAACCATTTGAATGAGATGCACTTGGGGGGTGTATTTCCCCCTATGCTGCCAAGCCAAAAGTTTCTAAACGTGGTTTAGTGTGATATGGCTGGAGGTTCTGAAATGGGATAAAAGAAGGCACTGGCTGGCAGCAAAGGAAGAGAGGGTGGGTGTTCTGAGAGCTTAGCAAAGCTTGAAAAAGCTGCAGCTAAAAGAGTCCTGAGGTTCATCCAGTCCTCTCACATCCCAAGGCCTTGACCAATTCTTGTGCCCAAGCAAAAACCTGGGTTGTTCTTAAAGCGTGGTGCCTCTGAGACATGGTAACACTCACTAGACATGGGATGTCCCGGTGTCTGGGGACCAGAATAGTCCTTCCTTTTCCATACCTCATGTTGCTTTAGTGAAATCATGGATACAGCTTTTTACAGCCAGTTGCTGGGGTCCAAACCACTTGCTACTTCTCCTATGCCTATATGGTGGCTTCACGTGTGTGATCCTTTAGCTGCAGCCCTGAATTCATCCCTCCATGAAGCAGATCCCCATACAGTTTTCCCAATCAGACCTGAGGTCTGCACAGGCTGTGTTGGATTTGCTTTCTGCTGTGTAATGTGTACTCCCCTTTGTATTAACATTCCACTGGGACTGGATGACACGGTGTAAAGGATCCGGGTTGTTGTTTCTTTGTCATTCAGGATTGACTTCTGCTGACTAATGCCTAAGAAATTACATGAACCTTTTACGAAGAAAAATGTGCCATATTGATGGAATTTTCAATCTTGTTCAAATGTCAGGCAATCTGCTAGCAGAAATTAACGTTTTCATCTCTTGACTCCTCGACCTTAATAACCAACGTAAATATTGAACCAACCTTTTAAAATTGAGATTACTCATTTAAATCCAATTGGAAAACATGGTGATGGTAAAGGTAAAAATGTCAAGGAAGTTGGGGGGCTGAGTTATATTGTCCGACACATTAGGATTTGAAATCTGATCATTTCCTGCCAATTACAAGTTTGGAGCAGTTTGTGGAGATCAGTTGTGTTGGCCTAGATGTTACAGGTTGATATGAGCTTTTGTATTTCCTTGCAAAATGTGCCATTAGGAGGGAACATGTTGTGCTCCTCTGTTTCTGGTTGCTAAGTACCCATTCTCCACAGCTGTACCTTGAGGTAGAAATTTAATAACCCTGTGGTGTTTGCTGTCTTTCCTATAGAGCTGCAAGATTTCTAGTAATAGGAAGGAATATGTAACCTTACAGTCAAACAGTGCTTTAACCAGTCAGATAGAGGCATACTGTGGACAGGTTTTTCCAGGTGGAGTGGTATGTATGTATAGAAATTAACTCATGTTGGCTGGTTTAGGTGTTGTTCTAGTATTAGTGTGACCCCTTGGGAAGTGCACTTTTGCAGACAAACACTGTACTGGAAGGAAAGGCTACAATAGAAGAAAAAAGGCAATTTTAACTTCAAAATTGCTATCTATCCTGAACTAATACCTTATATCTCTGAAGATAACTTGCCTTGAAGCTTAAGACCTGGGCAAATATCAATGCTGTTACGTAGTAATATTTAAAAAAAAAAACAACCCAGTCATCTCTCTGAAAGAAAAAGTCATACCATTCCTATTACAATGAATGCAGGGGATCCATGCCGTTGGATCTGAGGCAAGCCTAACAGCCAGCTACAATTTCTGTTCTGTTTCCTATTATGAATTCTGTTGACCGCAGCTGTGGTGTTGTGGAATTTAGAGCTTTTACATTGATGGGGAATTGGCACGTCAGAGCAGAAGGTATCTGCTGGCTGCTTAGGCAGACACAGAGCATATCTGTGTGCTGGACAGAACAGAAGCATGTCATACAAGGTTCCTATTTGTTGGATGAAATCTTTGCCCTGATTAATAAGATGTTGATGACTTTGATACCTTTTGCCACCCATGGCAGGGAGGTTGGAACAAGGCGATTTTTAAGGTCGCTTCAAACCAAAATCATTCTATATTTCTATGATTCAGTGATTTTCTGGCTAGAAAATTATAAAGGTTTGCCTCTCCTTTGGACCATCATGTCTTGCCCTTGTGTTTCTAGTGAGCTTAGCCAAGAAGCCCACTTGCAAAACTGTTGGAAATCCAGACACATTCACATCTGGAGCTGTCCAAGGACACTCTAGTTTGAGCTTGCCCTTCCCTAGATTCTCATGTGTGAAAAAACTGCAATTTCTCCCCTACATATTTGCAGGAAAGGCTATTGCTAATCTTCCAAACAAAATTAAATTGGAGCAAGTTTGCACGTTTTGGTTTGCCTCAAAATCAGCATGACAAAATAACTCCCTAAAGGAAACAAGAGAAGTTTTTTGTTTTGTTTCTTAAGTCTTGCAATGCAGGGATCTGAAATGAAAGAAGCCCTCATTGCCAGAAGGAAGGAGGAAAACACAGTGCTCCAAAGAGAATGAGACAGTTGTGCTTGATAAGCTGTGAATAAAACATGACTGTCTTCATGCAGAATCAGAAACCACATGTGATGTTTGAATTTCAGTAGAGTACTCTTCCATTTTTTACCGGTGTTTTATTTTTCCTCTCAGGCCCTTCTCTCTCATCTGAAGAGTTTGGGATTTTTTTAGAAATCTAACAAGGAGCTCCCATTCCAGTTGTTATTGAGCACCTCAGAATTATGGGAAACTACATAGGAGCACTGTGTTCCTTCACTTTTTGTGGATAATTAACTGCCTCAACTATGTTTGAACTTCTTTCAAACTGCAGAATTATTTACTAGAATGATAGATGATCAGGTATTTTCAAAGAAAGATTAATAATAATGTACATCTGGCAGCAGCTAAATTCTTAATTTCCTGGCTGGGTTTGCTCCAGTGTAGGAGCAAATTTTGCTATCCAAAGCAGGATATTGTGGTAGCATGTAGCTTGTCATCAGCCCTCCATGAAGGGCTTGTGTTCAATATTTAATATATTTTCTAAGAACCCCATCCTAGGGAAGGCTGTCAAAGCCTTTTGCAGGGCTGTCCTGTGTCTCAGAGGATGGGAAAGTCATGGTGTCTTTCCTCTCACTGAGCAAGTTCTTAATCTTGAGAGATCTTTGCAAGAATTTATGATAACTTGAAATGGTCCCACTTTGGGTGATTTGGTGATATATTTTATATCTCAAAATTGGTCAAGCACTTCCTTGAGCACTGAAACAGTGTCTAAGCTTTAGCTGGAGATGAGAAAACAATTAAGGTGATCTTTCCCACTCGAGCAATCAAAGCAGCTTTTCAAGCCTCTTTTTAAAGTACTGCTTATAAAGATCTCAAAAACTCATAAACACATCAAAGAGTTAAAAATAACTGCTGTTGTTTCCTTATTGCTTTTTCTCCAGTGCTTTGAATTGCATCCTCTAACCTCCTGAATCTCTGCTCACTAGCCCTTCCCACAAATGTCCCTTGCACTCTGTTAAAAACAAAATCTAAAAGCACAATCTGCACCCTGTTTAAAACATCCTCACACCTTGTTGTATATTAGCTCATCTTCATTACAATATCTTTAACTGGAATTTGCAGCTGTTCTTTGAGGCTTCCCAGTGGAATCAACGACTTTTTCCTATCAAAATAAATTGTTTCCCAAAAGCTTCCTTCCCTTGCTGGGAATTCAATGCCACGGCAAGTGAAACTGATTTATTAATTAATTTCTTTGCCATTTTGTTGGTGGGTTTTTTTCAGGGTGATCTCTCTCGCTTAGCTTACGGATGCAAATGGCAAGCAGGGCGGACCTAGGCTTTGTTTATTCTCTGGGTGTGTACATGTGCAGCTGGGAAGAATGAGCAGAGGTGTGGGTCCTGAGAAGCTCATGTTGCCTCAGGCCACACCTGATTTTCAGCGTAGGGCTGGACCTGGGGTTAGAAACTGGGAGGAAGGGAGAATCAATTTCAGCTGAATAACTCTTTTGTCTTCTCTCTGTTTACCTAACTACTGTGCAAAAGCCAGGCAAATCTACCATATAATCCTCTCCCGAGAGAGATGCGAAGAATAAAGATGGGTGTCAGGTTGTGAAGAAAAAGACCAGTGACTTGGAACAATCCAGAAGTGTTTACCCACCCCGAACAGCAGAGATAAGAACAAAAGTGATAATGAAACCTAAACCCCACATCAACAGCACAATATTAGAAGGGTGATTAAGATTATGGACCTGAGAGAATGTACTGATGCCTCAATGGGGCTACCTAAAAACAGAGGCTAACAAAATTAAGAGAATAAAAGCAGGTATATTTACTGAAGGGCCTTCAAGGTACACTTTGAGCAGTCAGAGCCCTAGGGCTACACCCAGAATGGATGACTGGGTCACGGTTTCCATACTTTTATAAGTTTGATCTATTTGCATATCGGGGGTTAATCCTCCAATTACAGTTTCAGGTGATTAAGTCATTTACCCCCATTTTGCCTCTCCCTAATCCATTTTGTTTACGTATTTCAGGGCCTGAGACAGTAAGGTATCCTTAAAGTTCAGGCCTAGAGATGCTTTGTTTTGTCTGACCAGAATGGGAGAATGTAGCTAACAGGCTATATGGAGTCCTAGAGTTACACACAAAGCATTACAGGATAGGAAAAATATAAAAGCTAAAATCCTAAGGCATCTGTACGTTGCCATAATGAAAGTGGAGCACCTGAGTTTTAGGCTGCCTAGAAAAATGAGTGGGTTGGACTGACCTGTGCAGGCATTGAAGAAGCAAAGGAGCACAGACTGATGGCCATGGGTGCTGGGATGCTGTGCAGGTGCCTTGCCTGGAACTGGATGGAGCACAGGGCTTGCCTGGCATCATCAGTTTGCCTGATGGGTAGCAGGGCAGCTCTGTGACAAGCAACCAAGCAATGGCAGCAAAAGGGCGCTGCTTTGGAGCCAAGTAAGTTTGGATTTAAACTTTGACTCTTGGTTTGTCTTTTCCCTAAATTCTACCCCACATCTGCAGAAAGTTTTGTGTTTAATGAACCTGTGCTAATTCCAGTGCCAGTTGCTGTGTATCGGCTTCTTGGATCCCATATACAAGTGTACACATGCTGTACCCTGGTCAGTTCTGTTTTTAACTGAATACTGTGCTTTGCACTTCAATGCTCGTATATGGCAGCCAACTACAATTAGCTAATTCATTAATTAACCAGAGAATTTTTACCTCTGGTGACATGCTTCAGCTTTGTTGTTCAAAGAAGGAGCAACACAAAACTGTTCGGATTTCTAAGGAGGCTGGAATAAAACCATTCTGAAAATCTACTTTCCAGCATTTACTATGCCCTTGAAGGATGAATTGAGGCCAGTTGGCAGGCTTTTCTCCACAGAGATGACAAAACTGATAACGTTTTATAAGCTCCCACTCCATATTTTTGTTTCTTGTGACTATTCTTAGAAAGCAGAGTTTTTATGGGTGCTAATCATACCATTAAAATGCCAACTATTCGTGTCTTCTCTAAGAAAACTGCTGTAGTACACACACTCACTAACACTTCTTTGGATCCCAGTGATGTGCTGGTGGGTGGGTGTGACCCATAGTGAGTGAACACTTGCAGCCTGTCTAAATTAAGGAGAGCAGACTAAAGCAAAGATGATGCAAGAAGCACAGCACACTCTCCTTCCTTGCCTGACTGGCCAGGCTTGAGTAAATTCCCAACATCAAGAGGACCCTGAATGCCCAGTCATGTCCTGCCATGGAAAGGTTAGAGGTCTCTTGTGCTATAGAGCATGTGTACATGTTAGGGCCACAGCTTGAATGGAGATACTGGGGTTTCTGCTTTCCTCTATTTTGGAAAAAATTATGCAAGAAAATTTCTTGTTCTTTGCATCACTTCTAGAATCTGGTGCAAAATAACTTCCCAGCATCATCAGAAAGGTGGGACATGCTCCCAGTTCTTAGGATTGTCTCAAATAAGGCATGACATTTGGTGTCTCTAACATAAATGGTGTTAGGTCCTCTTCTTGAAACTGTCTTGAAATCATGAAGTATGAAAAATTACAGTTGGTTCTATTAAACAAGTGCACATAATGGTTACATGTACTTAATGACCTGCTGTCTCTTCCCAGGTCGTCCCTAGGGCAAACAGCAGGTCACAGTGGTTGGAGAGGGATGGAGGAGGACAAGTGTGCAGCCATTTGCTGTGCCAAAGTGGGAGTCAGGCTGTCCTGTGTCTGTCAGCTGGAACAGCAGCCAGCCTACCCTCCCAAACCTGGCTCTGCTTTACATCTAGCCGGCTTTGTGGCTCCTGCTGCACTTGCTGCTGCTGCAATGGCACACGGTGTCTTGTCTCAGGGGCAGAACAAAGCATCTGCTCTAAGAGAAACATCGAGAAAGAACAGCATTTTGAAACTCTGTGTTGTTAAAAGCTGCTCAGCTGCAATCTAGAAAGGTGCAAAGGGACCCTGTCCTTTAGGATGAAAAGCACGAGGCAACACAAGGCACAAGGGCAGCCTGGAGAGAAGAAATATTGTCTTCCATTGACGTTTCTGGGTGAGTCATTCCCCCTCGGTCTGACTCAGCACCGAGCGCTGCCACACTCCCCAGAACATCTCCCAGCTCTCAGCAGCCACTGCCCCAGAGGAAGAAGCCCTGCTGGGTCTGCAGGGCACCCTGATGGCTCAGTGTGGTGACTTGGCCAAGTAGCTGTGCCAGGGCGTGTGGGGGCAGTGGGTCTGACCCTGACCTCC
Organism: Ifrita kowaldi; assembly: GCA_013398055.1. NCBI lineage: Eukaryota > Metazoa > Chordata > Aves > Passeriformes > Cinclosomatidae > Ifrita > Ifrita kowaldi. Next base: position 1,119,026 of record VZRS01011433.1, on the reverse strand, counting down.
TTCTGCAGCCGAGCACTTGGCAAAGTCTTGCTGACCTCTGGCTGAAGCCCGGGTTTTCTAGAATTTACATTAAAAGTTTAGCAGCAAAATGCCCAAATGAGACAGGAAAACCTTTCTGTGATGTGTAAGCGTGTTGCTGCTCATTCCAAGTGCTGATCTAGAGCTTTCCCATTTGCTGGGAGAGGCTGTCTGCATCGTGCTGCAAACCCCTGCCCATCTCCTGAGCAGCAGGAGCAGCTCCAGCTCTTCGGCTCTGCTGTTGCCATGGCTTTGCCCCAGTGTAAATGAGATCACAAGCTGGCTACCTGCCACTGTATAAGGGTTTTTGTGAGAACTGAATTATGCTTGTCATTGTTTGCTCGGGTGTTTTTTCACCAGCAAGATTAACAGGAGCACTGCTCACAGAATCCTCACCTTGAGAAAGATGTGGTGTTGATGTTTCCTTTAAAAGGGAAAACTGAAGGAACTAAAATAAATTAGAGAACCAAACAGTCTCTAAATTTGGGCACCGTGTCTCAGGGTGTGTTTTCAGTGGTTTTATCTTCAGTGAAATGTCTGATAACTTCTGTTAGCACTTGGCTGAACAGAGGGCTGGGAGGCACAAGGTCCAAGATCAGCTCTCCAGATCTGCCACCAGTAATTCTGGAGAGATGGGGGTAAATGGCTGAATCTTCTGATGCTGATGCTTCCCTAAGAAAAGAAAAAAAAAAAAAAACCAAAGATAAAAGATAAAAGAAAAAAAAAAGAAAATTAAAAAACAACTGGATGTAATTTTTATATTTTGGCTCTTTAGAGGGCACTGATGAGGCCCTGGTATGGCAACAGACCTTCACCAGGAATATTTTAGACAAAAATCTGTCTGGTTTTTAAAGTGGTAAGGGTATGAGTGGAGGTAGGTGATGTAGGTGTAGGCACAGTTGCAGGAGACATATTTGATGTGCAAAGAAGTTTTTCCTATCCCTTGTCCCCCTGTCTTATGTGGCTGGGAATATTTTTTGGAACAGGACTTTTCCTTTCCATTTTGTTTTGTATAGCACTTACATACTGAATGCAGTACATATCATACGTGCACAACATTCAGAACTTGTGTGCTAGGAACTAAATTATTGGACTGTCTGAACAAAAGCTACTCCTTTTAAACTGTTGCAATGTCTTCTGAAAAAGTTAAAATTCAAACATATTCACAAGTGTTGAACCTCTAGACTCCTCTGTGTGAGGACGTGTCTTCCTGTAACAGAGTTATTTTTTATTTTCACTATCCTTTTATGGAGGTTTAAATTACCTTGAGTTATTCAGTAAAACCCACAAAATTGCTCTTTACGCAATTACTCAGAGTGTTCCATTATGTGACAGTCACACAGCCACATAATATCCCTTTCATCTATAACTTACTGCTACTTTTTCCCACTAAGTGACTGAGAAGGTAAGACAAGTTCAAAAATATTCCAATAGACTCATGCTGGGCTGGGTGCTGCTGATGCCAAGGGAGAAAGTCTGGGGATTTCTGCATGGCCCAGAGTGGCCTATTTATTAGGATAAATAATGTGGATGTGCCTCACTGCCCTAAGCAAGGTTCTCTGATCTGACTTGCTTTCAGAGCATAATTTCAGAGCATCTGATTTCCTTTCTATCCTTTCTGAGTGGTTTTTCCAGCATTCTCACATGAAAAATGTGATGATGGTGATGACACCAAGCATTTGAGACAGACTTTTGTCTAAGGACTTGATGGGTTTTGAAGAACATTTACAGGTGTGAGCTGGAGGGACTCAGGTTTGGAGTCTAGTCCTTATGGGTCCTGTAATTCTTGAACCAGACTCTTTGGTGTCTCTATGTCTCAGTTTCCAGTCTGCAAAAAGAAGAAATTTCTCCATTGCAGTGGAGTACTGTGAGCACAAATAAGTTAAAAATTGTGAAGCCTCCTATATGGTAATGAGGGCTCTATAACAAGGACGGGCAGAGAGCCAAGAAAGCTCTTTACAAATTTTTTTTACAAATTTCAATGGTTCAATTTCGTTTTTGGAGTCTAATGAGATGGAGCCAAGTCCTTGACGGTAAAAATCAGAAGTTTCACTGATTCGTTGAGAATCAGGCTGGTTGAAAACATTGCAGGTATTTCTATGATTTCTATGAGCTTCCTAGACATGAGAAGAAGAGTTTCCTCTGTGAGCCTGTGCGTGGTGCACCAGCAGTAGGAGGATTTCAGAGCCAGTCTCCTCCTGGATTCCAGCAAGATGCTCCATGCTGTGCCTGGTCAATAAAGGCTCAGAGTTTTATTAAATCTTGAAAAGCCCATAGGAAGGAAAAAAAGGTTGAATACGTATCTACCTCTGAAAAAAGGGGTATTTTAAGACACATCAAAGTTTTCTTCATGGAAGATTATGGTTTTGCTTTCTATGTTTGCAGGCTGAACTCTTTTCAGCCTAAGACCCATTATGGAGTTTGTTGTGCTGATCTGGCTGAATGAATAGTTTGATGATAAACAGTCAAATATGGCAAGGAAACATGAAAAGCTGCAGGTGCAGGTCCCCCAGCAGGGCTCTTTGAAGTCAGACTCGGTTTTGAAGAGCTCTTTAGGTTTTACTTTCACCTTCCAGGAAGCCTCCTGGCTGGCAAGGAAGATTTTCTCTCTCAGAGCTGCCTGCAGCCTGGTTAAGTCCTGGCAGGTGGGTGAGGAGGAGATCTGCTCTTCCTTAGCTGCATGCATGAACCCTGTTTGATTTCTAATTCCTTTCTGCTACTCAGGTTTCCCCTGGAATCCCAGTTAAATTGTTTGTTTGGTACTCAGGCTGTGGAGAAAGTGGGAACCACATGCATGGAAGCTCTAGATTGCTGTGAATTTTCCCTGCACTACTAATGGAAATTCAGTGCTCAAACCCAGTTGTGAAAGCTAATTTGGTTTCATCATTTTGGCAGAAAATAATGTGTTAAGAGAGCCAAGGTCATCTTGCCTTGTGATTAAAAAGCGTGTGAGGTCTGAAGAGGCAGTGGGAGATCTCTCCTGTCTTGCATGGAGACTTTCAGCCATCTGCTTGTGAGAGTTTGTCCTCTGCAGCGCTGCAGCAGGGCACGGGCAATATGAATGGGAATGCAGAGAAATGCACCTTGTTCCCCTTCCCCTGTGAAGATGCAGCTCCTTGCAGCTGCATACTGGAGCAGAAATGCCACTGCTGATACCCTGGCTGCCTGTAAGCTCAGAGAACTTAGTGGTGGTAGAGAAGGAAAAAACAATATTAAAGGAAAAGTTAGAACTCATAGAAGGGAAGACGATTTTCTCCTGAAAATTTACATGCAAAGCCGGAATTATTCCTTATTTGAACCAAAAATATGAGGAAAAAAGTTGTAATGTGTTTTTCTTCTATCAGAGTAGAAAATGTTTCCAAATGCTCTTATAAAGAACGACACTTTTATTTATTTATTTATGTTTCTTGGAAGAAAAAGAAAGCAAAATATTTTCGGGAGGCTGTGATCAGAATAAAGCACTAAGGGTAGGCTTTATGCTGGATCACATTTCCAGGTTTTTTCATTCTGTAGATAAGCCAGGTGTTTGGAGCTTTCCTGCCTGCAGGAAACCAAGCTCTCTCTGCTGTCTGTGCCCTGTGCTGCCTTTGCCTGGCTCCCTGCACTGGCACACGTGGCTCTGCAGAGCTCCTTCCTCTCCAGAAACAAAGGCCTGCTGGGGTTCCCTGCTCCACAGAGGGGACCCAGAGGGTCAACCAGGCTTGAAGTCAGCTCCATTTTCTTGAATTACTTGCACCTGAATGGAGCTACATGAGCATGTGTCAGTAACCCAATCCTGGGAATTAGGCACTGCCCAGCCGTGGCACCTTACCCTCATTGTTTAGGTGGTGCCCGTTTCTTAGGAACAATGTTCACTTTTGACTTTGTGTTAAGAATGTTCTAAGTCTTGAAACTTTCTGTCTTTGATGGTGGAAGATACGTTGTAGTTAGCCTTTAGCAAGTCTGATTTTTCCATGAACTTTTTATGTGTAATTACTCATAGCAGTGTGCAAGGATGCTTGCATGTATAATGAAAGCCATTTGGTTCCTTTATTTAATTCAATAAGCATTCATCTAAGAATTAAGATTTTTGTCTCTATATATGAGAAACGGACTTCATAAATAGCAGCCTTTGATATAACCAAGTTTTCACATGTCTTCAAGATCAAACATATCAAATAAATCATGTAAGTCAAGCCTCTTGTTCCCCAGTTGAATGAATGTGCTAAATCTAAGCCCTCTCAGGGCCAGAGTTTTGGTCAGAGGCATAAACAAATGCTTCCTCATCAAGAGCAGAAATGTTTGTCACTGGGTAAAAGTTAGAAAACATTAAAATGTGAAACCAAACTAGCAAACAAAAAGTGTTTTCCTATATAATTACATATAATCCTGTATATGTAATGAGAGTTCTGCAGATTCTGCAACCCATAAAGATGGAAGTATTTGCTCCCACTGCACAGGACAAGCAGGACAAGTAGTTGTTCCTTATTCCCTGCAAGCCAGGCTTCTGCATTCAGATCAGCTGCCTGCAATTAATTGTGTCCTGTGCTGACAGTGAGCAGGGGAAAGGGGTTTGGAGGTGCAGACCTCCTGGGCTCTCCCCAGAGATGATTGTCCCACAGGCAGCAGAGCAGATAATGAAAAACCTGGCAGGGAGGATTGCAAGTGAGAGCAGTGCAGGTTTGCCAGTGAGTCATGGTGTAATGCTGGCAGCAGCAGGGTGCTTGCGTGGTGTGTTTGTGACAAGATGAGTCAGAGAAGGGAAGGATAAAGGTACAGGTGCCTGAGACTGGAAGTGGTGGTTAGTGCCTGTCCCAATACTTGAAACGTGTCCTTGTGCTGGCTCTCCAGAGAGGAGGCAGCTGGGGAAGCTTTGGTTAGGACACTTGGCCTCCAAGGTGGCTGGACACACACAGGCTCCACAAGGGAAATGGTATCACTGGCTTTAGCTTGACCCTGGACCTGGGCTCAGATGTTTCCCCTTGGTGAGAAGTTTCCACTTCAGACTTGCTTTGCAGCTCAGGGAGAGCCGACTTGCTCCTGTCTGCAGAGCCAAAGCCAGCCGTTTCCCTGGAAGAAGTGGAAAATTCAGAGCAGCATGCATACAGCTTTATCTGCCTGCCAAAATAAAGCTATTGGGAACAGAAAGGCACAGGCCTGGAGGAAGGATACAGAAGCAATAACAATGCTGTGTCTGATCCTTCACCACTTCTTTTACAGCCTGGGTGCTGCTTGATTAGGAATTTGAAGTGCCAGCTTTTCTTGCCTGCATTTCTGTTTGCCATCTCTCCTGAGGTGGTACAGCACCGAGGCATTGCCCCTTGTCTCATGCAGCTACTGATTTTCTCTTTACAGCATGCCTGCCATCAGAGAGGCAAATACTGATTTTTCTAGCCAGTGTAAGAAATAGCAGTCAAGTCAAGATACAGCAGAAATGTGTGGCAGGAATAAGTCTAGAATGTCTCAGAGACCAGTACTCCCCATAGGCTCAGATACACCAGAGACCATTGCCTGCTGGCCAGTGGAGGTCAAAAATGGTTGCGCAGGACGTGCTTGTGCTCAGGACTTTCTTTCTCCATGGAGCTCACAGAGCTGTTTTCAGTGCTCTGAGCCATTCTACATGTTCCACTTCAGCAGAGTGACTCCTGAGCCCATGTTGAGATGCTCCAGCTCTCATCCCCTCCCCATTTTCCTCTTGGTTTCTCTTGTCACCGCCTATACCTGTGGCCACAACCATCAAAAATCATCCTTGTCACTCTGGTGCTGTGTGGGTGCAGACTGTTTCCTTTGGGTGAGCTGGGTTCATAAACAAGGCCAAGGGAATTTAATCAAAAGGTGATTTTGAAGTGGTCTCAAACAGTTTCCCAAAGCAGCCATTTGCCTCCTGCCCCACACCCTGATTCTGCTGGAAAGGTAAGCTGGGGAGACAGGGCATGAGGTGCCACACAGAGGGTCCAGGGCTGCCTCATGAATGTCTCTGGCTGGAGCTGCTGCTGCTCTGCCTCCCTGTTGCTAAGGCAGGTTTCTATGGCAAAGGCCCACCAAGCAAGTGAGAACTAGAGAGAGTTAATGTTCAAAACAGATGAGCTTGATAATGTCGGCAGCTGGCTTCTACAGGGGAAATAATCTGCTGGAAAGGAAGAGTGGCCGTCTCGGATGCTATGCACAATAGGAGGTGCAGCTGGTGTGTTTGTCAGTTCTTCTCATTTTAATGTTGGTAGTTTGTGGTAAATGCAAACTGTTAAATGAAATGTTGGTTGTGAGTTATTCTCATTACAGGAGTGTTCTTGTAGGATGATAAGCTGCAAGCTTCAGTCACACCTCAAAAACTCTTGTTGTCCCTTAGTGTGTCCCCATCAGCTGGAGTAGAGCGTGGGGAGGCAAATGGGGCTTGAGTCCCCTGAGTAAAAATGCTCCAGTCAAAGTGGCACTCTAACTACACACAAGACATCAAAAAATCTTGGCACCCCTGAGGCCTGCCAATACCTCAGAGCATCTTCCTTGGCAGCCTGGAATAGTCCCACAGTGGTGCTGGTCTATTTCCTGTGTGTGCTGCAGAAGGATTTATGTCCCATCCCCTGTGCTCCAGGGTATCAGTGGTACCATCAGTGATGCCTTTGGGCACTGAGTTTGGTATTTGGAGCACTCCACAGGAGACTGACTCTCCCACACCTGCACAAGTTAGAACACACAGTATCTCCTCTCAAGAAAACATTTCACCCTTGTGCCAGGTGGAGGGAATCTGGGAGGCACAGAGCTCCTGCACATGGGACCGTGCCCGGTCAGTAGAGGCAGGTCACTGGGAAAAGCTTACAGAGAACAAAAGGACACTTGTCCCTCTCAGTGGTCACATTCACTGGGGGTTTGATCCAGCTGAGGATGGACCTGTCTACTGCACTTGTAATTCAGTGCAAGGACATGGTGGCTGATTGATGGATGGGGTCATGTGAAGTGGCTGCCTGGGACAGCAGGACACGGGGCTTGTGCAGGAGGGATCCTCATACAGCCAGAGCTGCATGAGAGATCAGGGAGCGTGGTGAGCCCCAACAGTGTCAGCGTGCTGGATTGAGAGCCAGCAGAATGTCTGTTTATCAGCTGTTATGTATGGAACATGAGCAGATCTGGGTTCAGAAACAGGTTTCCACGCAGCTGGATGGCCCATGCGGGCTGGAGTTAACCCTGTGTAAACGAGCCATCACTTACAGTTTCACACTGAAGTGGGACTTCTGAGATTGATGATTGCTTCTTCACAAAAGGTATGTGAAATCTCATGCTACTGAAGCCAGTTTTCCTTCTCCAGCAGTTTCTCAGTGTTGTTGGTCTCGCACCTTTAACAAGCTTTACATTTGCTGGGGGAAAATGCATTATAAAATGGTATCTGCTATGTCCCATGACTGCTCTGCTTGCCTGTAGCCTGCCTGCCCTTCCGGAAAGCCTGGGATAAGCCAACAGAAGTTCCTTTCATTGTGTGGTACTGCTCTGACTTTCTTTCCTGTTGCAAGCCTATGGATGGTGCTGCTAATTCACTTATGACATTAACCTGGCCGGAGGCTGTCCCACTCCTCGCTCATGGAGGCAGAGTCAGAAGATTAAACTCTTGAGGTTAAATGAATGACCTGGCAGTTCTGCTCAGTATTTCTATCTTGCTCTGTGGTGAATGGATGGTGGTTGGCCTTTATGCAGCTGATTAGAAGAAAGTGGTTAGAGAAAAAGCCTGTATTAAGGCAGCTGCTATTTTTGGGCTGTGTGATGAGAGAAACACTGGCTTGGCCACCATGCCTGCCTCCACTGTCTGAGGCTGGAGGGTGGAGGGAGGCAGGGTCAAGCAGAGCCATGGTGGTTTTCCCACCCACCCCCAGAACCTGCAAGTCCCACAGATTCTCTGTGATAAGAAATACCCCTGTGGTTGAGCCCCTGGTCCTGCCGCACTATGCTGGTGTCCCTGCCCCGTGGTGCCAGATTGCACATTTGGGTTTGCAAGCCTTGAATCCCTCCAGTGACTCACCCCAGAGTCCTCAGCACCATCCTGTAGACCCAGCTCAGCCCTCACCCTGCTGTGCTGGGGAAGCATCTCCTCGTCCCCAGCCTTGAGCTCACTCTGTGCTGTGAGGTTTGCACTGCAGCGAGCAGCTGGCTGGAGGCTGTCTCAGCCCAGTGCCCAGGGAGCCTCCATCTCCCTGACCTCACTGGGGAGAGGGGCTGGACCAGCACAGACTTGGGCAAAAGAAGGCACCTGGTTCTGCTCTTACTGAAATTTAGGGACATATGTGCTGTAACTTTAACATTGGCTTTATCGATGTAAGGGTTGTTTCCACTTTAACTTGAAAGCTAAATACACTTCAAAGCTAAACTAACTGACTTTAGGTGCTTTTTGCATACCCTGGTACTGCTCAGAGGCTTTCTTTCACACACTTCTTACACTGCTGCAGAGATAACCACACGAACATGAGCGTGATCTCAGGGACACAGACCAAGGGCTTCCTCTTTGCTGTGGGGACAGCAAAGAGATGTCACTCTCACCTCGCATTGCCTCAGCATTACCTTGCTACAAGATAAATAAATCCTTGCTTAGAGGAAATAATTTTTCGAAGTTACGAAAGACTTCCTTAAAATGTGCATCCTACTGATTTCTCATGCTCTTGGATGCTCAGGCCTGGAAGGGCTTAACTCAAATCCTAAGTGGAAAGATTGTTGCTGGGAAGCACTTTGCAGTGTGTTGGTTTTAAGAGGTGCAATAAACCACTGTAATGGTGTGCCAATCCTCCATACTGTTCCAAGGGATACTGCAGAGGACAGACACTGCATCTGTGATCTGGGCTCTAATCTTTCTGACAGCATCTTACCCAGACATGCTTACCACAACTAAGAGTTATGGTTTTTTAATAGGCATTATTCATAATTTAAAGATGTAGCTTAAAGACATCACAGACTGCTGCCAGAGTTATGATGTACAATCTGCAGAGGTTTACCCCCCATTAGATATTACTGCAGAAGTGACTTAAATCTCCTCCCTCAGTTAAACAATTCTCTAAATGTCATCACTGTTTACAGTATTAGCAGAGCACTCAGTAGTGATGATCTCTGCTCTGACAGCCTGGGAGCCCCTACAAGCAGCCAGCAGATTTACACTTTGCTGAAAACTGGCTCATTATCTCCAGCAGCAAAATTCCTCTCCTAAATAGTCTGGCGTGCTCAAGCTGCAAATGGAGTTTGTATAGACTGTAATAAAATCTGTTTCCTGAACACTCTTCTAGGTGTTTTAGCATTGATTTGTTCTCCTTCCCAAAGGTGAGTGCAGCAGGGCACAGGTGGCAGCCAGAGGCACTGGTGTGTGGTGCAGGCTGGAGAGCTGCAGTAGGATGGGCTCATGGCCACTGGTGTGCTCATGGGTATAACAGGAGTGTGGCAGAGAAAAGGGCACAGGGTTGTCACAGCAAAGCAGGGCCACTGGCCGTCTGCCTGAGTGGGTCTGCAGCAAATGGGGGGCTCCAGGCACCTCCCAGCAGCCTTGCTTGCAGTTGTTGTGGCCAGCCTGCATTTCTAACAGGGTTTCTCCTAATCCTGACTGGGTTCAGCTGGGAAATATGCCATGCTGCATCATCTCCACACACACAAGGTTGTTAACTGCTAAGATTGTTATTCTCATTACACAAGTAATTTTTCAAATTTCGCTATGTCCTTCCCTGGATGTCCATCCACAGCACTGAGTTCTTTGGTCTAATTATGTGCTGGTTGAAACAGTTCTTCCTTCCATCAGTTCTGTGTTTGTTGCTTTTCATGTCATTGATTGCTTGTGTGCTCTGAGATGGGAAGGACAGGAGCTCCTGATTTGCCTTCTCTCTGTTATTCCTGACCTGCTGTGCTTCAGGTTTGTTCTTTCTCTGCTGTTGTTTGTCTTCCTTTTCTTTTTTTTTTTTTTCAAGTTCCTGAGCTGAAAAAAGAGCAGGCAGCAGAAAATGTAAGGGGGGAAGATCACTGCTGTTTACAAGAAGAGCTAAAGCCTGTCTAGCATCAGCCACAGAGTGGTTTCCTGTGTAATTGAGGTAAACACGATTCAGTCAGGAGGGTTTTTTTCCTGTGAGATCCATTGCTTCTGGTTAGGCCTGGCGTCTTGCAGTCCCCAGAGGCTGAAACCCCCTCCACTCCCTTCTGTCACAGAGCTTGGGGATCTGCTGCCATGTCTTCTCCTGCTGGGACAATAAGGTGGCAGAAAGCACTGAGGCAGTGAGGAGTACACTGGGTACAGCAGGAGCAGCTGACGAGACATGCTGGACAGGCAGGGGTGTGTGGGGCAGCAGGGGTGTGACAAGCCCTTTTTCTTGCCCTTCTTCCAAATGGCTGCTAGACATGGCACTGCCTCTGCCCAGCCTAGAGTTGTGTTGATGCTCCTCCAGCTCTGGTGGCAGGGGAAATGCTTGGTTCCTGCTAGGTTGGTCAGTGTTCCATCTCCTCCTGTGTGTGGAGAGGACACAGTTCCCAGCAGTCCTGCCAGGCCGAGTACCACAGGCAGACCCAAAAGCCCTCAGAGAGCCCCAGGGTGGGAAACCTATCACCCAAGCAATTCAGAGAGTGGCATGAGTAGCTCTTGGAAAACAGCTCTGAAAGTCTGAGGGCAGCTAGAAATACCTCTAGGGACATGTGTGCTCTGTCTTTCCATTAACACCATGAAACCAATGGTTGCACAGCTTGGGTGCATTGCAAATGAAGCTCCTTTTGGCTGGTGTGCTGTGCTGGGCAGAGTCGTGCCCTGAGCCCACCTTCCCAAAACAAAGCAGTGCAGCTCTGGGAATGATTGGAAATTTTTCCTTGTCCTTTTTTTCTGTGTGCATGTGAGTGTATAGCACCAAAACCTTAGAGCAGCTATCGTCCATTTACCAGCAAGCAGCTGCTGCTAAGGCCAGAATAGATGGAGCAATGTTGGATTCTTACAGAGGACTGGCCCTTGGCTCCATTGTTTGTAGCACAGTACTTTTCATTCAACGAGGAAGGCACAAACCAGTTATAGTTCAGCTAATCTTACTAATCTTCTTTTAATTAATCTATTTCAATGAAATTTCAGTTCTGCTTGCACAATCAGCCTGGCAAAGGCAGATACTCCTGCAGAAAGAAATCAGCCCAGCAAAAAATCTCTCTTGAGATCAAGCCTGGGAGATATGAGACAAACAAGCAAACCAGATGTACAGAGATAACAAAATAGGAAATTGAAGAACAGTTTATGCTGCTGTCTTTCCTAAGTCTGCTGAGTTGTTTTGTATGTGTGACTAATGTTGCAGAGGCAGCTGCTGCTGCCAACAAGAGCCAGCATCTCATCAGGACTGGTGCAGCACCAACCTGACTCTGCACATGCTGGGAAACAGCAGGAGATGGAGATGGCTGCTGGGAGCCTCTGGAGGTGGCCACAGAGGCCGAGTGCTTTCAGTTCTGCTGCTTTCCAGTGAGCCTCCTTTAGGCTATACCTCCCCAGCTGCATGTGGAGCCAGTCCTGGGACTGTCTGTGTCATCTGATCAACTCCCACCGGGTAGCTGTAAGTGTCCTGCAACAGCTACGTTGTTTTTACTAAAAACTTGAGCAATGTTTCTATTTTAAATGTAGGAACATAACAAAATCCTTTCTAGGTTTGTGGAGAGGGTTTGGAACTTAATGCCCAGTTAGGGCAGATTTTAACGCAAGATTTCAAAGCTTAGAAACAGGATTAGAAAACGGAAGGAGCTTTAGAGCTTTGCCTTAGGGACAGGATATATTTCAGAGACATGGTCTCTAAAGACCAGTACAAAGTCTGGGAGACACTGATGGCAGTGTTGGGCTCCCACTGAGCTCAGGGCAATCAGACTTTGCCATTAATTTCTCTGTAGGCATTTACAGAGCACAGCTAGGAATGTGATAATGGACTCTTCTACAGCTCTGCAAAGGGTGAGGCCAGAGCGTAGCAAAGTTAAATATCTCTCAATAACAGCAAATACTTTGAATTGTAAAGGTGTTATAGATATTGCAGAAACATTTGGTAACTAATTGGCCAGAGTACTTGTGGATACTTTTAGCATTTCCTCTCCTAGAAATTGAACTGAAAAGGCCAACGCTGATGCAGTTATAATCCCATTTCTGTATTTACTGTGTTCTATGACCTCAGGCAAGAGCTCATCAGCCAATTACTGACTGTGTGTGCGTTGCAGAGCATCATCTCTCACTCAACCCGTGCCTCTTAGACGTGTCCTGGGGTCAGTGTGGACTGCAGCACTGTGTTCAGGCAGACCAGCAACAGGCCTGTGTACCTCCTGGGCTGCTGTGTACCCTTTGCAGTAGCCCCTGGAGTCCCAGATGCCATTTCCTAATTGCCACCCCGGCAGATGGTGTGTGGCTGGTGCGGGTGGGATGCAGGGAGCCATTGCTGAATTGGAGAGCAGCACTGGGAGTCCCAAGGCGGGGTGAGAAGAGCTTTTACTCCTGGGGGACATGGGGGAGAACGTCTGGGAAAGCTGGCTTGGTAGTGCAGAAAGCTCACCCTGTGGGTTTGGTTTCATATTGGGTGTCACAAAGAAATCAGCTGTGGAAAAGCCTCCAGATTTTTCTGGAAAGCCTCCAGCTATCTGTCTTTAAAGATAACACAGCCTGTTTCCTCTTTGCTGGCTCATGTTTGCTACATTGCAAACTTGGCTTTCTGAAGGCCGGCGAGGAACATGGGGACCAGTAACTGGCCCGGTCTGACAGAGCAGGAACAGATGTAAAACTTCCCAGGTCAGGGTCCTCTGGTAGCACTGGCACACCCACCACCAAACGGCTGTGTGCCCTGCTCCAGTGAGACGGGATTCAGCTCTGGGCTTGGAGGAGCTGATGAAGTGCCCAGGAAAGGGTGAACTCACTCACCTAGAGGGGCTTTGGACACGAGCAAAGAAAGGGAGGGATGCATTCCCCTTTGGTGGACCCAGCTGGTTGCTCCTCTGGCCCTTTGAGCATGTGGGAGATGTTTCACCAGAAAGTCCCTTGGGAATTGCTTCATCTGACAGATACCTGCACACACACAGAGATATCCTGCAAGTGCTGTAGCATGGGGTTAGACTCAAGAGCATTCTTTGCAGATGCAGTAACCTGACTCTGTGATTCATTTATCTCATGACTTGGTGTTAGCATCAGAGCTGCAGCAATTTCACGTTTAAGGAAGAACCGTCCTATAAATAAAAGAATAATATGCATTGAAGTAGCTAATTGGCATCTCAACACTTTAATATATCCACTTACAATTGCATTTTGTGTTAGAGAGGATTATGTGGGGTCGCCAATGATGTCTTCCTTCCCCTTTGAGGTTTCTGCAATGGGCAGAAAATCATGCTGCAATCACAGGGCTGGTCTCTGCAAATTACTTGCTAAATTGAACTGTATTCTTGAAATTAACTTTAAAAGTCCATTGAACTGCTCTCCCAGAACTGCAAAATTGAAAAGTATATCAAATTTTAAATTACATGTGAAGAAAGCAAACTGGCTAGTTCTGGGGTACAGAACTATGGCTTTTATATGATATTATCAGTAATGGTCCCTGACAGAGTTTTCTGGAATAACAGCACTTCCCTGGATGGGAGGATACCTTATTCTTGATGCAGAATATTTTGCATCAGGCTGTAGTTGTGTCTCAACACATTTATATGATATTTAATTCTCCACTAATTCTCTTACCAGAAGGAATGCAGAAAGCCTCTTACAGATGCTATCAGCCACAGAAATGCTGAAAAGAAGATCCTGTTTTCTGCTTTCTAGCTTAAAAGAGGAGAATGATATTTTCTTTTCTTGAAACAAGATTTTTTTTCCTGAAAAATTAAAGTCCCTTTGAGTACAGTAGTCTGCAGATTTCTGAACACGTAAAAAACCCTTAGAAGCTAAAGAGAAAGGGAATTTTCAGAAGAGAATATAGTTTATTTTATGTTCAGATGATTCTTACCTCCAGTTTGTACTTCATTTTTATAGAAGAGCTGTAAAAACAACTTCAAGGGCTGTATAAAAATTTGTGTTGTGTGAAATGAAGTGTTTGGAGTTCGGTAATATTTGGATTCATATAAGTGTTGGAGAAAATGTAGCATGGATAGACTACAAGCGTGTCTGTCCTTATGTGGCCCCAGCCACCACCCCCTGTGCTCCCCAGGCTTGAGGATCAGGCTGATGAAGAAAAAAACCTTTCAGAGCCTGCCCAAAGACAATGGCCTGTGGCAGGGGAGGGCAGGGGAGCTCTGCCCAGCACAGCTTGGAGCAGCTCTGTCCCCTGGGAGGGCTCCCCGCTGCACCGCACCCAGGAGAGGCTCCCCAGGCAAGGTCCAGGCTTGTCCCGAGGTAGCCCAGCTCCTGGGGGCTGCAGGAATTGCACAGGGGCCTGCAGGACTCTGCAGAGTTATGCCCTGCCCATTTACAGAGGGTTATAAATGCTCCGTGGCTGGGTTTCAAGGAGGCACATGAGCAGGATCCTGTGGGGCCCCGTGAAACAGCGCTGCAGCTGCATCTTCACAGAGACCTTGGACGTCTTCTCCTTTGGCTCTGCTCTTCTCTGGGTTGGGGAAGGTGGTCCTGTCACGGCTGTGTTCCCATACCCTGCCAGTCCTCCACTGCCTGCTGCTCTCTGGGGCACAGGGCAGAGGAGAGGCTGTGCTGGGCAGGGAGATGCTGGATGCACACGGAATTGTCACACACTCCAACAGGACACAGGCATGGGAGATCATTTGTGTCCGTGTAATTGTTGGAGGTGGCCAAAACCTTGTACTCAATGAAGTCAGCAGAGCTGCAGTAAGTTACCCCAGTACACAATGGGGCTATTCATAAGGAGAAGCCAGCCCCAATGTTTTCTTAGCTTTGCCAAGGCACAGCAGCTTGGAAAGACGAGCTGTTTTAATGTAGATGCCCAGTTTTAGGCAGCCAAATTGTTTCACAATTCCAAAGGTCATAATATTTTTAGGAGAACAGCATCCCTGTCTTCAGTTGCTTTTGCCAGAAACAAGGATAAGTAACAGAAGCACTGATTAGCCAAGGCTGGTGCCTTCCCTGTGAGAGAGTCAAGCTGAAGACCTGTCTCCTGCTGTCCCAGTCAGATCTGGTGGCACAAATGGTCCCCCACACCTCATTCCTAACCCATGAATATGGAGCAGGGGCTTGCTTGCTCTCCTTCCGTGTTTTTTTCCTGTCTGTAGCAATAGCTGCACTAAAGCACCTGCTGCTTTGTGCACCTCAGTAGTCTTTATTATGGGGGAGGTATATCACTGCAGAGCCTGTGCTCACCCATCAAGGCTTTGTAAAGTAGTACACTCCCTGTTCTTTGGCTTTTGAAAGATGTAAAGTAAAAAGGTCAAGCTATAAATCCAACCTTGTGTTCATAGGATACATAAGAGGACAAATAAGCATATCTTGTAAGGCAAATGCCTCTTTAAATTATTTCCATCTCCACACATAGGAAGTCACAGCTACTGAAATGTACAGCTCAATAAGTAAAATGTGCATCTAGCCTAGAAGTGCAGTACATCTATTTTCAGGTGCCAGAAAACACATGTTCATCACAAAGACTTAAAAAATTCATTTCCTAAGGACATCAGCACGAGGCTATCGAGGAGATCAAGTACTGGGTAATGAATTTCACAGGCAGAAAAGTGTGCACTATAAAAAGGTGAGCTACGAGGCAAAGTCATTTCCTTAGGAAAAAGGCAAATGTCTCAATGGTCTTGGCATAGGATAACTATATTCTACTTATCTTTGCAGTTTGATATGTAAAGTATGTCTTTTTAAAAGGTCACTTCCTTTTTATATTTCTAGAACAGTCTGCTGCTGCTTTTGGCTGCTTCTTTGGAGAGGTGCTATAGGGCAGGAGTTAATTTTAAAAACACCCACGCCAAAGGTGAAGTCTCACTTTTTTTCCATTCTGGATATTTAAGCAGTAGGAGCTGGTCAGCAAGAACTTTATCCACAATGAAAGAGAATTTATAAAGAAGATGATTAAGCCAGGCTTACTGACTCACGCACTGAGCTAAGTCAGGAGGCTGGTAAAAGGAAGAAAAGGAAATTACACAACCTGACTAACAAATGAGTTAGCAGAGAAAGTAACCACTGAGGTGTCAGCTCGAAGATAGAAGGCTCCCGAAGCCTGAAGTTGCCCAGGGGAATGCTGATCTTCAGGCAGTCTCCAGTCCCATTTTCCCCAGACAATTCCATTATTCTGCAGCATGGCCAGGCTCCCAGTTATCATTTATCTTCTCCATGGCATACGGTGTTAGCGAGTGACAGGGATGGGAGGCCTCCCCAGCCTCATTCATCACCTGGCTTTGGAGAGCACTTCAGTGAGCATCCAGTATTAAGTTAAAAATGTAAATGTTGCCTTTAGCAGGGGTAACGAAATAAAGCTAATCAGATTTCTGGCTGCCTACTTGTGAATCAGATGGATGGGAAAAGGTGTTTGAGTAAGTATTGATTTTACTGATTGCACTTCAAAATTTTCTTGGAAGGTTGTTGTCAAAATATTGTTCCTCAGGAACTTGACCTGCGTGCCACAATTTATCTTAGCACATTTTTTAATATCCAAATTATTTAACATCCCCTTTGTTCTCATATCTGTGCCTGAACAGAGTTTTCTTATTTTCAGAGTTGATGCTTCAGCCTGTTTGGAAAGCTGGTGGGGAGACCTGAGGGGGATCTATAAATAGCATCCTAGTTTGGAGCCAAGAGATTCGGAGTCTGATGTGGCCACCTATGCATGAAGCAGTGATCAGCTCCACAGAGGGCATTTTGCTCTAACCTGAAAGGATCTTCATGGCCATGGCAGCGCTGAGGAAAACCAGAGTTGCTCTGTGGCTTCCCCTGAAAAGTGGTTTACCTACACAGTAAACGGTGTGTTGGAGCTGTATGTTTGTCACTGTGCCTCCAAGTGTTTGCACTGGTGTGCCTGACTGTCCCCCCTCTGGGGAGGGGGACACAGGGCTGGCCTAGGCAGTGTCAAGCACTGTTCTGTCCATGGTGGAGGATACTGGTTCCTGCTCCACATCTTCTCTGGGCTGGGAATGAGCTGCAGCTTAAAAACAGCCTCGTTACGTGGGATATCACAAAATTTCCTGGCATGGAAACAAATAGCACCATGCAGCACAGAGCTGAGTGAAGTTGTTAGATCCACCTGCGTTGGGTCAGATATAAATAAGACTGATGCAAAAGGAGTTGCCAAAAGGGGAAGCAGGCAGTAGCTATGAATTCTTGTACAACATCAGAAAAGTGCAGTGTGCAGGAGCCAAGGAGAAACAGCATAAAATAAAGCAAAATCAGTGTTTTTGTAATAAGTAAAAAGTAACGAGTAATAAAATGTGAAGATTTGGCAACTTACCTTTTTTTTAAAAAATTTTTTACAGTCATGTCATTCTCAACAGTAATTTTTCTTCCAGAATAAAAATAACCATAAACATTTCCCAGCAGATAAAGATCCTTTGGATGAAATAGCTCTTTTTTCACAAGGAGGAGGCTCAGGAGTGCAGAAAACAGAACCTCTTGGCATTAGAGCAGCCACTGTGCCCCAGCCATTCCTGAAAGTTTGTGCTACTGCAGCTGCACCAGCTTCAGACCATACACTCTGAGTGAGGAGAGGGCCAGGAGGCTGCCATTTTTAAAATAGAAATTAGGAAGTCAAAAATACATTTAAATGAAGTTCAGCCTGACTATTGCTTCTCGGAAAGAAAAGTCTGAGGCCACGGGTGAGACTAAAAGCTCATGAGTTTGCACAGTAACATTTCTCTTGTCTAAATTACCCAGTAAAATACAGTGGTGGTTGCAGACTTACATACAGAATAAAATTTTCCAATCCATTTTTTTCTTAGCCTCTTTCAGTGTGCCAGTTACTATCAAAAACTTTCTACCTTTCTGCATTCATGTTTGTAAGAAAAAAATCAATTGATGGTGTGTTGGATCTGAGTAAATTTAACCTTGTGGAAAACAGTTTTCCTGTCAGATTATATGTACATCCCAAAACTTACTTGCAGGGATTTAACACATCTCCTGCTGTTATGCCACATGGATAACAAGCAAGGAATTTTGGGGTTTTCCCTATTTAATGATTTATCTTTGTTTTTACCTTTTTCTGTGTCTGTACATGCTGTACCTGGCCTGGCTCTTACATACTTAATAGGGGAGTACGAGTGCTGGTAGATCTAAGTGGTTTGTGGTGCTGCTATGACATTTATTAGCAGGTGGCAAAACATGTAGCCATGGTAAAAATGTGTTTCTTTGCAGAAATTATATGTTGCATCTCATCCAAGCAGTCTCACACTTTCTCTCAGGTCAAAAAGGAGAGAGAGAAGTGGAGATGGGAGGTTTCTTCTTGCAGTCAGGGTCAAGATATTTACAATGTGAAACTAAATGGTATCTAAAACTGGAGCAAGGAAAAAAGATCCACTTAAAGGAAGTTTGCTTTTGGAAAGGGTTTTCATAGATGATAAAGAATGACCATATGTTTCACCTGGAGATCTCAAAAGACAGATGCAGTGCCCCTCCTTTCTGTGTGTTGGCATGATCTTAGGGCAAGAGGAAAATAACCCAAAAAGGCTTTCCCAAGGTGACCCTGAGCAAAGTTCTGTCAGGGAAGGATCCCACTGTCTCCAGTGGCTGAGGTGTCCCAGTGGTGGTGACTGCAGTAAGCAGAGTAGTAGGAAAACTGCCCTGATGTGGGTGACCCCCTTGAAAAACGTGCTCAAATTTGCATAAACACTTAGTTCTCATTAAACATTTAAATGGAGTGGCACAGAGTGCACCCCACAGCCACACCAGAAGAGAGTTACTCTAACTTAAGCAAGAAGCTCAACAAACCCAGTGGACCCAGACTTGCTGACATAATCAGGGACACAAAGGTGGTACAAAGCTCATTTCTTTTAGCTCCTGTCTTGGATCCCGCTCATCCAGCCCAGAGGACCTGAAGGTTTTGTGGCGCTCCCACCAAGGCCTTCCATGAGAGCCTGGCTTCTGTGCCAGGATAAAGCATGGGGCTCTACTTCCAGGCTGATGCCAGGAAGGGTTTTGGGAAGCATATCACCAAGCAGCAGTTGTAGGAGCTGGGGAGTTGCCAAACAGCCCCTTTTTTGAGATTATCTTCCCCAGGTGTGTAGGGCCTGCCTTGCTCACGGTCTGCAGGTTTTTGTCTTAGCAGAGGAAGGCAGAGCTCTGCACTTTGGACTATGGCATTACACAGCAGATTTGCTGAGTGGCTGTGGGGAACTTTTAAAATAATTGTGCCACAGTCATTCACCAGGGTACATTACATTTGGAATCAGAGGTCACTTTTCTTTCTTTACAAGGGAAAACACCGTGAGTGAACCCTTAATTTTGAGTACACTAGTTCCAAGACATTTGCAGATACCAAGTGGTTTCCTGGAATAACAGCCTCTCTCAAGAGAAACGTCAAATGCATTTAATCAGCCACATTTAGAGCTCTGCTACATCTGCAAATGAATTATTAACGATCTCAAATGTTTTTGAACGATCCAAAAGTCAGGAATAACGCGGCTCTTCAGCTAATCAGCTCTGATTCAGGGCTTCTCCTTTCCACTTTATGCACTAGAGGCTCTGCACCTGCCTGCTGCTGCTAACTGGAGTTCCTGTAGCTCACATTAACCTCTCTGGAGGCGCTTGGGTAGCTGAACAAATGCAAAGTGCAGCTGGCATCCAGCTGTGTCTGTATGGATTTATGCATCACGTAGTAAACAGCCACTGCCCAGTGCCGTGCGTCCCGGGGGGAAGGTACGGGATGCTCCAGGGAATGCTGCTCCCACACAGCAGCCCCCACTGCACACCCCTTGGCCACAGAACTCCTCTGCTCCCGTGATGCCATGTTTGACCTAACTAATGGGAGATGGGGCTGGCTCAGGTGTGTCTGGAGACGCAGGTTTGAATCGTGAGCGTTCTCGTCCGGAGCAGCAAGAATGGCAGAACAAAGCTGGGACACCAAGCACAGCTCGGGCTGCCTGCGCTCCAGCCTTGGCTCCCCTTTGTCACGTTAAGAAAATCATGGCTTGTGTCACTTCTCCTGTAGAGTGAGTGCCTTGTAAAGTGCTTTGGGAAACAGTTACAACTGTCATAGTACACTCAACCCCCTTCCAGCGCACTGTGGAAATACCCCTCTAGAAGGAAATAATTGCTACAATCTCATTTCTCCAGCCAAGGTAATTTGGTTACATTAATTTTTGAATCAACAAGTGTTCTCATTTAAGAGCTCCAGCTGACAAAATAATGGAACCATCAAGAGGCAGATGTAAACAAAGCACTCGCGGTAGCATATGAATTAATGAAAAAAAAACCAAAACAAAAAAGCATTTACTCTTATGGGTACTAATAAGTGAATTCTAGTGTATGTACAAAGAAGAACTACCTCAGGTCCTGAGGAAGGTGTTCAGTAGCTTGTTATATTCAGACCAGATGCAGAATTTCTGTTCAACCTGTGTGTTGGGAAGGACCTTATAAATATGAGGACACAATGAAGCAAGTTTTAAGAGGAAGATCTGAGCAGAAATATTTTGTTCGCTGGACAAAAGCCACTGATACACAGAGAGTATAAACCAGCTGCATCTGGGATGCTGTCAAATCATGGCACAAAAGAGGAATTAAAAATCTGCTCCTCAATTTGCCTGAGCAAAAATTGCAGGGTGGTCACTTTATTTTGTATATAATTATAATAATAAGCTTGATAGTGTATCTGTTATGGATTATGCATTCTGTGTGCATTATTAACAACACGACTGTTTGTCCCACTGCACCCATAAGGAAAACACAAACCACAGACAAATGAAAGCAGAAGCAGCCGTGGCTATTAAGAACAATTAAGCACTACACAGCCTCTCTGCAGGGGGAGGCTCTGGAGTGGTTTAATGGAGCAGATCTCATGATGGGATGTACATTTGGATAATGCTGTCTTGCATATTCAGGTATAACTATCTGCTCTTCTGAGCAAGCTCTATCTGCATAGCAAGAGGCAGCTATAGCTACCAAGAGAGTGCTGCCTATTTAATATTTTCTCATTTCATTTAATTTCAATATAGAGTTGGAGATGAGTTTGTTGGAAATAAAGCACTTCATAGGGAGATTAGTTGTCTACTTTCTGTGGCTTGAAGAGGAAAAAGTATTGATGTCACTTTTTAGCCTGAAATCAGCTTGAAGCTTCCATATAGTTCTGTTAGACAAAGTGCAATTCTGTTATTTCAAGCACAACACCCCTTTTCTTTTTTGTGAAGATGAACCACAAAGTCCCTAATGGCTTGCACACACTGTAAATGAGGTGGTCTTCTAAAAAAGTGATTTAGTTACTTATGCCAAGATTTGGATTTTCCAAAGCTTACTTCCTCTTCTACACAGTGTCTGACAGCATCTGTCCTTTTATGCATGGGTTTGTACTACTGGTTTCTTAGATCCAAACTCGTTCTGGTATCCCAAATTTTTATTGAGTAAGAGCCTAAGAGCCTGGAGACAGCCAAACAGCTCCCCAGGGCTTTGGTCAGCTCAGGAGCCTGGGTAGCAAGGGAGTGCTACAGGCTACGGCAGGAGGGGAATGGTGCCAAGGAACTCCCACCTGTCATGCTTCACCGTGTGTGACATCTCTTCCAGGTCCCACACACCCCTGGAAAATCAGATATTTTACTGTCTGCTGTATGTTCAAGGAATAATGGCTGGAACAGGGGCTCAGCTCCTGTCAGCTGCACTTGCTCAGGGTAATGGTGACACTGAAGATGAAGTTTTATTTCTGCAGCCTTCGTACTTCATTAGACATTGCCTTGCCAAAAATCATCCCCACCCCACTCAGCCCAGATGAGCTGCTGGAGAATACCACAGGGAAAACCACTTTTAAACTATAATCCTGGAAATGAGCTGTCCCAGTGAAAACCACATCTGACTCACAGAGTTATGCAAGCACATTTCCTTCTGTCAAAGAGCCAGAACCTTTCCAGGCCATCTACTGCAGGTCATAACAGGAACTCAAAAGACACTTCAAGTGTCCAGATAGTGTGCTGAATACCAAAGGCTTTCTGTGTATTTATGTGACATGTAATGGTCATTGCATGAAAAAGGAAATAATATTTTTATCAGACAAAGCAATGCTGTTCCCCACAGGGAAGTTGTCTGCCTGCCTTGCCTTGGAGCCTGGCTTCTTCTTTGTGGTTGTCATTGTGAGAGAGGGAGGGGGACTCATCTGCAGAGCTTCCCAGCTACTCCAGCAGAGCTTTCCAGAGCTCACATATGAAGGTTCCCTTTTGTATTTTTTCAGAGCTTCATCATAGAGCCTGTCTGGACAGGGCATTTATATTCCTCCTGCTGCCAAGAGGCACTGATACATCTCTTAATTATGTGAGGCCCAGTTTTCAGTTGTAGGTAATGCAATTATTACACTGATTGACTTCAGCAAGCTCTTTAGGTACTCCCTGACCTTATGGGTAATACCAGCTGATGTTCTTATGGCCCAGAAAACCACAAGTTTATGCTAACAACTTAATCTGTAGGAAAAAATATATTTCAGAAGAGTCATCTGTAGAAGTAAAAATATGTTTCCAATTAGTATAACTTTATCAACTGTCACAAAGAAACACAGTGGATTGTCCAGAAATAATTTATTCATCAACAATAAAACACTGAATAGAAAAAGCCTTGTAAATAAAACTATATATATATAATGCTTTATTTTTTTATTCGATACCACACAAAAACCACTACAGACAGTAACAAAATAATCCAATTAATCCTAAAAATTTCAAATTATAATTGTCACTCTTCATTCATCATGTTTTATTAACAATGCAAAGGTCATTTGTTTACATATTATACTTTTACTTGATATCATTAAATTGTTTCTTAAAACACTTGAAGCAATTTGTTGTTTGCCCCATAATTTATAACATATAAGTATATCAATAAACAATATAACAGCTCTGAGAAAGATATGCAGACTGTTCAGTGGTAAATAGTCTACCATAGGTTGTTTAGTGGGAGAGCAGGAATAAATCACAACTGAATTGGGATAGAAGTCAACACATTGAAGAGAAATAGTACTTGGGGAACAATTACATGTTTTCCATTGCTCGCTTGGTAATGTGATCTCTTTCAAGCTCTGATTTCTCCTGTTTTAGATACTCCAGCACCTTTGCCAGCATATCCTCATCCAGGTACTGCCTGGCTTGCGTGTCATCAGCTTCCCCGGCCACGGAGAGCCTTTTGCTGAGCGAAGCCAGCTTGGCAGCCTCCTGCGGTCCCAGCTGGTTTAGGTGCTCTCGGATGGCCTGCTCCAGGTGCTCCTCTTCCTGCAGATTGCTCTCAGAAGCTGGAGCTGGGACTCGTTTCATCTGGTTCGTATTGATCACTTCAGGGTATTTTGCCAGCACCTTTGCCAAGTAATCGGCCAGTTCTTCATCCTTCTCATCCAGTTTCTCATACTCCGTTTGTCGCCTTTCCAAATCGTTCATCCAGGAAGCTTTAGGGAACAGGTGTCCTTTCAATCTTCTGGGAATGTAAGACAGTCTCGGCAAATCATTCTCTTGATTAAGACGATTTAGTAAGTAGGAGGGATTCTGATTAGCTAAATTGTCATTTCCCAGAAGGCTGACAATATCTTCAATATTGAGGTCTTCAGGTAGATTTTCTGGAATAAGAGGCTGCTTCATGTACCCGTTTTTAGAGTTTATATTATTTTTAAATATATCACTCTGTCCTAGATTGGTTTCAGTTATCTCATCAAGGTCTTCTGGGAATTCCATTTCCTGCTCAGCTTCCAACCTTTCGCTCTGAAGCTGCTTTTTTTCTCCAGCTTTCAACATGTCTATCAAATCCTCAGGAGGAATTTGCAAATTCCTTGAGATTTCTATCAGCTGAGCTATAGACTGAGGATCAAATTGTTTATCCAAAAACATGGATGCTCTTTTTTCCTCAAGTTCTCCTCCAGTCCTTAATTTCCTATTCCCAGCACTACCCATCAGCTTCTTCAGGTAATAATTCATTAGCTTTGAAACATCCTCTGACATTTGATCTTTATTTTCTCTTCTTATTTCATCCTCAAGGAAGCTGAGTTTTCCTGATCTTTTCATTTCCTCATCAATTTCCTCTTCATGTTTATCAATTTCCTCTTTGCTATCTTTTATCTCTTCCTGGGTTTGGCTTTCCACTTTTTCCTCTATGGGATTCCAATCTTCTCCTCCAACCACATCTTCATAGGCGATGTTATTCACTTTATACACATCATCTTCATCATCTGTATACAATTTCTGGTCCTCATCCAGCCTTTCTTTCTTGTGGTTACTGGGTCCTGCCATCTTCCCCAGCTCCTGGAACACCGACTCCAGCGTGGCAAGGCTCTGGGGGGTGTACTGCTCTTCCACGATTTCGTTGGTACGCTTGAAGGGACTGTCTCTTGAACCATCTTCATAGCGCCCAAGTGGCATTTTCAGGTACTTTTGCCACCTCTCAGGCCACTTGTAAGCCTCGTAATCATCAGTTAATCCAGCTGGGAAGTTGTTATCTGAACTCAGACCGTAAGGTTTATTCTCCTTTGGGCCAGCTTTTGACTCCTTCTCAGCTTGCCGCAAGGCTTCCAGCATTACCTTAACCCACTGGGACTCATCTTCAGTCAAAGAATCCCGTACATTATCCGGGAGGTGAAGCTGATCCTTGCTTTCTTTCTGTGGCAGGAGGTATGGGACACTTTGATAAGAGTTGTAATCAGGGCTGCTTTCTCCCTTGTTGGTTTGCTTGCGAAGGTCTTCTATGTATTCCAGTGCTTTGATCATATCGGGATTTGGGAGCCTTTGTAAGTTTTTCATTGCATAGTCTGGATCTTTCTGAAGCAGCTGGTGCTGCTGGAAGGAGGCTGCATCAACCCAACAGATTAGGACAAAGAAAAAGGTGAGAGCACAGGCTGCTCCAGGCTGGAAGGTTTTAGTTTCTGCCATATTTAAAATATTTCCTTTAAATAAAGAAGAAGAAGAAGAAGAAAGAAGCTGTTAACACATGGAGACAGGCTTAGGAAACAGAGCTATGCAAGAAATTTCTTAACTCTATGCTCCAACATTAATTTTCCACTGGCAGCACCAAAGTACAAAATACCAATCCTATATAACTCGTGAAATGCCCATAGACATGTCTAGATATCTTTTTGATCTTGAGAACAAAGCACCTAAATGACAAAATCGGTGTATCCATACAATTAAATGCTGTTTGAAATAGTAACATTAAAACTACAGACAGAATTATTTTGTGAGATTGCTCCATAAGGCATCTAATTTCATGCCAGGGCAATACTGCTGAATGGTGCTAAACTACAATAAAATTAATGTGATGAAGTGGAGAACATGGCATATAAAATTACTTGCAAGTTTATTTCTGTCAGTACTGATAGTACGGAAGCTATTACCCCCTTTATTTTGCTATTTCATTAAAAAAAGTTATTCGTATTACAAGTGAATATCAGTTAATGACTCTATGAGTCATCTTCCTAGGGCAATGATCCTTTATATGAGCGGAAAACTATAATTTATCCTAAAGGTACAAAATAATTTTATGGAATACTTTAAAGCCCATCTTGGAAAGGAGCTCGAGTAGGTAGGGTCTGAGTGGTGATTTCATTCATTTGCTTATTCATTCACTTCAGCAGAAATTGAATCAGGTCCCAGGACAGGCAGAAACATGACCACTGGCAAATTTGGTTAGAATAGATCGGTAGAAGCCCATGTCTGCCCAGCTTACAGCAGACAAAAATAAACTCTGGAACAGAACTGGGAAAAATATGCCTCTGACAGAATTAAGATGATTACAGCATCACTGTGCATGAGGATAGAGCTGCAAAAGCCCAGCCTCGCAGGGAGCTGGGCACCCTCCACACAGCGCAGGGGAAAATTGCCATCAGTGGTTCCCTAGGACGTGCTCAGGCACTGGTACACTGGGGCCACGGGACAGATTAGACTCTTTTCTGATCCAGTTACATTAACAAACAAGGTACAATAATGAGAAAGGAATGATAAAGATAGAAACTGCTTTGATTAATTGACCTATTTTGGTTCCTTTGGTTTTGGGCTTGGTAAAAGCATCCTGGTGGTTCATGACAGCCTGAAAGAGCTGTGTACACCAATGTTTTCCCACGGCTAGAAGTAGAAAGTGAGCATGAACACGCTCATTTCAGCTCACTTGTAGATTTTTCCATGCAGTTTTTGTCTTTAACATAATGTGACTTCACTAAATAATTAAAGCACTATCAGTTCAGAGAGCTGCTTATTTTCCCCCCTTAGTATGCATGAGCAGGCTAACAGGCATAATAGCAAACAATTTCCCCAAACATTTCTGTCTTCAAGCCTGGATACATTTGAGCATTGATTTCACAAAGGATTAGTTCTACAGCTGATTAGAAGGTCCCACCCCCCATCTCTGAGTTTGCCCTGAGACAAAGCCAAGACATTGCTTCATTTTCTGTCACAGAAATGGCACTAGCCCTGTACATAAATATATATCTCCATAAAAAACCAAACCAAAACAAAACCAAAACACCTAATTTGCTATTTCTGTAGCAAATATGTGAAATTAATACTTTCTTTTTCAGCAGAGACTGGTTATTAACAGAATTAGTCTAATTAGCACATGAGAAACTGTCCTTTCCAAGGAATGGGGGAAGGGAGAGTCATTCTATAATCATCTGCCAAGCACCTCCCACTCACAAAGAGCAGGAACTCACCCTCCTTCGCTGCACACAGTTTGGATTGTTACAGGCTTTGCAAGAGCATCCCACTAAAATCAAAATGTGTGCAGCTAGGCAAAGTTACTTTAGTGTTCCACAAGGATGATGCTCAACTGGATAATACCTTCACAGGAATAACAGATCATTGGCTCCTCTCTACATATTTTGTGTGCATTTGCCTCTAGGTCAATTTTTACTTCTAATTTATTGGTAGATGATATTTGAAAGCCTTGTCAAATAGATTTGGGAATGGTTATTTTTAAAAGCTTTGAGTTCGGGTCGTAAATCTTGTCATTAAATATACTGCGCTATCCAAGGTAAGAGGACCCCTCCCCAGTCTTTCATAATTTGGTTCCACATTTGATTTTAAAAAAGGACATTTTAGCCTATCTTTAGGAAATATTGTAAACATTCTCTCCTGTGCCTCTCAAAGGACAATATGCTAAAACAGCTCTTTTGTCTCCAGATCGATAACTGTGAAGCCAGTCTAGATGGAGAGCATATTTTCTCCTCTATTAGCACCTAACAAACAGGAAAATCATCTTTTAGCCAACAAATGAAGATGAAGAAGCTCCTCTTTACAAAATGAGGCAATCATGACCACAGTTTAACCCGTACAAAGACAATGCAGACTGAAAAAAGTTCCCTGGAAAACAGACACAGAAAATATCTCCTTTCTGGGATGTTTCCATGGTAGCAGTAATTTTCTCTCTCGTTCTCTTAGCAGTTGTTTCTGAGGTGACTGTACTGTTTCCAGTGAAATTTTGCTATGAAAACTCATAGGTTTTTCCTATAGATGTGTCCCTGCCCTGAGAGTCTGAGGTGAAACCTAACAGCAGTTTTCCACAAGGAAAAGAAATATATCATGCACCCTTCCTCTATTTTTTTTTCCAATAAATAACACAACTGCAGTAAATTCGTCTTGTTTAAAAGCATCTCTAACCCTTTACCCTGTGGAAAGGACTGAAAACACAAACAAAACAGCAACGAAGGGTAAAAGCCTAAACCCACAGCAGTTCTGGTGAACAGAATGACTGTTTGCGTACGGATCCATCTGGGAAGTGACTCGGCGGGTGTTTGCATCCGAGGGAACCCCCCGCCCATCCGCCGAAGCGACCCGGCATGACTGAGTGCCATCGCTCCCGGGAGCGCTCTGCTTCCCGTCCGAGCCGCGGGCGGTGCTGACAGCACTTACATGGAATATCTACAGAGACAGGGCTACATTGTATAGAGATGTGCTGCCTTGCGAGCCCCAGCCCCGGCACCGCCGGCTCTCGGTGCCACTTCACCGCTCGCTCGGTGCCGGATCCCCCTGCGCATCCCAACATCCCTACATCCCAACACCCTTACATCCCAACACCCTTCCATCCCACCATCCCTACGCCCCTACAGCCCTTCAGCCCTACATCCCTACAGCCCGGCAGCCCTACCTGCGCTGCCGCCGCTCCGCCGCTCCGCCGCCTTCAGCACCCGGACAGCGCCCGCTTATACCGCCCTCGCCGCGCGTCACGGCCCCGCCCCGCCCCGCCCCGCCCGGCGGAGCCTCCGCGGGACCCTCCGCGGGCGGAGCGACCCCCGGGCCCGCACAGGGCGGCCAGACACACGGCCGGGTAAAACCGGCAGCGGAGAAAAGGGGGAAGAGAAAAACACGGGGAGAAAAGTGAAAAAGACGGAGGAAAAAAGCCACGAGGAAAAACAAGAACAGAAAAGGGAGGCAAGGAAGAAAGAAGGAGGAAAGGCAAAAAAGGTTTAAAAAGAAAAAAAAACAAAAACAAAGGGGAGACGTAATACAGCCAGTGCCTTCTATTTCTTAGCTCCCACAGGCTGGGAAGAGGGACTTGAACACGACCTACACCTCGGGGGTGGGTGAAGCTGACCATCACCCTGGGCGGGTGCCTGAAGATGATTCACACCTCGGATGGGTGGCTGAAGCTGACCCTCACCCCAGGTGGGTGGCTGAAGATGACCCTCACCCCGGGTGGGTGGATGAAGCTGACCCACACCGCGGAGGGCGGGTGCCGGCCAAACCAGCAGCAGGGACACGTGCTCTGACACGGCTGTGAGGCAGGAACAAAGCTGAGGACACGCAGGGGCTGGAGGTGCGTGTGAGCCCAGCTGTGAGGAAGAGCCCGCACCCCAGGGTCAGTGTGAGTGTGTGCGCCTGGCTGTGCCCGTGCCTTGGCAGGAGATGGCCTTTCAACACCTATGTCCAGCAGGGGGTTTTATTTCCTTTCTTTAGTTCATTGACTGAGCTATTGTGGCACGTTTCTGGCTTTGTCACAGGGCAGGGATAATTCATGGCATCTGTGGCCTTGTCATCAGGTGTAGGAGGCCCTGAAGCTCTGGACCAACTAGAGATGGGTGCTCCTGAGGGAGGGGGCTGAGGGGGAAATGACACCCCTCCATGGTTTGCCTGAGATAGATGGAAAAACTGCAGCATGCTGGGGAAAGACAAGGCAGACTGTTCCTCCTGCCCCAGCCCGTGTGCTCTGCCAGTGGCTGTGGCATGGGACAGGGGCCAGGCTGGCGCTCCTCTGGATGGGGATGGAGCCAGAGAGGGACTCCCCATGCCTGGCACCACTGCCAGGTGCTGCTGAAAAGGCCCTTGCAGTTTTACCTCCATTCTCAGCGCTCCAAAAGGGCAGTGCTTGCAGGCCTGGATCAGTGGGGTGAGTAAATACCACTGAGCCATAAATCACAAAGCACAAGATGTAACACACGGCTTCAGCTGATGCTCAGAGTTTTAGCTTGTTCCTTCTGCTTCCATTACAGAAAGGATGTTTTAGTTTGGCTTTTAAATAAGGATTCCTTTCCCCCAAAAATAAATCTTTCCTGACAATTTTGACCTTTTACAGCACAAAATGCAAAAAAAACCTAGGATGAAAGTACCTTTCAAGACAATAAACATTACAAAATTAAATTGTTGTAAGAACAGTAAGCTAGAAATAATTGTAGCCATGAACACAGACAAGATGACAATCCTGGCTGCATTTGCTGTAGTTGACATGGAGATCTGGAAACAGTTCTTGTTTAACCTCACATAGTTTTATGAGTAAAATACAGTATCAGTTTTTGTGCTGAAACTCTTCAGCAGCAGCTTTATTCTGGCCCCAGATTCCATCCAACACGCTCGCTTTCATTACCGGACCCAGGAAGAAAAGAGCCAAACAAAATATTGCATTAGGGCCTGTGATAGAACCCCCGAAGAAGGGAAACAGAAAGGCATTGCTGCAGGAAGCAGAGGGCAAGGTCCAAGTGCCCTCTGAGCAGCTGGGAACTGTATGCTGAGCACCACATCCCCCTCAGCAAGGCTCTGGATGCCCACAAAACACAGCTCTGCAGGCATTGCTATCGCTAATATGCCTCAGTCCGTTGATAGAATTCTCAATGTAATCAAAACCAACAAACAAAATAATAAGAAAAACACCCAGGAGAAAATTACTCAATTCAGACTTTCAGGAATTTTCTTGTGCCTCTGCAGGTATTTCCAACAGGCTCCTGTGTATTCTGTCACTACATGACTAATACTTATGGAGCAAATTCTTTCCCATGAAATCATCCTGCTGAGCCCCATCCATCTATCCCTGATCTTCTGCATTAGAGCGTGTTTCAGACCACCCAAATGATTTGGCACATGAGCAAGATTCCATCCTCCTTAACCACTCACCTGAGATTTACAGCATATGAAGTCAGGCAGACACTTAGGTCTCTGCTGTGGCTATTCTGGGTTCAGTGGATAAAATTTTCCAAAGGCTCTCTACAAACCATCTGTCAATTTTACTCCATATCAAAAAGTGTTGCCTGGACTTTGTGCTTATGATTGATTGCATCCACAGAGCCCTATAAGGAGGGCCTTACTGAATGTACTTTTTTTGGTCATATTGAGTGTACAGCATTCTTTTCCTCAGAATGAGTCATGCAACAGAAAATTGGATCTGTTCTGTCATCAGAAGTTCCGTGGCATTTTATACAAGAGTAAGATCACATCACAGCATCTCTGAATTTTAGGAAATTGCATTAGAATTAGCTCAATATCAAGTGTTTAAGCAAAGGAGCTTGGTAATCTTGTTTTTCTGAGTGAATTTTGACCACGTTGCATCCTTTTGTGGATCCTGGGAGCAGCCCAGCTCTATCTGCAGTGATTTCTCTGAACAGCTTGCCTTGTCACATGCTCTACCTTACCTTGTCATGCATCATGAGAAGATAAAAGTTAATCAATCAACCCTGCACCCTGCAGCAAAGGGCTTTTATTTCATTTCATGCAAGAAAGAGGGCACAGGGTTGGGAGGGGAATTTCACTGCAGCAAAGAGAGGCAAGAGGGTTCCAGCCCGCTGGGTTCTGTCATACCCCAGCTGGAATATCATCATCCCTAAAGTCAGTGGGAAAAGTCAGGAAACCTCTCTTGAGGAGGAAGGACGGTCTGGCAAGGGCCAGGGGCCTTGGGGTCACTGTCCTTGTGCCCAGGCCACGGGACACACCAGTACCTGTGGGGTGATGGTGGCCAGAACCACCTCTGTTCACAGACCGTGGCCTCCCACCACACCTGCCCAGCTCCCAGGAGAGGATGGAATGATGATCTTGCTGGAATGACCATCCCAGCAGCAACACAGAGGCAGTACATTTGTCTGCCTGCTGTGGCCCTTTTCTAAGCACCAGAATGGTTTGTAGTTTGTGCACTTCACTTCAGCTCTAGCTCTCTCCTCCTCTAATTGGTGCCACCAAAGATTAGCACTGCTGAAAAATAAAGCAGGGTTGTGTCAATATTGATTATTTCCCCCTTCTTCTGTTTCTAGTAGCAACTAAAAATAATTTACAATTCATTACAGACATGACATCTCCTGCAGAATAAATGCCATTGTCACATTTAAAATTCAGTCCATATCTGACTTGAATATCTTCATTTACTCTGTATATAATGAGAAAGAGGAGGTTTTCTTCCCTCAGAAAAAGCTCATCTGCCATCATAGATACAGATTCTTTTAAATTATTTTAAAGTACTTGAGCTCTGCTTATGTCCAACATCAGACTCGTCATTTTCTGCCCATTTTGCATGCTTGAAAGATCAATCATATTTGTATGCAAATATTTTTGGCCTCCCTAAATTTAGTGCATAATAAATGGCTCAAATTTCATTTCCAAAGCCATAAGGGGAGGGATAAATACAGCACTGAAAGGAAAAATAAGGGCTTTGCAGTTTGTAACCACAGTCCCTTAAAAGCAGGGATGTCAAGGCAAGCGTCCACTGGCTGTAGATCACTGGGCTTTATTCAACACTGCAACGAGATTAAGCAGGTTTAACACCAGCCTGCCCTACACACCTCCCTGAGGGGACATTTCAAGAACAGGTTTTGCTGGGGAAAAATAAAAAAACAAACCCAGACTTTCATCCAACATTTGCAAGTTCAGGATTTCAGGCTGCCTGCTTATAAAAAAAATAATAACTCTGAAGAGGAGCCTCCGGCAAGGTGCGGCTGCCACCCCTGAGACACGAGGGTGTGCCCAGTGCTCGGCACTGGGAGCCACCTCTCAGCAGCCCAGCGCTCTGCACCAGGGCTGGGGTCATCTAAGGCTCTGTGCAACGCCGGCTCAGGGACCTTCCCCAGGGCTTTGTCACCCCTCAAGTGCCTCTCGTTTTCTCCAGAGACTGCTGGAGGAGCCCAGCCCCGCTGCCTCACTGCTGCTACCTGCCCAGGGACCTACACTCACCGTGGGATGCCTCAAGCTTGGGATAATCAGGCTCCACCCCATAGGAGAGACGCCCTGCTCAGGGCAGGGAAATGGGATCCAGCAGCTCAGCCAGGGCCAGAGGGGCAGAGAGGGCTGTGCTGGAAGGAGCGGCAAAAGCAGCAGATGAATCAACAGGGAAAGAGTTTACTGCTATACTTGTTTCAGTATAGCAGCCTCCACTTTGAGTATCCTGCACAGGAATAGCAAAACACCAACGGATTAAGGAATAGAATATATGCCTTCTCATAGAACCAGCAAAGTATTTTTATCTCCAGGCCTCCCACACACATACTCACATATTTTCTCCCGTGGAGTTTCAAGGCTTTTCACAAGCCTGTGACATCTGCTTACCAATATTTGGTGTAAAAATATCGATATCGGCTCTGCATAGCTGTTCTGAGTGCTACATTTACCAGCCAGTAAAGATCAAGAGTCTCCTGGGAGCTGGCTGGATCAAACTGTCATGATTTCAGCACTGCTTTGCGTCAGACAGCAGAATTTAAAGTCAAAACACAGATAGTTCAGGGAGGAAGACAATGTGAAGCCCTGAGTCATACCCTGCTGAGAGTGAGGAGACCAGATTAATAGACAGCAAACATGAATGAAACCGAAGGGCTCATTTAGTCATGCGGCTGCTTCTGAAACCCAAAATAGGATTTATTTTTAGTGGTTGGGCATGAAAAGAGGATTTC
Source organism: Ifrita kowaldi (assembly GCA_013398055.1). Taxonomy (NCBI): domain Eukaryota; kingdom Metazoa; phylum Chordata; class Aves; order Passeriformes; family Cinclosomatidae; genus Ifrita; species Ifrita kowaldi. The sequence goes on along the minus strand of VZRS01011433.1, from coordinate 1,085,922 downwards.
TTTGCACTTTGCCAAGGAGAAGTTGAGAAAAGAGTTTTAATTAGCATGGGGCAGGCTCCTCTTTGCCTTGACTCCCCGAGGGGCTCAGCTGCATGGCTGGCTGTGCTCACAGGCTGCTCTAACAACTCATCATCCACGGGATGCTGCACAACCCGGCAACTTTCAGCATCATTCAGGTATGGAAGAGGCAGCCTTTCCTCCAGCCCCAGCCCACTCTCCTTTGCTAAAGCTGAGTCAAAATAGTCTGCTTGTAGCCAGGTGGGGTTTTTTTGAGGAGCTGCACCATTCCCTACTGCTGGCTCGTGGGGGAAGGAGACAAAGCAACCGTGTCTTGGCAGCTGGAGAAAGTGCACAGGTTCGCCCCAAATCATTGGAGATTACATAACTGAAACCTCTGAGCCTTTCAGAGCAGCTGTGGCAGCAACCAGCAGCAGCAGCCAGCAAAACTGGTTTGCCTCTGCTTTCCCTGTGCGTGCCACCTGCTTGTGGCGAGATCCTCAGCTGGTGTGAGGGTCCAGCCTGGGGTATTGGCCACCTTGGAGTATCTGGGTCAGCCAGGATTGCCCTTCAGTGATGATATTTTTGTGAGAGAACACAAAAGTTTTACATGGGAGAGAAAAAAGTTTGCACAACAATGATCTGTGCACACATTAATGTGAGTTTTCATTTTAAATAAACAGAGAGAAGTGCTTTCACAGCTGTGCGTAAGATTAGTTCCATTATTTAGTCCTCTGCTAAATCATCCAGCAATTCTGCTCTGCAGAAACTTCATGATCTTGGGGCTAAGTCATTTCTATCCCTTACTTACATTAAAGCCTCATTAATATTCACATTAATCACTCATAAACATGAAGAAGCTCAGTGATTTTGGATCTCCGTGCCTCTGGCAGAAAAGTGTCCATTTTGTTATCTGCTGCCTTGTCTGAGTCTGGAAACACAGGATAGGGTTTAGAATAGAAAAATTGCCACTCGCAATTAACACTTCTGTGCTTCCTCTTTTTTTTGGGGGAGTTCAACCATTCCCAAAGCATGAGCCAGCATGCTGGCATTACTGCACGTGGGCAAAGGCTCTTCCATCCCCACCCCATTAGGGCAACAGGTGCTTTAGCAATGGAGCATGTGAGAATGTATGTGTTAAAGCCAGGAGAGCAAAAAGCCATGCTCTGCTTCATGCCATAAAATTATCACAATTTTCTCGTGCGTTGTCCTTGTCAGGGTCATTTGTTTCACTGGTTTCATTACTGCCCTTTTTGTGGCCACAGGTTTGTCCTTTGCTCAGTACACACGTGCGTGAATTCCAACCCTATTGCTACAGTAATTTATACAGATCTGGGTCAAAATCACATCTAGTATTTGGTCAAGAATGTGACAAAAATAGACAAAAGAGACTCAGTGCAAGGCACAGCACAGAGACAGTGTTATGGAATTTCCTCCTTCTACAAGAAGAGGGCAAACAATTTGATTTGTTAGCTCATGTGGACAAGGCAGAACCATGTCATGCCATGCCCTTTTCAAAAACTGTATACTAAATTAAAAGTTTAGTCAACATAATAATCAGCGATTGCATCAAAAAGAGAGCACAAGTTCATGTCCTCCCATGTAGTTATGGCTATTAGCATTTGTCACATCAGCCTCAAAGCAGAAATCCTGTAGTTTCAGGGTTCAGCTGTGCTGACTTTGAATTTCAGGGTTCAGCTGTGCTGACTTTGAATTTCAGGGTATAGACCCAGGGAGAACTGGCTGGTTTCAATGGCAGCTTCCCTAGTTCCGTGGCTGTGGGATGAAGGCAAGTCCAGATCCTCAGTGCAAAAAGCAGAACAAATGCAGGTTAATCATTTACCCCCCAGCTGCTGCAGGCTGTGCTCAGGAGTGAGCGCAGAACCAGCACAGCCCACTGACCTACTGACACCCACTCCTGGGTGGCGAGGACTTAATGCCATCACACAGACGTGCAGGAGGCAGATTCTGAACAGCAGGAGGCAGAGAAATCAAACAGTGTGATCTGGGAGCTGCACACTTCCACAATGGGCAAGTGTACAAGGAAAGCCACTGCACTCCAGCTAGCATGGGATGGGGTGGGAGCCAGAGTACAGCTGGGTACCTGGCACAACACGGCATCCATCCACTGCAAAGAAGCTCTGTTAACATCTATAATTTCCTTTTTCTTATCACTCAGTCATGAAAGGGTCTCTTGGGACAGGAAAAAAGTGATAGGCAGGCTGCTCCCTTCTCTGGCAAAAGTCAAAATACAAGCGGTGACATTGTTTCTCCAAACAGGCTTTGATCTACAGGACAACTACTAACCTTCTTCAGGCTGGGAAGAACGTTTGTTTGGATGTCCAAACTGTTTTAGATAGCAGTCTCACACCTCTTTCAGCTATCAGAGCCTTGACTGGCAAGTAAAATCCATATAATTAGGTGAAAATGCTGTGATTTTCCCCTGAGGCAAATACTTTCTCTTACATACCTTACTGGTAAGTGCCTGAGATGGGCTGAGTGCCCTTCCCAGCCCGGAGGCTCCTGCCTGGGAGGATACATTTTTCACCAAACTTGTTGCTAGTTCCTTTAATTTGAAGCGCTTCTGCTGCTGCCACTGTGCTGCAAAACATCACCCTGGGTCCATCACTCCAGCAGCAGGGCTGCACACCCCGAAAAGCACAGCCCAGGAGCTGCTCACAGATGCAACCTGCATCCCCAAGGACTCCGTGGCCATCTTTCAAAAAAATGCCAGGTATCCTGTCATCTGTTCCTACTGCATTCAGCATGATGCTGCATCTCATACAAGTGTTCTGCTCTCCCAAAATAAATGGTTTGAGATTCATGGCAAAAGCAATTCATTGCAGCTGTTTAAAATCAGGTCACAAAGCCCTCAATGAATTGCTGTCAGCATCACCCCGAGCGTGGCTCGCAGGTGCTCCTGCATGGACATGGGTCACGGGGAGCTCTTTGGCTGGCTGTGGGCTTCCACCACCGTACCTCAAAGATGGACCAAAGGCCAGATGCTACGCCTGGCACTGGACATCTTGTCTGAAGAACTAAATGGATTACTTGTCCATGCTGGGAGGTTTTCACCATCTGTTGCAGATGTAATATTGATGAGGTTCTCAATTGTACATAACCATTTCATGATGCCATTATATGAAAAACAAACAAACCAAACCAAACCCAGCCCTTCCAGGTTGCTGATGCTTGCTTTTGAGGGGGGAGCCATGACCAATCTGTTTGCTGAGGTGGCTTCTCCTCGGTTTCCCCCATGTGCTGGTGCCTCTTGTGGCAGGTGTGTGTCCCTGTGGTGTGGTGCTGTGGCTCGGTGCCTCTCTGACCACGGCTGCAGAAACCGCCTTTGTAAAGCCCCTGCTGGCTGCTTCTCACCCTGATGCATGAAGGTCTTTTTGTCACTCCTCATCCTCTCTTCTGCAAGGACCTGGCGGCACATGGCAGGTACAGACTTGGTCCTGTGCAGAAGCAGAGCTCCCTGAGCTCCTGGGAAGGACATCAATCCTGTTTCATTCTATTTTTCGAAGAACGGAGGTGCTTTGTACGGGACAGGAAGAAATGGGAAGGAAGAACTGTAACGTGAGGAGACACAGCAGGAGCTGGTAAGTGAAGGAAGCAGCCAGCTGCCAGGGATGCAGCTGCAGTGTGTGAGCCAGCGGAGCACAGGGATGAAGGCTCCTCTGGAAACCACGGACACAGGCTCCAAACTGGAAAGACCAGATGGTGCAGGAGCTGAGGCAGGAATACTGAGTCTCTTTTTGAGGGGCTGTGCCAAGGAGGTGGCACCAAAGGGTAATTAGGCTGATGAACAGTGATATGAAATGTATGAAATGAGGCTTACAATATAAGAGAAATCTTAGGAATAATTAGTTGAAGGGAGAAGTATAACAGAGCAAACCCCAGCACAATCAACCTGCAGGGAAGCAGAAATGCCGAACCTGCTCCCAAAAGTAAATCCATATAAAAACCCCAGTTATGTTTCCTGATTTTTACCCACCAAGCACATATGTGAATTCCAGCCATTTATTTGCTTTTAAAAAGCAGTAAACCCATAGAATTCAAAGTATATGCTTCAGTTGTAATGAGACCAAATATATTTGGAATACTCATAAAATTAAAAACACATCTAAGTGCTTTGAGCAGCAGTCAGTGTTTGCTGAATGAGAGCCCTTAACCATGATTTTTAATTAGTATTGACAAAAACCTTAATACTGAGTTTATGTTGTTACTTCTCACAGCTGCGTAGACAGCCTGGGCTCAGAGACCATCTATCAACAGCAACACCCAGACAGCATTAACTTGGAAACCAAACACAACTGCAGACACTTCTCTGTGCCAGTGGCATCAGACCAAACCAAACCAAACCAAACCAAACCTCTTTTTGTAATCATTGTAACCAAGTACAACCAGTCATTTTACCAAACAATGGCACTTCAGGAGAAGAGATCAAAAAAAAAAAAAAAAAAAAAACAAAAAAAAAAAAAAGAGCAAGCAAGCAAGAAATTTTCATGCAGACAGATTATAGAACAAGCCTGCAAATTTGATTGCTCTGCTGATCATCGAAAGCAACATCTACAAAGCTGCCTACAATCCACTGATAAATGTGATATCTTCCCATGGCTGTATTGTCTATTAGCTGAAGACTACTCTGACCTGCAGAGTAGCTGTTGAATTCATACTTTGCATTGTGCTGAAGTCTTAAATTCATAAAGCAACATGAATTTTAACAATGCTGAGCAAGTCTTGCCTGACATATCAGCTGCATTAGCTTAAAAAAGATAGATCACCAAATACCATAGTATATAACCACATGTGCAGAAAATTATACACACCCCAAGGGGGGGATGGATCAGGGTTTTTAGGCAGAAAAGCAATGCAAAGCAAAGCAATTCAATTCAGGCTGTGTAGTTTTCTAAGTCCCTAAATCCTTACACAGCACAGACAAAAGTTTTGAGATGACCCTGTGCCTTAATGAGGTCTCTAAGTACTTCGGGTGCTGTAAATCATTGCTCTCCAAAACTTATTGTCAACTGTCTTATGAATGTAGAGGCCTTGCAAAGTAGTTGCCATTCCCACATATTCCTTTTGCTTCATTTAGAGGCTACCAAGATACTTTAAAATAATCTGGAACAGCTGTGATATACAAACAAATCCAGCTGCAAAATAGCATCTTAGAGATGCTTAGACCTTGTTTTGCTTGGTGACAGCAAGTGCATCCACTCTTTTGCACAGACAGAGAAGGCAGACATGACTGTAATTAAGAGCAAGTGTAGCACTTGCAGGGGACAGGAGTGGAGGATGGTTAAATTAACCTTCCACAGACCACTTCAATGCTGACACATTCTAACATATGTTTTTTTCTGCAATCTTCCCTGTCCTTCATCACTTTTCTGAGTATTCTCTACTGTGTCTAACCCAGTGAAACCCTGGCTGTGACCAGCAGAATCTGCTGTGAATAGTTTATATTCCAGTACAGCTGTTTGTGCAAGGATTAAGTCATTACACCAGTCTGGGGGAACATACAGCATTTTCTTCTGGTCTAATTTAGTTCAGGTTAAAGAACCTTTATATGTAAGTAGGAATCTGTCCCTCTGTTTCTTTCATTCTGATCTGCAGTGTTTAACAGCATCCTACTACAATAGGGTGTAACTCCTCCTACAGAACAACTGGCAGAGCAGAAAAAAGAGCAGCTCCCATTGCACTTTTCTTACCATGCTTTCCATAATCTTCCTGTAGACTTCCTTGTAGCACTCCAGGGCAGTTAAAGCCTTGGTGGCCTCACTGCTGAATAACATTGAACGCTGTGACCATTCCATTAATGTTATAAGAACAACAGTTCTGTAAGATATTTGCCAATATTTGTTATCTAGAAGCATTTTGAACAGCCACCTTCACAGAAAGGTCATATCACAGAGACAAGAATGTTTCCTTGACCAATTGTTTGCTATTCTCTGGTGCAACCCTGAAATATTTTGAAGCGGTTTGCTTATGACTCAAGAAAGGAAAAAATAAGGAAATAAAAAAGGAAAGATCAGAATCAAAGGTTTTGCAGTTGATGCAGCCGGCTGACATTCATGACCTCTTGTACTATTTTAAACCTAGATTAAAGGTGCACAAGGCAAAGGCAGAGTGGCAGATAACTTGCAAGACTGATGAGCGGAACAGAAGTTTCCAAAGCTGCAGTGGACACTTTTGCACTGACGTACTGGCAGTAGAGCATTAGCCAGGCAGCCAGAGAGCTTTCATCTAAAGCAGCAATATTAGCATGCAGTGCCTGACTACATTTTCATTTGAAGCTGAGCAAGGCAGGCTCATTCTCCCCAGCAAGTCAGACTGATGCATTCTCCCAAGAATCATGCCTTACAGAAAAATAATCATGAAATATTAATCATTTCCTATTTAGAGCTACAACTGTCACAAATGATGTAGCTCTCCCATGTACAACCTCTTGCTGAAAAACTGCATAAGGAACACAGCAAACATCTCCTGCTTCCCAGGCGGAGAAAAGGCCTGGACTGTGCGAGCAGGAGCAGGGACAGTGCCCAGCCCCGCTGCTGAATTGGCTCCTGTGACCAAACCCAAACCAGATCATCCCCTGCCTCCCTACAAGGGTGCCACGTGTGTACAACCAAGCAAATGCTGCCAAAAGGTGCTCACAGAGCTCCCTGCAAAGTGAGCTAAGGGATTGCCCCACTCCCATCCCAGCAATGCCAGCAATGAGCACAGCACAAGAACACGAGGGAAGCACAGCAAATCCGTCTGCATGAGGGTTGATGCTCGGAGCATGCACATGGCCCTACTGAAAGATCATCCTGGAAGCTCTCTATGAGCTTGGAAGCTGCTCATTGAGGCTCAGCCTCAGTGCCCCGTGACTTGCAAGGACTGTCATTCAGCCAAAACAGCAAATAATGAGAAATAATGTCTCTGAATAGCTGATAGGCAATCCAGAACATGGACCATTTGCATAAAACCGTCATTGTCATTTCACACACGCACATCTCTGGCAGTCAAAACCTCACAGTAGATCACTCAGGCACCGAGGGAAAGAAATTAAATCAGTTGTTTGCTACAAATAACTCATCCAGTTGTATCTGACATGACAGTGCCTCATTACTAGACACTGTCAATGCTCCAAGCTATGACCTGTGACCAGGATCTCAGGGCATCAAACCCTGTGTTGACATGTGAAGACACAAGCTTGGCTGTTACATGATGCTGCAAATGGGCCAGGAAGATCAAATTTTTCACGTGTCAGGGGGAAACAGCACTCCCAAAAAAAAAAAAGGTGATGCTTCTCAGACAGAATTAGGTGATCCAGACCCCGAGAAATTCTGTAACTGAGTGTTTGTAACTGGGACAGTTTTGGGTTTGATGATAATTTTTGTCTACTATCAAACACACTTTCAGTCACATATTTCATGAGTGTCTTCTGATCTTTCTCAATAACAATTATATCTTTTATCTGAAAAAGAGCCTCCTTCTCACAATATAGCATTTGTTCTGTATGCAATTCTTGGAACTATGTGATTCTATAGCACTTTTTCCCTCTTGATACAATGGAAATTAGTTTTTAGGCAGAATCAAAACATCCAACTCTTACCTCTGTTACCAGGAACTTCTTGGAGACATAGAGGGAATCCATTTTAATCGAGCTGGCTTCAGTATCCATAAAAAGTTACTTAACTTTCAGTTCCAGTAATGGTGGCAGAACACTTTCTTCAGCCATTGCAGTGTGATGCCATCCAAGTTTATAGGGCTAGAAAACCTTGAAACACTTGCTAGGACAATTAGCAGTTGCTCTCTAATGCTTGAAGGCAAATCAGAGCTGTTGTGCATCAACACTCACCCACACCGCAGCCAAGGAACTGGGACTGGACGGAGGTGATTAGCGCCTTTCTGCCCGTACACAGCATCCCTGAGGGTAGAGTTTGTCTCAAATACTCACAGCCATCGCTCCCCACTTATCTCCATCTCAGTGGAAGCTGCTACGAGTTGCTCTTCTCTGTCTCCACTAACAATGGGCAGCCTGCAAGAGGAAGAGCTGAGAGAGAAAGCAGGTTCCCCTTTGTAACAGGAACTACGACAGTGTTTTCCCAATCGCTGAAAATAAAACAGCAGATGAAGTTCTCCAGCCACAGTGATGGATTGCTGTCTCCAGAGTGAGGCTGTGGTGGGGCTCCAGGTTGTGGTCCCCCTTCTGCCGGCTGCAGAGCCGTGTCTTTGCTGCTGGGACTCCATCAGCCTCCCTGTTCCCAGTTTCTCTCCCTGCAGGTTTCCCATCACAGCTTGAACATTAAGCCTTCAAGACTGAGAGGCCCCTTTACTATAGAAAAAAGTAATAAAATTTTCAGTAGGTTTTGAGGGGGGTAAGAAGGCAAACAACTCACAGGATGGAAAACTGCTCAAAATAAACCACAAGGAAAGAGAAATGTGACATAACAGCCCCTTGTATTGTGACTGGAATCAGCTGCCTATGGCTTTGTACAGAAGCTACCTACAAAAATTTCTGTGTTCTATAGCATTGTGGCATTAAAGTGGGCTCTAGCTCTGAAGCACAATGAATTTAATACAATTTAAAATATAGTTGTTTACAGCCTAACCAAAGAACTTTTAAAAATCTCATATCACAGGCTTTACATTTTAAGCTATACCACTGAAATCCAGTGGTGAGAACAAAAAGGCCAGGTTCAGCTCTTCAGAGCAGTGAATCTTTTTCTCCTGATGTGCCATGCAGTGAAAGGCATCAACACTGTAACAAATATTAAGAAATCTGTCACTTGCTATCATTCAGCTGGAAAGAACAAATTCTCCAGGGCTCACTGTTTACAGCACTGAAAGAAAGATCCTCACCTGGAATCACACATTATTTCATCACAGGGAACACTTCAGTGTGCAGCCCTTCCGCTTCAGATATGGGAGACAGGCTATATTCTGCACTAATTAAAGGATGTTAAAATGAAATCAGCCACTTCTTATTGCCTGTCTCACATTCTGTGTTCACAAGCGTCTTCAGGCACAGCTAGGGGTGGCTAAATATTAACTATGAACAACTGGAAAATCAATAATTTCTAGATTACTTGCCTTTTATTTCCCCATTCTAGTGATTAGAATTTCATATGCCATTTTCTTATTTACAATTCACATGGCTGAAGCACCCCTGGAACTAATGAATAACCACATATCCCGATTTTCCCCCTAAACTAAAGAATTTATGGGAAATGGAGCACTGGACCCCTGTGGGCAGGTACATGTGTATTTGCTGACAGCAAATCCATCCTGGAACTAACACAGCTCTGGGGATGCGGAGCAGGGCTGGCCTGGGTTCACCCCAGCAGGGTGCACAGGCAGGCAGGGCAGGCCCCAGCATGTGCTCAGGTGTGAATGTCCCCTCAGTCTCTGCGGGGTGTTTGGGCTTTCCCTCTGCCCCAGTTCTCCTCTCCTGGTGCAGCAGGGAAGGGAGGGAGCGGAGACAGGGCTTTGCAAACAGCCATGGCTTCACTGCGAGCCTGAGCCCCAGGTACCCAGTGTGCTCACACACTGTGGGGGACCCAGAGCCGATTCAAGGCTGCCCCAGCCCACAGAAATATCTCAGAAATACCTCACCACCCCCACCCTGAAACACACACAGCCCCAGGACACTCCACGTGCAGTTCCAGCCTTTCCATAGACCAGGCTCTCCTACAGAGACAAACCCACACAGCACCCCAAAACCACACCAAATCTGAATCAGAACAGCTACAAGAAATGCCAAGAATTTCCCCAATGGCAACCAGATTCATCCACACATATTCCTTTGCTGTAGCCCTACTGCCCACACAAATCCCAGCTTAAGTTTGTTCCTCCCAGAAGCATATTATGAAATTCCAGTGCCCCAGAGCTGTGAACCCTCCCCCCAGAAACAGAGCTGAGAGCACAGAGATGTTCATGGTGCAGAGCCCAGGCGTGAGCACTCGCTGCCTCCTGCTGTGCCCATCAGCACAGAGCAATGCCAGGGAGCAGCCGTGGGGACAGCAGCAGAGAGCGCAATATTGCCTCTCTCAGGGCTCAGCACAGAGCTCAGGGCTCTGCTGCTTCAGCCCTGTCTCTCCCCAGCCCCAGGAGAGCGCTGATGTGCTTGTTCCTCCTCTGGAGCACGCAGTGGACTGCTAGACTCTTCTGGACACAAGCACTGATGTTAAGGTTTCCCAGGCTGGTCTCTGCCCAGGAACAACTGGAAGTTCCAGGGCAGGATCACTTGCTCAGAACCAAACCACCACAGCTGGCATGATTAAGGCCTGCCAGGAGAGGGACAGAGCAGGGTAATAATACATGCTGTCCCCACTGTGTGACACGCCAGCCGGCACAGTGCAAGACAAATGGCTGCTGCTTCTGACAGGCGCCAGCAGAAATCGTATTTCAGACAAGTCGAATCCATCCATTCTAGTGAAACACCAAAACATCCCATTTTGGAAGCTCCATCCCCTTACTGACAACAGCAAGAGAAAACAGCTCAGATGTCAGTCACACAAGTTTCTTTTTGCTGTTGGCAAGTTAAGAAAGCGTGTTCCAAACAACAGTAAATAATCTGCCAAACAATTCAGAAATATCTGCATTGTTTTGTGCCTCTGGTACAGCATTAATCTCCCTGGAGATCTCTCAGTGGCATGGACTCACTCTAAAAGGAGCAGTGCAAAACCCCACATGGCACAGTCAGCTTGTTTGTCACACGGGCTGGCTGCTCTCTGGAGCCCAAAGTCTGAAATGCATGAGGATAAGACATTTGGGAAACAAGATCACCAGCAGTCTCTGTATCTGCCTGATAGCAGCACACAAAATAAGGACAAATTAAGAAACACAGGGCCTGCATGTGGATATGTCATAGCAAAGGTTATCTTTGTGCCAAGTTGTCACCTGGATTGATTCTAACGGCCTGTAAGTCTCTGCTAAGGTCACAGAGTTACCCATCTGCAAACAAGAGAGAACACAGTCTCAACACCACCAAGAACAAAATGTTTCTAGCTCAGGTGTTTGTCCCTGTTGATGAGGCAGAGTCACACAGGTGCTGGCAGTGCACACAGGCCCATGTCCATGGCAGCTGCTCTCAGCCCCCACCTTCTCTCAAGCTTCCAGAACTGAGGGTCAATAGTTACAGAAACTTATTGCTGCTGCTAGAACTCCTTGAGAGGGGAGAGGTGAACCCAAGAGTGTTTCTTGCTCCAGGGGAATTCTTGCCTTTATTACCAACTGAAATCACAGAGAGTCACCACTGCAATTTAAGATCCTCTATCTATGCTTTAACCTCTGTTCCCAGGGGGGGATTTTTCCACTGCTGCAATGGAACATCATGTTGCTCTGGCACGGTTGTTCAGCAGCACGCTGAACACTGAGAAGCCATCCTTGTGAAGATAACACCCCTCCAGCTGGAGGGCCGGGCTCCTCTCACCCAGCACTGTCCGTGGGCTGGAGCCCAATGGTCTTTCCAGGCTGCTTCAAAAGAGGGCAAACCCGGGCAGCCCAGCCCAGCCAAGGGGCTGCTTGAGAGGTGAGAATTGCTCGTCTTGCTCTGGCTGTCCACAGCTAGACTGACTCCACATCTCACATTAAGAGAGCTCAATCTGCATGAGATGAACACCCTCCAACGTGATCACGTTTTAAAAAATCAGCCCAAATGCTGGAACACATTATTGACACTGTGTGGAAAATTTCTGCTCTGTAGTATCTGCAAAAGGCGACATCAGGTAAAACCAAACCCGCCCACCACACCCACACATTCCTGCTTATCGGCTCATGCTGAATTTCAGGCACCTTTCAAACACGAGAACAGAATTTTTTCAGCTCACCAACATCAAAGATTAACCATATTTTTAATTAAAAGGACTGTTTTCAGACTGAAATGGCCTTTATAATGTCTCTGTTGCCGTGGAAAGGGACGAGAGGTAACTTCCCTAACTCCTTTTGGTACTGAACTCTGCTTCAAGGTACCCCATTCAAGAGCAATGTCAACTCATGGGCCCAGTCTTTAAGTTCAGCTGAAATTTTAGAAATACCTGAGTTCACATGAAGAAATAGCAGCAGTGTCGTTAACCACCATCAGTCCCAAAATAGTTTTAATCACTTCTTACTCCACCTTTACTGTAATGATATGAGCCTTCCTTTGCAATAATTACACGTCATGCTATGGACAAATGACTTTTGATTTAGTGATCTCCTTCAGTAACTAATGGTAAGATTAAGACAGTCCTTCATTAAACATTAATGATTAATAAATCAATACATCTCGTGGCTAAAGATATTAGAGTAGTTTCTTCACATTCAATTATTGTCCACAATGATGGCTCAGGAGGGCTTCCATAGGAATATTGGGAGTTCTGGGAAAGGGTTAATCATCCTTCATGAGTCGCTAAGCAACAGTGTTCTGCTCTTATGGCATGTTTTGCCAGCCAGAGCCTTGCAATGATGCAACCTTTCTGCATCTTATCCAGAGAGTTGGCTGAAAACTTGCCTGCCCAAATAACCCCTGGGCTGCTGACAGACTTAAATTTAGCTATTAGTTTTCAGATTGATTTATAGCATTTAATTTTCTGTTCCAAAGCATACACTGTATTTTAATATTACTTAAATGATGGAAAAGAGGACTAACTAAAATGCATCTGTAGAACTAAGAACAAAGAAGCCCTAATATTCAGCAATATTCAACACCCCACTAATAAGTCACTTCATGAGACATGTCAAATACAACAAATAAAAGTAAACTTGAAAGACTGCAGAAATTCAGAAGCCAGGAATGGGGAAAGAGAGCCACCAGGAGGGTACAGACAGCTTCAAGCAGCTGCACTGGAGGAGCAACCCAAACCACACCAAGACTGCATCAACCATCAAGAATTACTGAGGGCTGGCAACTCATAAATCAGTCTCATTTATTTGTGCTTATCTGGCAATACATAGCTCATAAACACCTTAATCAGAGGGAAGGATGCATCCTATAATGAGCAAAGCCAAAAACTAGAGATTTAAATATCCATGGGCCTTGGGAAATACATTTCCCGCTTTTGAAAGTTAATTTTCAGGGACTCACTTCTGCACAGACTTGGGGAACATTTAAACTCACACATGAACATCCAGATTGTTTTGGACACAGCACATGTAAACCCAGCACTCCTTGCTCAGCTTCAGTCCTTTACTATCAGCCAACCTCTGCAAAACAACACAAATAAAATCTTTGTGCTGCCAGCACTTTCTAACAAAAACTACTAATCAGATTTAATGGAGCCAGGTTTTGCTTTGTTTCCTGCTAATTTCTTAGCTGCCTTATGTAATAGACCTACTTACAGTAATATTCTGGTCTGTGTTTGTTACAGGGGATGTATCAACTCACCGGGGCAAGGAAGGTCTCAGCCCAAGCTCCCGGTTGCTGCCACTGGATCTGTGCAGGAGTCAGACACAAGCACCAGGAGCACAGGGCTGGGAAGGCAGCCAGCAGCTCTGCAGCTGCTCTGACCCTCCTCTGGTCACTTTGACTCATCACTAGATCTTAACAAAGTAAAAAACCTCAAAGCTGCTCTGAACTAGCAGTTGGGTCAATAAAGGAGAGGGTCAACAATTCTCATGACCAAGAACAGTTTTACTTGGGAGCAGAAAGGATATCTATGTAAAGCAGGTCTCTGAATAATGGCTTTGCCTTCTGGAAGGTTGCTCCAAGCAGGCTGGGAGGTCTCCTTTGGGAATACTGAAACTAAAGACAAGGTCTGTGGGAAGGAATGCTTCCTTCTTGTGTAATTGTTACCTTATGCAAACAAATCACAAGAAAAAGGATGAAAACCTATGGATTTTGGGAGCTGAGTAGCCTAACTTTATTGAGAAATAGATGATGTCTCTAACTTCACTTCAGTCTCAATGCTGATGCTGGTATTTATTCCCTGGGATTTGTAAAGACGTTTAAGCAAGTGAGCAGTTTTTTATAAGAATACTGGGGTATACTGTGTTAAGTTAGTTTTCATCTAAATTTCTTCAAACAGGATGTCTCCAATATTGGTGAAGAACAAAAAAACCTTTGAGTGAAGAAAGACAAAAAATCCTTTAAATACACACAAATGTTTGTTTCAGAAAATTCTCTATTTTGTAATGAACTGGGTTTGCTTTTAAAATACCTTGATTTCTTGCCATGCGTGGATGGATTATGTGAGAAGAGGCTGAGCAGGCTCACACCTAAGACCACATCAGCTTCTGGACTTGCAGCTGGACCAGAGAGACGTGTGGGATGCAGTCACCATGGGCACTGGGAAACCTGACAGGAAAAACAAATGTGTGGGGAACTCGTGGCATTTCTGGAAACAGAACCAGCAGACCAAAAAAGGAGGACAAAGAGCCAGAAGGAAACCCAGGAAGAGGAAAGGTGAGGGTCTCCCAAAGGGGCAGGGTGGAGGTGTTCCTGATGGTTATTCCCCTCCTGTTCAGACACAGGAGCTCAAAGGCACATAACTGGGGCTGGGCACTCAGTCAAGGTCCCTCCTTCACTGCACACTTGAACTTGGTGCTTGACTTGCAAGGCTGATGATATTTCAAATCCATATCTGAGTTTGTTTCTGCTCTGGAAACTTGCCCAAGCTGTGAAAGAAATTCAGCTCTGGCTCAGATGTGAGCTCCTTTGAAGTCCTTGTGGCTGTTGCAGTCCTTTTTCAGCAATGACCTACCAGCCAAAGGGAACCTGTACATTTTTAAGCCAGGCTTTCAAGCACACTTGCTAAATCTCTATAGTTCATGGTGGTTTGGAGGGGACAACAAGCTCCCATGTCTTTAAGTGAACTCCCTGCACATCTGAAGTTAGGTAAGCCTCCAAGTGCCCAGGAGTGCAGTCAGACTCTTTCAGGTAGTTCTAGCAGCAGGGATGGACAGTGACTCAGTGAAGACAAGTGGAAGTGAGTCATGAAGCAGCATTTCCCCTTTCTGAGCCAGTGTCCTACCCTGAGCCAGGGCCTCTGAAAGCCAAAGTGATTACATTAGATTTCTGCTGCCTTTTCTGAAAAGAGCTAATGAGATAAAGCTGGAGGGGAGAGATGTGAATGTCCCTCGTGGAAAGGCAGAGCTCCCTACACGCCACCAAGGCCTCTCTCTCACACAGGGGTGAAACACCCTGCAGCAGGGACCTTCACTGCTGGGGCTGCCTGCTTTTTTAGCAATATGAGAACAGAGCTGGAATAGGCCTCTGAAGGCTCCCTCCTGCACAATAGTATTAGAAATAATTAATTAATATTATCTGAATTACTTCTATAGGACCAGGAAAAGCATACAGATATCCTGAAAAAAACAGAAAATCTCAAGTAATGCTAGAATGCATGAATAAGACATGTAGGTCACACCCCCTACCCCCCCACAGGCAAGCTGTAATACAGTCAGACAAAAATCTGGGGCACAATCATTCCCTATATTTTGAAAAAAACAAGCAAAACTGACAGCAGCATGCATTTACTTGGGAACAGCAAGGTAGTCTTCTGTGTGCCATTAATTCACCTGCACTTTTTCTAGCCTCATAACCCATGCTTCCCCATCAATCTCCTGGTTCAGTATCAAGATCAGATCTGGTTTAGCTCACATTTCCACAGAACTCAACAAACCCTCACTCTGCTGGGGCAGACAGCTCGGAATATATCAAACTCTTCTCATGCAGTTGCTCCCAGCCATGTTTCACTGAAAACCTTCCTCGGGAGGGACTGGGCTAACCTGTCACCTGTCAGCCTAGCTTATGTTAAAGGATGACTATTGAAGATGAAGAAAACTAGGTACTTATAGTGCTGACTGATTTTTTGGGAAAAAATAATAATTTCTTCAGCAGCTCTAAATTCTCCTGACCCTACACTTCATTGCTATACTTATAGATCCACATATAGCTACATTTGATATTTATGTCTAGTCAGGCTCCATTTAGCCAGGGTAATGCTACTACATGCAAGGAAGCCATCTGCTTCAAAACAATCAGGTTGACCTTGTTTTCCAGTAGGCTGAGATCTAAAAGAAGGGCACGTCTTTGCCTCTCTGAGGAGACAAGGTGCCACGCTCTCAAAATGCAGAACAGCTTCACAGGGACACTCGGAATCCTGCCACAATGTCCGGAAGGATGCGACGGGCAAGATCAGGCTGCCAGAGCAGGGGCTGCAACAGGTATTTCCATCTTCATGAGCACAGACTGAAGGCATGACAGATCCTGAGGATTCTGCTGGGCTCTCCTGAGAAGCAGGGAGCAGTTAATCACTGCCCCAACGCCAGAATTACTCGTCTGCCCTGGTACCTGTGAGAGCAGCTTGCAGCTGATGCATGGGAGCCATCTGATGAGCTGGCTTACATGGAACACAGAGCCCTCTGGAAGTCCCACAGTGCCTGATCAAGGGTGGAAGATGGAAGAGAAACTTATTTCTGACCTTAGAAGAAAAGAAACGCATCCCCTCGGGCATGGCAGAATAGGCAGCTCTGTAAAGTTTTAAGCTTTGAAAATTAAACTTTAGAAGCTATTCTTTTTCTTATAAAAGGAACAAAGAACAGAACTATTACAATCCGTCTCTGAGTGCTCTGTCAATAATTAATGATGACACACCTAACATAACCAGCTCTGGCATTACAAGAAGTCCCTAATGCTTTGCTCTGTGAGTAAGGCATTGACTGCAGCCCTGGGGAGCTGGCAGGTCCGAGGAGCCTTGATGAGCTCTCCCGAGCACAAATTGAGAAGTGAGCGAAGAAATCTGATAATTTGACCAGCAAACAGTTGTGCCTTTTCCTACACAACACTGTGATCACTAATGAGCAGCAAGGCAGGCAGCAGCCAGGCCTGTGCTCAGATGAGAGTGCCTGAGGGAGGGAACACCCACCCTCCAATGCCACGGGGCTCAGACTTACCCCAGGACACTGCCCCAAGACCACATTTATGCCAAAACCTACTGGACAATTTCTGGGCACTGCTGACCTGGGTTGGGGAAAGATTCCTGAACCCATCCTTTAATCCCAGTTTGTTTTGGTCCTTTGTGTTAATCTTTCCCCAATTATTATTTTTCCAGACAAACTCACATTTTTGCTGAGTACAGAGAGCAAAAGATTAAATGGCTGGCTGAATCAGTCATTAAAAAAAAAAAACCCAAAAGCCTATACTTGCTTTGCAATTAAGAGAAAAAAAATGTGTCTGGAGAATAGGGAAAATTTTCAAACTTGTTTTTAAACCTTCCAGCCCTTCCCACAGAGAATGCTTCCAGTAATAGAGATGTCAGAGCAAAGGCCATCAGCTGTCCTCATCCACAAGGCAAGGACTCCAGGGCAGGGAGCTCAGAGGCTCCCAGGTGCTCAGGATTACGTGCAGACCCAGGCTTTGGTGTCCCAGAGGATTTCTTGTTGCTGACGGCTTCTCAGTGGTGTAATACACCTCACATGGCCAGTTTCTCTGGGTGGCTTTTAACAACCTCTTCAGAATTTATTGCTTTCTTGCATCCATAGCTTTCCAGAAATCCTTCTCTATTTTTAATATGATATTCGACTACACAACGCATCTGATTTCCCAGGGAACAATAGCTCTTCAGTAGGACCCTTTTTAATGAGCAACTTAAAGAAAGCATCTTCTATAGAATCAATATTTGAGACGAGGCGTCAGAAACAGTATTCAGTTTAGATTTTAACTGGTTTCCTCCAATTGATTTTGTTTTATTCCTGCACTTCATAAGCTCCTGTTTGATTTCCCCTATTTTCAATATTCCTCAATTTCAGCAGGCAGCTCTGCTCTGAGACCTTCATTACTATTGCATGCCATACAATGTATGCTCCATCTGCGAGCAACACGATTTGCTTTGCTGAAACCTTTTCCCTGCTGTATAAATAGCCACCCTAAGCTCTGACATCCAAACTGGGCTCTCTCCCACATCTCAGGCTCAGTGGCTCATGATGCTGAAGAATCAAAATCTCACAATATCAGGAGTTATTAGTAAAGCCAGGTATAGTTACAATGTCTTTTATTTATTAGAATCACATCTTTCAATATTTAAATCTCTCCGGACCTTGAAATTAATAGGAACTTGAACATAGGAACCTCAAAGGCTCAGAAGGCAAACATGACAAGTTCCAGAAGGGATGTGCCACAGGACCAAAGTTACAAATCATCCATTCTTGGACACCCTTTTTCTCAGGCTGTGATTCCGTGGGGAACACAGTCACTCGGTGCATGATCTCCAATTGCTTGTGACAGGCTATGTACAGAACCTCTTGCTGCAGACATCTGTAAATTGAGCTCTACCACTGCCAAAATCAATTCAAATCTCATTTCCTCCTGATCACACCTCCCATGGGTTTGACAACGCTACCCACTCACTACAGCATGGCAAAGCTCTGGGAAGTCAGAGCCCTCATAACTATAACTGCTCTCCCCATCCTTCTGGCTCTGCTTTCCCAGCCCAGGACAGTCAGCCTGTTGCTGGCATCCCATCCCAGATTTCACCATCCCAATGAACCCCCCAGCTCCTCTCTATAGGATTTCATGTATCATCTCTGCTGGGCCTTTGCTGTTACCCCATAATATCTAAACAGCCACCCCACTCTCCCACTCCACCAGGAGGCCTGGCCCTGCCCCAGGAGTGAGGCCAGCTCTTCTGAAAGGGTCCAGACTGGCCATGGTATCTGCAGACTGAGAAGCGGGCTCTGGAAATCATCTCATTACAGAAATGGCAAATCATCAGCTACTGCAGTTCCAGGACAACTCTCTCTTCCACAGTGATGTTATGTGGTTTCATCTGCCAGGATTATTTTCATCTATCAAGAATAACTCAGCCCATTGAATAAGCGCCTTTACTGTGACAGAAAGCTGTAGAATTTGGGGCTAATGTGGGTATGGAGGAGCTGATATGATCAGTTAAACTTTGTACGAATCAATTCAAGAAAGCAAACCCACAGTAAATTGGCTACAGTGCTGAAAGATGAAAAACAGTCAGTTTTCAACAAATCATTTCAAACTTTCTCTTTCAACAGCTGTAGTTAATTAGGTGCTGCCTACACATCCATGGGCTTTCACAAATCTATGAAAACAATGCCCAAAGACAGAAAGGTTCATCAGACTCAGATGGTTTCGTTGTGTGGGCTTTCTTTCTCGTTATTTGTCTGACAGGCAGAACAACAACTTTCTACTCACATTGTATAGGTAATTAAAGTCAATGTTTGTAAGCAATCCTACGCTCCCCACGGTCCCAGCACTCCAACCGTGTAGGCAAAGTTCAACCTAATATTTTGTCAAGTCCAAGCATCATCCTTCTGTTCTAAGGCAGCTTCAACTGACCACTTAGAGGATGGGATAACTTTGGGAGTAAAGCTGCCCTTATTCTACCTCTGGGCAAAAGGCAGCAGCTCTTGTCTAAGACATTTAAAACTAGAGAGGAAGAGTTCAGCAGTGAATAATTCACCATTTAGGAATTTATCCAGTTCTGACCTTGTCTGAAATGAAAGTCCTACTCACCCAAAACAGAATCTAATGAACGCTTTGATCATGGCATGCTGGTAGCTGAAGTTTAAAGCTCATCACAACAATGAGTGCAACATCTCTTGTCATGATACTGACTCAGCAGCAGCTCTAAATGATCCAGTCGCCCCCAGAACATGTTCATGAACAGGAGAACAACCAGTGAACAAACCTGGACAACTCTGCTTTCTTTGAGAACACACAAATTTAGGCAATGATCTATACCAGAAACCCCACTTTCCAGTAAAATCCATGCTTGCCCTATCAAGGGCATTTGCTTCCCCAAAAACTCTCTTCTAGAAATCAAATATGATTGAAGAGGTTGTGGCTAGTGAGATGTAGATGATGGTCAGAGCTATATTACATAAGCTTTACATGAAATTGTTAAATCATATCTATGCTTGACTGACACCAGTGCCTATCCAAAAGCTATTTACAGTGGTATCAACACATCAGTGAGATCATTGTCCTCTTCCCTCACTTCCCAATACCTGGATTCTAGCAGATCCAGGTAAATCAACTGCGTCTTCATAATGAAAACAGAAATTTAATTATTCACAAGCATTCCCCTTGAGCTTTCTCGAGGCTTTTTGTGAATGATTAACAGAGCAGCTGCTCCAGACAGCACTCTCAATCCCTGCTTGCTGGCCTGTTAACAGCAGTGACTCATCAGCACATGACGTCAAAGCCTCCTCTCCTCTGAAATGGCAGGAAGGAGGTTTCATTAAAAAGATAAAAAAAGGTATCAGTATAACAGCCTGAACTTCCTCCCAAACACAGGGGTTTGGTCAGGGGTCATCTCTGCTGCTGCCTGAGGAGCTACACCCTGCCTATGCACCCACAGCGCCTTCCAAGGGTAAACTTTTCTGTTGAGTACCAAAACCATAAACATACTTCTTCAGGCACGCTGATTTATCAGATACTGACTGAAAAATGAAAACAAACCCCCAGCCTTAGGCCTTCTGGTAAGCCCTGCTTGTGCACCCCACAGGAACCTCCCTGCTCAGCAGAGCTCAGCAGGGCAGTGAGCACACGCCCTGCCCTGGCTCTCCCCGCGCTCACAGCGAGGTGGGAGGGCTTCTGCAAGATGCTGACACAACCCAAAGTAGCTCTTCATCAGCCCTTGAAGCTGCCCAAATGATGCTGCCCAGTAACACCTGATAAGGGTGCCCAAACAGACAGCAGAGAAGCATCACAAGTCTGGTGCTACCAAAATCCAGAGCCCCTCTCCTCTGTGCCTTGCTAAGGTCATGTGAAATGTGAAGACATTCACAAAAAAATCATACATGAACACAGCCCTGGATTTGTGAAACAAACCAGGGCCGAGAGCCATAAAAGCTAAAAGCAGAAGAAGTAACCTAGAAAGAGGCTATTTCTATGTAGTTAAAACTCAGAGTTTTACCTGAGACTGCAAGTCCTGTAAGATGGACCATGGCATTATACCCAGAAAACCTGCAAAGTGACAGAGAGGGGAACAAGCTGGGTAACTTGAGATTTAGCTCTTACATGGGATTAATTACTAACATCAGTGATACATATTTTCTCTGCTAGCTTTAGGCAGCACAACCAAGCTGCAGCCTCCTCTGAGCCCAGGCAGCAGCTCTCACTCCTCAGCTGGGAAAGGCAGGGGCAGGGGATATATTTAGCTCCGATCCTGGCTGCCTGGAGGGCAGCATCACTTCCAGCTCCCAAATCCCAACCTCCCCAGCACGACGTTGGAAGCAGAAATACCCCTGTTAGCTCCATCTCTTCATCAAAGTCAGTCAATTAGGGAGCAAAGTGGAGGCTTGCAAAGTGCACGTGGTAACGTGGGGCCAGCCACACACACGGGGTTTGTGCCAGACATGGAAAATGCTGCCAGAGTATGACTGTGCTCCCACCTGAGCTCCTTCCCCCAGGCTGCTCAGGCTACAGCCACGGTATGAAAGGCAAGAATGACTGAAATGATAGACCAAACACATAAAACAGAAAAGGTGCAGAAAAAACTGTTACATGCAGGCCAGGGGTTGCCATGACACCAGCCTCTGCCCAACACACTTTTCTATTTAAAAATAATTAACAAAATCAACATCATCTTTCTGTCATTTTGGTGTGAAATGGGTTTCCTGCCTGACCTTTTGGCTCTGTTAACATTCTTAGCCTTAGCTCGGTTTAACTGCTTGCTTTTCTGTGGGGTCTCTGCATTCAAAGTCAGCTTTCTCAAATAGATCTGCAGCAGAGATGGAAAGTTCACAGCAAAATGCCCTCTGGGTGTCCGAGTTAACTCTGGACAACAAACATGCTAAAATGTGAGTGAAAGTACTCTTCTTGCTTATCTTTCTAGAATTGATTAGCAATGAAGTCCTAACAGACTTGAGTTTTCCATATGCTTCTTAATCTCACATTTGGACCCTAAATAACATTTCAGTTTGGAAAAGCACCGAGCTGCCATCTGATCTAGTAGCAGAAACATCCTATGCAAAGCATCACATACTGCAAAACTCACCTGAGCTAGACCGAGCTCTGCAGTTACTCAGGGAGGAGAAATGGGAAGCACAACACCAGAAATGTGGTCATTCCTCAAACAAGGCCTTCCAACAGACTTTGCATTCTTGGCGGAAACACACACAGAAAGGAGACAAGGGAGAAAGGTGGTGGAAGTGCCATCAGCAGGAGCTGAGGGCTGAACAAAACACGGCTCCCAGGCTCCACTGCTCTGCCATCCCTGGAGAGACAGAGCCTTGCCTCCCTTTCTCTACTCATTTTTAACTGACTTTGCACAGAGGGACGTGACAGGAGGTGAAGGGGAGTTTATGCAAGAATAGACATCAGGAAGAGGAAAGGAAGGAAAACAAGGCTGGAGAAAACAGAGAAAGTTTACAAAAAAGCAGCAGAGTATGGGGGCAGCAGCCACGCAGAAATAGAGAGCAGAATGAGTGAAAGTTGTGGATAACACCACTGAAAGTATTCTCCCCCAAATGGTGTGGAGACTGCATCTGAAGGCCTCCTTCTCAATCTGCCCTCTCACAAAAGTCTCCCCGCCCTGTGGGGTGGCTCACCCTCTTTGCCCTGCTCCTGCAGGGATGCTGGAAGCAGGGCAGTCTGCCTCCACTCCCTCCAGCTGGTACCAGGGACTTCTCTAATGCTCTTGGCTGCCATCCCTGACCAAGAGATTTCCTGCTTCCCCAGCCTGTGCCAAGGGGAAGCTGCATGCCAGAGACCTGGAGGACCTCCCTCCTGCTCCTGGCCAGGATCACCTTGGAGCAGGAGGGGAGCAGTAAGCGCTTTCACTCCTGTTTACTCGTGCCACACTGCCACTGCTTGGCCTCACGCACAGCCTTCTGCAGCTACACAAAGCCATTATTTTAAAAAATAGCAGAAACCCCTCAACAACCATCAGTACCTTCTTATGAACAAATTTTGTATTTTCATTATGGAACAGAAGGAAAATGGAGGTTCTCTCTCTCTAAGAATCCATTTGCTTTTCTGCTAGTTTTTCCTTTTACCGGAGTAATCTGCAAATATTTAGGGTCTCAGATTTTTCCCCTTTAGGAGAGAACTGGATGCTCCAACATGGTCATTATGACAACCTTCATTGCACATGACACACAGCCTTCTCTGCCTGTTAATGCATGGCAGGACAAGCCAATCAACAGCAAACCCTTGTGTCTCACTGCCAGCCCCTCAATTCCTTCTACTGTCCCAAAGGATTTCACTTCCCATCTCTCCTGCAAACCAACGCATCCTGGGACACTGTTTGGGCACTTACCTGCTGAACAGGACTAACCTGGCCACCACATTGTCAGGGAGTAGCTGTCCACATGTGCTCTTAGCCCTCCCTTCCACAGGCACCGGGGTGCAGCTGTGCCCAGCTGTGCTCCAGCACCCCACAGGAGAAGACAGACAGCCAGAAATTATCCCTTTAAAAATTCCTTCCTCCACTGTCTGCCTTCATACCATACCCCATTTCATATTTCAAGTGTCCTGTCCTCCAGAAAAGCCCTGCCTGTTAGGGGTGAGCGCTTCTGCTGCTTCCCAGCTGGAAAATTACATGTGGGAACCTCACACTCATAGCCAGAACCTGTTAGAATTTAAACAAGCTGTATTTCTCATTAATTTTATCTTAAAGCATGACTCTAGAGTTGTAACAGTGAAAAAAACTCCCCTTTTCCTACACCTGGAAAGAAATAGCTGTTTCCTCAGTGCTCAGCCAGCCAGGCAGGGGGTAATTTAAACTCAAAAATGCATGTACCCCCTTAAACCAGCCTGAGCTTTCTTCCATGTTTGTAACAGGGGACACCCCAAAGTATTTGCTGAATCCACAGCTGTTTTGAGCAGTTACAGAGCGTAAGAAAACAGGAGAAAGGAATTGAGCTTCTGCTTTTCATTAGCTTAGTTGCTATTTACATTTTCTGACCAGCTGCTCATCACCACAGCTGAACACGGTTCACACAAGAGAACCAAGGTTAAAACCCCTCCATAGCCCATACTGAAGGCACAGCCAGCTGTGTACTTCACTGCTCCTGAGCATTATCTGGGAGCTGGACAGCAAAACAGAGCCCCTCAAAGGGCTGCTGCAGGGAAATGTAATAGAGGTTTTTCTTCAACTATGCTTGATATCACAACTAGTACTGGGCTTATGCTGCAATAAAGGAGCTGGCATTGGGAAAAGCGTTTCATCTCAGAGGGGGAGTTTAGTTTCAGGACAGACTCTTCAGGAATGTTTTGAAATGTCCACCACAGGCTGATTTGAAGAAGTTACAAAAACATCACTCAGATGGAATTCAAGTGCAGCTGATCCTGCCTCGGACTGAAGGATGAACAAGATTTCTTGAGGTCTTAGGCTTTCCACTCTTGTGCCACACTTAAACATAAATGCTGGAATATATATTACAACATAACTTTTATGGTAATTAATTACTTTCATCATCATTCAGACAGAACTATCATGCTAAATGTTGATGTTTCCTCATATTAACCCAGCCAGAATGAATCAATGTTTTACTACTGTATTTTAAAATAACTTATGATATTTCATTGCCCTCTGTGGTACCTTTTTGCCAGCAGAACATTGTTGTCGTTGCCAACATAAAGCTCTGTGTCAGCCTTTGCCAAGCAAGAACTCATTATCCAAGCCAGTTTTCCTTCTCAGAACAAGTAAGGACCACCTTGTCCTTGACAACAGACACCAGAAAAAACCTTCCTTTGCCCCAGTGTAGCTGTCAGCTTACAAACCCAGCCAGCTCTTTCTTCATTTTCCCAGAATATTTCCTTCTTGCTACATAGTCAGATTGTGCCTTCAGAGCTGTTATCCAGCATAATACTCACCTAGAACCATGTCCTAAGCCCTCTCAAGAAATAAAAAGAGAAGATTCTTTCACCTGAAACTTCTGTGAAGAAGTTCCCTTGTGACTTGCCATTGTTGGCTCAGCCCAGCTAAGGCTGACTCCTCACTGTCAGCTTGGAGGAGGGCCCTGAAGTGTGATCTCCACAAGGCAGGGAGACTTGGAGCTGCTGGTAATTTATTCATGCAAGATCCTGGTCCAGAGGGCAGCTGGAATTCACAGCAAGCTGTAATGAATTTGCCACCCTGTGTAACTAGGGATTCTACATTCAGCATTGTTTTTTACAACAGACACACAAAATTCACCTCTTCAGGAGAAAAATGTTCTATTCCCCATTGCAGAATCTGGTGTGTAATGATACATATTGGGTTTGGAGCAGGAACTCCAGAAGAGAGGAGAATTCTCAGTGGGAATTCTAAAAGGAGATGGCAGAAGGGTGACATCAACTTTTAAACACCTTTTGTATGTTCCCCTCCCCAAGTTTCCTTTCAGCATTAGAGAATAGCAATCTTTACCACACCAATACACAGGAGTAACTGGATTTTTCCATATGGATAAGTCCACAGAAATGTTCCCTACCTCATATTCCTGGACTTTCTGAAACCTACAACTACAGTCAAAAGGCAAAATCCTCAGCTAAACTGCTACTGCCCCCTGGCCTATAGGGGCATTCCAAACCAGCCACGAGTTTGTCTTCAATGTGTGCTTTCCACAAAAGTTGAACAAATTTTGTAGTGTACTGGGAGTGCATGTAACATGCTATTTATTTCTAGTCAGCCAAAGGATTAGCTTTGCACAAAAACATGTGGTTACAAGATCTGTTGAATAAGTAAATAAAAAGACAAGGTTAAGTGAACTAGACAACAGAATTTGAAATAACAAATTCATGGTATTGTATACTGCTGGTCTTGCTTAGGGCTTGCTGAACACTGATTTCAAGAATAGCTTCTTCCTTTCCCTTAGCCTGTCTCATTAATCATGTTCCCAGGCAGCATGTTTCCATGACAGCAAACATTAACTCTCTTGCAGCACAGCCTGTTATTTCTGCTACAAACACTAAGCTTTCACTACTATACTGTAACCCAGAGCCCAGCTATCTTCATGAAAAAAGATCCCTGAAACATCCTACCAGACATTTAAATCAACAGCTATATTTCATTTGTACTGTGATCTTACCAAGGAACACGCACACTACCGAATTCAGCAGGAATGTCGTCAGCACCCCCAGAAGGATGCTCTTACCTGGTCTGAGCTCACAAGCTCTGGCAGCCCTCTAAATCAGAAACACAATGATGCAGGATGATGATGATGCAGACTACACGCTCAGAAAGACCCTGGATTAAGTTAGTGAAAACCCCACCACAGGGAGCAGCTGCAGAACTGAGACCTTTGGGTTTCGTCATCTCAGGCAGGGTGAGAGCAACATCCCCCTCACGCAGGAGCTGACAGGAACACTTTCAATGCATTTTCAGTGGAACAGAACATCATGGACAGGCAGGAATGGGAGTTCTGTCTCTCTGGGAACTGTGCATTGAGCTCTGTGCATTGAGCTTTGTTATTTTGAGGAGCTGTGGACTGAACATCTCTGGGTATCTCTGAAAGCCCCACACACTCTGATCTTCCCTTATAAGCCAGCCCCTCCTGACACCTCATGTATTGGCTCTGCAAGCTCCATTACTCCAGTGCAGTGCTAAGCAGAGGATAAAAAATGTGTTCTCTATTGAAAAGACTGTGGAATAAAGGGAAAGATAGTAGTTAATTCTTTTGTAAGTACAACATTATTCTGTCCAAGGAAAATTCAGACACAGAATCACACCTAAACTTTACCATGAGTTTCCCACTGGGGTTTCTGAAAGTACTGGTGAGCTGCAGGAGCAGCTGGGGAAAGTGCTGAAGACTTTCAGTGACTCTTCGTTAAACAAAAGCTGATAGGAGGCAACCTAAATGTCAGTTTTCTTAAGTTATTTCTAAGAATTGACACCTTTTAATGAGCACTCAAAAATTCACAATGAAGAAAGAAACAAAAATTATAAAAATTCATTAATCCTGTAAGATCCTGCTGCTCTTGCCTCTCAGTCACAATGATTTGTCACATTTCTAATATTACTTTTGACATTATTACACTTATTTTTATCCCAGTCTAATGTCTGTCTCTTCTGCCATGGTATATTCAGAGATGTCTCGTGTTGCAAATAGTTGCACGACACAGAAGCAGTTCTGTCCCAACCACTGAGCAGCAAGATCACATTAAGAATCCTCCAGGCAGAGATGCTTACATGAAAATCAAGCAACTTTTTGTTACATGCAGCTGGCAAAAGCAAGGAACAGAATCTAGGCTAGTAACATGACCACGATTAATGGTTATTTTAGTAAATGCAATTTTGCAAACCAGGACGTGTGCTGGAAGCTTGTCAGCAAGGTGAGAGTTTAGGTAACTGCAAAAGATGAGATGAGACGGGGAAAACTTAAGGAGCCTGCTAATACTTTTTTGGATAATAATTTCATGAAGTTATCTCAGAAAACTTTACATTGAGCATTGCCTAGAATAGTCAGGCAAGCTGGAAAGAGAAACATCAACAGCAAATATAAATGGCAATGCTTCAGAGATTAGTGAATATGTACAAAGATATATGCACCTCCTGCTCTAGGAAAAATCAAGTAACCAAGACATCAAGAGACATAAATCTCCTGATGAGCTATGCACTGCAGTGCACTAATCCATGTAGGGTCCTGTTAGTGGCAATGAAGTTCACAAAGATGGGGACATGTGCAGTCTGACAGCGACCTAAAGGTAACCCCACAATAACTGGGTTTCATTTGGGCTTCTTCCCTTTGGAGAAAGACCTGGGTTGAACTGAATTTCATTACAACACCACTTAGCTGAGTGAGCCCTTTCTTACTGAAGGTTGTAAAAAGTTTAAATACAAGTTTAATGTTTCAAACCCACCTGTTTTTAGGTATGCAGGCTGACACTTGCAAAAGTCACATCAACTAAGGCTCACCTGCCTGCTCTGTGGAGCTCTTCTACATGCAGACAACAGGAGTCTGTAGATGTTTCTTAAAGCACAAACATAATTCAGCAGTTCTTTCAGAGTCCTTAACATGCTTTCCATCCATCTT
Organism: Ifrita kowaldi; assembly: GCA_013398055.1. Lineage (NCBI taxonomy): Eukaryota > Metazoa > Chordata > Aves > Passeriformes > Cinclosomatidae > Ifrita > Ifrita kowaldi. The sequence goes on along the minus strand of VZRS01011433.1, from coordinate 1,058,028 downwards.
TGTAGCACAGAGGCAGGTGGCACAACAGGCACACCATATTCCAATGAATTTTTGCAGGAGGGTAAGGACACCAGACTAACTCCTTCACACTTCTCAAGCTGACACTGGATACACCAGTTTGGCAATGCTGTTTATTTCAGATGCTGCACTGATATGGCTGGTGTAAGTACCTCTACCCAGTCCACTACTTTTTTCCATCAGGAATTCTGTTCAACACAAAGAAGCCTTCTAGCTCTTCTTAAAATGACTGAAAAGATAGGCTTATGATACCCCTATTCATACCAAGAAATCTTTTTGGTATTCCTATTTTGATATAATTCAGAATTCAACCAACATGACAGTTCTAAGAGTCAGAGAATCACAGCATGGCTCCAAAAGGGAGTAAAACCAACCCACTGATGATTTCACTTAGTAGAAGTCACTTAAAAAGGCAAAGAGCGGAAGGAGCCTCTTTGCACATTCTGAAGTGATTTCTTAATGATTTCTTAATCAATTAAACACTGTACTTTTAAAAACTTCATTTCAAACCATGACAAGATGATACACAAATCACACCATTTCATTAATTTACTATTAAATTGGATGTCTTCAGAGCTATTAAAAGCCCTTCAGCAATTTCACTGTCTTTTCCAGGCTGAAAGTATGCCTTTGACATCAATACAGAGAAAACAGATGGATAAAGTAATTATAAAAAAGAGCAACATGATTCTCTGAACCAGTTTGTCACAGTTTTACTAACAGACTGGAAAGCACAGGCAGAAGAGTGGGCTGACAATCAGCAAAGTTGTGTTGTGTCAAAGTGCCCCCACCCTCCAACCAACCCCTCAGTGCCCCTCCTGTAGGAAGATACAGACAAGGAAGGAAGGCGCAATGACAAAATTAGAGTAAGCATGCAGGACATTTAAAGATTAGAAAGACCCCTGAAAGAAAATACTGACTGTACATGCCAGAAATCAAGGGAAATACATCTTGAAAGGAAATGCAAATCAATGGTTGGATCATTCTGGCATATTTGTCTGATAACTTCCCTAATTTTTGTATAGAATAATTTCATGATTTGACAGAGACAAAACATCTAGCTGACAGTTATGGGCTCAGAAAAACAGACTTTCTCTGAGCTTTGGGTTCTGTTAAAGGAGGACAATGTCTGTAAGGAAGCCAGTTCCATCAGTTTATAGAGTCTAAACTGCACTGAAAAGCAAGTGAACACCTGGCTCCCAAATATAAAAAGCTGATTAAATTGTCCAACCTTCACAAAAACAGGCCATCTTCAACTACTACAAGGCTGATCATCCCAACAGGTGTGTGAATTTGAGACTGGAAAACTCTACTGGGAAATAGGGGTTTGGAATACCAAAAGATATACAAGATTGTCTTCCAAAGGCTGTTTTTTTTCTCTTCAGGTTTTCTCCTGCACTCATGCTGCACAATTCCAAAGTTTGGAGCCTTTGCAGAGGTCCAGGGGATCTAGGAAGGGGATAGGAAAATGAGGAGAAAGACAGAAACAGGCCATGTGCATGCAGCAGCAAAAAAAGGATTCATTAAACCTAGGAGAAGCCTACCTTCAGTCAAACAGTCTTCCAAATTACATGGAGGCATGGAGTGCACTCTAGGAGCAGCTGGAGCAGTCTTATTAGCAGACAAGAGCAGAAAAGAGAAGGAAGACAGTGGAAGAAAGGGGCTGTCCCAAAGAGATGTGTATTTCCTCACATACTTCAAGGGTTAATCTTGTCACAACAAGTTTGTGAAATCAGAGCCCACAACAATTTGGCTTTTAGAAAAAAATTATTATTACAGCAGAATAACCATTACATTCAAAATAATGGACATTTGTACAAAAGTAGAGTCATACAGTCAGCAGTGAACAAAACTAGTAAAAATACCTCTGCAAAGTACTGTCAGAGGAGCATTTTGTGATGACAAAACCTGTAGCTAAAAGATCTGGTACAAAACAAGAGTAGAGTCCAGCAAAGAGAAGAGAAACTAGATTGGGGTAATAACAACTCTGAGAAACTCATATGCAGAGTAATGCAAAGCACAGAATTGTTAAACCCTTTGCTACATTAGCTGACCTTCATCTTCACCATTATACAAACACACCCCTTCAGTTATTGGTTTTTGGTATTTCTCTGAGGATCTGGCACACTGGGAAGCAATTTCAGGAAGTGCACTTTAGAGGTGCATACAGCAGTTTTCTCTCCAGGTAGTTTAATGTTAAAATGCAGGCTTGTTCATGTATTCTTCCACTGTCTAGAAAACAAAAAAAAATAAACAACTGATGCATTATGGAGTGGTACAGCAATATTCATAGAAACCCTCTTGTCCTCTTTGAGGACAGTTGCAGTTTTGCATGAAATGAGATCAGACTGATTAAAATGCAGAAATAATTCTGCTTTAAAAACATGTAACAGAGTGGTTTAAAATATGACATTTAAATCATGCCATAGCACAGTTGTGGCTAAACTCATCATGCCAGTGGCCCCTGCACACAGTGGCTGAGTTTCATGTGCACAGGGCAGACCTGCTCGATTCCCAGTGTGTCCCAAGCCAGTTCCACCACTGTGCTGCTCCCTGCAGGACTGTGATGGATCCTTCATTATCAAGGAGAAAATGAATGAAACTCATCACATTCAACTGCTTTTGCAATTCCTGGCCCAACAGTACCAGTTACATTCCAAGTTACAACAAGAGAATTCCTGCAGGGTTCACAATAAGGGTTACATATCTGTGCCCTGCAGAAAAACTACACAGGTGCTTCTGAATGACAGCAGTTTGCCAGCACATACTCTTTCCAATTTTAAATGTTAATAGTAGGTCATGTTTCCAATGTATTAGTGAAACAGAAGAGATTTTTCTGTATTTACATATACATGAAATACAACCTTAGAACATATGTTCATATATTAAAGAAATATTTTGGATACATCTTAAACTATTTCTTAATAAACTCTAGCAGTTAAACTGCAAGAGCAACAGCTTTCTATAAAGAGCCTCCATATAATTCCAGAGGGTTGAATTGAAAGCTTATGTAACTGCACTGTTGTGCCTGTTGAAACTGAACTTAAGACACACTCAGGTAATTAAGCACCAGAAGTACTTAGCTGTGTTTTCATCTCCTGTCAAACAAGGAAGACGTAGGAAGATGAGGTGTTTGCCTTTTGTCCTCCTCTGCCTTACCTCCTGCAACATGTCAGAGTCTTCTATGGCTTTCACTGCAGTCTTCTTTGAAGTCTCTTGTACTTCTCCACCAATTATAAACTCATCAAGAATAAAGTAAGCTTTTTCAAAATTAAAGATAATATCCAGCTCGCACACCTGCCAGAACAAAAGGCCACAACCACATTTAAATCACTTTTACAGTACTGTAAGCACTACTGGGCCAAAGGTTGTTGTGATGATCAAACATACTCAGCATACAAACCCCTGTGGCAGGTAGCAGGGTGAAGAAACAAACTGCATGTTATGCAATATTGAAGCTTCTGCACATTTTCTCTCCACATATACAGACTTACAGCAAAGACATTCCACTTATTATTAAGTTCATGCCAGTTTTCAGAGACCAAAGCTGACTTCCTGGCCCACTAACCTTATCACAGGTCCCATATAGCCCTTGTAACACATGTTCACAGTTTCACAGAGCAAGACAATTCCCTGGCTGTACAGATGTGAGTCATGGCACACTGATTTAAGCAAGATATGAATTAAGGTAGGTAGGATAATTTCAAAAATATTAATAGAAAAGATGAGTCTCTTGTAGTCTCTAAAGACTTACTGAAAGACTTATTTGGACCTTCTTAAAGTCTTTTCTTTAAAAACATACTGACTTTATCTTTTGCCTCCATGTCCTTAATTGTTACACAGTATTAGGAAACAAACCAAACCAGTATATCTGAAGATGTCAGGAGAGAGAATTAAAGTACTTTAGCCTGTTTTGGGTTTTTTTTTACTAATTTTTCCTGAAGCTTTCCCTTCAAATTCTATCCCAAGACAGACATACAAAGCATCAAGATTAATTCTGGGTGAGTGGAAAAACAATGGAAAAACAATCTTATGATCATTTCAGCACTATTTTATAAAATACTCTAATCATTAATTTCATTCTGGATTAGAAGCACCTGCAGGGCAAGTACAGAAGATGGAACACAAAGCAAACCAGCTGCACGTAATTTTGTTTATCAGACAGACAGGAATGAGTTCATGGGAGGAAGTGAAACCTACATTTCCAAAGTATCTGTCCAGGAGCTCCACGTATCGATGAACGACCTCTAGTGTCAGCAGCTCATTATCCTGGTCTTCTATTGCACAGCAGAAATACAAACTAGCATACCTGGGGAAACAGAAGCAAAAACATGGGGGTGAACAGCTGGGACCTCAGTGCTCTGCTCATCTCTTAGAGGTCATTCAGACAACAGTTAATTCCTATCTAGTCTCTAAAATAAACATTTTCTTTCATTCTTATAGTGTCCCACAGAACACTTTAAAAGATCAGGTAATTTTAAACAAATTATCATTTTAATTAGAAGAACCAACTCCACCCTTGGTAAAGTGGGACACCTGTAACACTGGACATAATAAAACAAGCAATAAGTCAGTAGTAAATAGTACTTTCAGGTCTCCTCCACCTGCTGCAACAGCACTATAGTAAGTGAGGTTAATTAAACTGTAGGACAAACTACCCCTTCTAATTAAAAAGTAAGGCAAAAATAAAGGTGAAAGGAGTTACACCTCAGCAAGCCTGCTGGCTGTCAAATGACAGTGTTTCACGTAAGGCCAGAATGCATGAAACTGCTTAGACCAAACAAGCTTTGTAACTAACTTGCACCAAAACTTTATGGTTAAACCAACCCAAGATCTATTCAGCTTGTTGATGCTGTTGGCTGGAGGCCAACTTGTCACAGCTCCTGGTCAGATGTTTCTATCCCTATCTTCGCAGAATGGAACTCAATTTTTGCTAAATGGGAGATGTTTCATTTACCCAGTGTGCTACACCTTAAGGCTACTTTTGAAGTGTTTGCTACAACTTCAGGAGAATAAACAGACAGTTAACATTAGGCATCATGTAACTGGGGACCAGTGATTTCTTTGGAAAAGGTAATGGGAATTAATACTTTCCAGAGCAACAAATATTTCAAAAACAAAATCTGACAAAATTATGAAAGTGCCTTGGAAAAGTTCCTGCAACCTCCACAGCTGATAAAACCCAGCACATACATCTCAGCCAGGCTACCCTGGGGAATTTGAAGGAGCAGTGAACTCTAAAGCCTTCTAAACACTAATATTTATTAGGTTACTCCTGTTTTTCTCATTTGACAGACTCTGTACAAGTATTTTGCACCCCACAACGACCCTGCTGGTTTGTCCAGGGACACTGCCTTGTTATACCCAGATTGCCAATGGCATGCTTCTAACTCAGCCCAGCACCATGAGTGTTGTTTGCTGCTTTTCTTCAAGTGAGCCTTTATTTTGACTCTTCTAGCATGTGTTATTCATTTGAATAGTGATTATATGTTCTTGCAAAATTACTCACACCTTTTGTAAACAAGCTTGAGGTCTTTCCAGTCAACAAAACTACTTGTTTTTTGATTGCGAGACAAAATAATCTGAACAATTTCTCGAATGATCTTTTTCTTCTCTTTATCAGGTAGCGTCGTGTACCATTTCTGAAGCCTTAACTTCCCCTGCCGACTGAACAGCAGTATAAAGTGTATCTAGAGTAAACAAAGCAACATGGTTAACACCAGGGCCATGGCCAGGGAAGAGCATTCCTCTGCCTGGCACCAGAAATCCGAGTCCTGGCCACACATCTCCAGCCCTGGCATGATGGTTGGACATGGTGTCAGTGAGGTCTGGGGGAGGCTCAGCATGGGCAAGACCCCTCCTTTCTCCTGGTCCTTTCCCAGGCAGCTCTCCCCTCCCTGTGGCACCTCTTCCCTAGGCAAACCCTTTACATCCTCTCCTACCCATCCCCCTTACCTTGTGCAAGCAGCAGCTTTGCTTCCTTTTCTGCCCCTGCCCTGGGGAACAGGAGGAGCATCACCACTTTGCAGTGGTGTGAAAAGGGCACCACTCCCTCCTCCAGCAAAATCAGATATCTCAGCAAAGGGAATAAAGACATCCACAACAGGAGTAGGGAAATCAAGATCACTGTGGCAGAAGACTAGAAATATGAATACTGAGATAGTAATTATAATCACTAACAACTCTGCTATTGCACTATTTCAAAGCAGCACGTTCCCAGAAGAGGCAGCAAGGGGCAGAAGAAACCCACTTTGGAAAGGAAGCTTGACTGGTTTTACTGAAGAAATCAGGACGTTATTAAACTCAGACGACTGTAATGACAAAGGACAGACCCCAGTGAGTGATACTGTATTAAATAAAGGACAACATCTACACTGTTCTAAAATTTCAAATTTAAAGCTAGTTGTAATTTTACAAGGTTTGACCTATGATTTTCTCATTCTTACATAAGCAGTATTACTGAAATACACAAGAGCCAGCTTTTAAATGCCAGTGGGGCTTTGGGAGGAAAGTATCAATTCACATTTATACAAATACTACTATTAGCAGATTAAAATAACTGACCATAGTGTATATTAGCAGTACAGTAACCCATTCACCCAGAGCATGAAAATGGCTTCAAGAATGCAGGATATCAGTTTGAGGACAACATCCTTCTCCAACAGGACATCTGCTAAATGGAAAAAAAACCCTACAAACCCACCTGGGGGGGATAGAGATGTTTTTAAGGGCTGAAGACATCTGAACTGCCCTGTTCTGGACAGGCATCCTGACTGCTGCTCTTGCCAGTACCAATACCAGGGCCCAGGGATTTGCAGGAAGGATGTCTAAGCGTAGTCACATCCATGTGTATGATGACAGGTACACTGCCAGTTGTCCACACAGTGACTGGTGCCTTCCCCTGACCCTGGGAGGACCCGGGAGAAGCACAGGAGCTCCACTTTCCTCACTTGCTCCCAATCCTTGCAAAGCCCCAATCCAGCAGGTCTCTTACCACATCCCTCACCATTAGCCTAACCTAATCCTTCCCCAGAGTTTTTCAATCTACACACTAATCCCTTCTGCTCCCTGTTTCCTGTTCCAGTTTATTGCTGTACCTATACTTCATCACCACATTTCCACAGTGAGGATTATAAAGTTAATGTTCACAATCACTATCAAGATTACAGTGCAGATTTCTGTGAAGATAAAATCATTCCATGCTCTGGTAAATTCCAGCAGAGAAGCTTCTACATAAAAGAAAAAAAAAAAAAAGCAAAGCTACTGGATTTTAAACAAAGCATTCATTCATAATTCAGAACCATTCTCTAGCTATTGAGTTGCATAGTTGTTGAGTAGTCTGGAGATAAGAGTTCTGACTACACTGAGAAAGACTTCAAATGTGGGATCATTTTAGGGAAAGGAGGACTGTTTTAGTCAGATGTGTCTCTGGCAGGATCTACTGCTGGAACTAAGGCTCTTGCCATTGTTAGTCTAATGTGCCTGATAAAATTACAAGGATTTTGTAGCTGCCTTGTGTTGAGTCTATAATACTCTCCAGACAAGCTTGCTAAATAAAAACAAGTATGCTGCTGGCAGGGCACATGGCCTGATCACAGTGAAGAGCAAAGCACCATGTTTTTTTGCCTTTCTCTGTTCATATCACCAGCTGGGTTTTGACACGGGAATCTTCCAGCTGCCAGGGTTACTCCTTCCCAGGTGATGTAGGGACAGCACTCACTGTTCATACACTTGCCCGCTGAGAGGAGCTGGCTGAATCAAAGGCTATTTTGCTTGATGCACAGCACATTAGCTCCACAGCCCTTGTAAAGATGAAGGTGTTTTGAAAAGCAGAGCACAGGTTCCACAGCAGATAAGAGGAGCAGGTCAGCGGGAGTCCATCTAAAAGTCATTGGATACAGGTAGCAGCTATTTGATAAACAAATTTCTAAAAATATGTTGAATCATCAGATAGGACAGAATTATCAGACTTGACTGAAAATGCAGGGAATGAGTCAATGGATCTCTATCAAAAGCTGACACCATGTTTACCATAAGACTGAGCTTTGTGGCATTCTTTGCCTGCAGTGTTTCAATAGGAAAAGAAAATGAAAAGGTATTCTGGTTTAGGGTCAGCTGTTGGACCCAACAGACCTTAAACCTGAGTGCCTGCAAGTAATACACATATATCTCCAGAAGTGCAACCTTATGCCTCTAAAAGGTTAAATACCAACAAACCAGGGAATCACTGTGAATATTACCACCACTTTCTGATGATTAGTTACTTCAGGATGTTATGCTTCACTCATAGGAAAGTGAGCTGCTCTTCACCTAAAACTGCTTTGAGAACTTCACTGTTTCTTCTACACATGCAGATGATGTCTCACCACCACTTTCATGAGCCGAGGCAATGCTCTTTGCAATCAGAAAATATCCTTTAATGCTCCTAAATGCATAAACATTCATACACAAGCTCCAAAAATCTCCTTGTTTGGGTCTCCTGTCCCACACTGTTTCATATGCAGACTATAACTGCGTACCTCACATGGCAATTTTATTATTACAGAAATATCTACAGCTAGAAAATAGGTAGAGCCTTTACTGTAGCACAATTCTAATTTTACAGTCTGCAGCAAAATAGTGCACCCTCAAGCTTAGATACATATCACTGGCCAGCTAAGAACTACTGTAACAAAACAACATATTAGAATGCTGCAGGTACTTAGAAGCAAAAATATTGTGTGGGGGGTTTCTCCTCTTTTGGTTCTTATTCCTTTTTCTAATTTCTGAAGCCTCTTCAATCTGGAGAACCCTGTAGGAGGTAAATAATACATTCTTAAAAGGTTAAATGGCTTTCAGCATTTTCAATTTCAACACCCAGTGCTGTTGCATTCAGTTCAGCTTTGCTCTGCCCAGCCCCACTGTTGTCACAACACAACACATTCCTCACTCTCATGGCTCTGTTCATTACACCCCACCGGAAAGACTCTGATGCATCAATAAACCTGGAAATGTTGAAGTACTACACAAACACGAATCTAACAGCTCATCTGTTCCTTGCTCCTTGACTGTGAAAATATATTTGCTTTCCTATACTGCTGATGACAAGACAGATATTGATTAAGAAATTTTTGGTTGGTTTTCAGATGCCAAACTGCCAATAGAGGTAGATTATCCTGCAATGATTTATTCATCTTTAAAAGTTCTAATTCCAGAGGAAAACAAAGGCAAATGACTTGCTACAAGCAGAATACCTTAGAAAGCAGGGTGCTTGGTTCCTTTTCTTACCACTCCAGGGCATGCTGGCTGTGACTAACAATCACCAGACCCAGGGGCAATGCCAGAGGCAATTTTTAGGCCTGAGACTGAGTGGGTTGGGATGAAGAGTACAGTTCCTAGGAGAGCATCGACTTCCTTCACATGTGGAGTCTGTGGAGACAAGCTTCGGTTTGGGAGCTCAGAGCAACTTTATTAGCTTGTTTACTGAATCAGACCCAACCACCCACAGCACTGTGCAAAATGACCTCCATAAACGTCAGTAAGAAAATGCCGTCATTCGGTTACTATTTGTAGGCTGTTGGAAATAGTTCGATGAGGTATTCAGTGAAATCAAACATTTAAACCAGATTTCTAAACTTGAACTCTATCCCCTTCTCGTGCATCTCTGAATCAATTGCAGCAGTAAGTTACATAACAGGTTGCAAAGTTATGGAGCCTTCTGTTCTATCAAGAGCTACAAAACTGTACCAGGATAAAAACCAACACCCTTAGTTTCAGGGCTACAAAAAAATCAAATGCTAGACTTTGAGATATGAAGTAATTTACCAATAAATAGAACAGATATCAAAAATGCAAAATATGGAAGGTTTGCATATTCATGAACAGTAAATATAAGAGGGATATGTAAAACTAACACATACTGTGATTTCCTTCCACCTTCCTTGGAAGACCTTTCCCTCCTTTAACTAATGGACTGTAATAATGTGATAAGCAGCTCACTCGAGCTTGTCTTCTGGATTGTTCCCTGCCAGGACTGCAGGTCCCCTTTGGTGCAGCCTTCTCCAATATTTGGCCATTATACACTTCAGAGAGATCAAACACATTACAGTTGGCTCACTGGTTTCAAACTTGGATCATTTTTGCCTTTACAGAGGGTTTAAAATTTAACCTAATCTGCAACAATTAGTACAACTGTCTAAAGCGCTGTATTCCACTTCATACACAACAAACCTGCAGGGGTAGCAGATAAAAATGAATACACGGGAAAGGGGTTTTCCTTTCCCAGAGTCATTTCTCCAGTTTACTGTTCAATAACACAAACATGTAAAAGATGCCCCTTTCTTCCTGCAAGGTGAACTCCAGGGGTGCGCAAGAGGCTGTAATTCACCCCACTGTGAGAAAGAAGAATGTGCACTAGAACTGCTTCTCCTCCTCCTGTAATTCAACCTGCATAACATTTGCTGACTGGTTTCAAACCTGTTCTGTGGCATCTGGCCGCTCCATGTCCCTGGGGGAGGAGAGGAGGATAGAGAAGGGAACACTACGAGGAGCCTCAGGGGAGCGGAGGCAGGAGAGGAAGACTGCAGAAAAACCAGCAAGAATCCTCCTTCCTGTCTGAGTGTTTGGTTGGGCAAGGATTTGCTCGGTGAGGCAGCTCTGTCACTCCAGCAGCTCTGGGCTTACACTCTGCTTCAGCTGTAACCTCTCCAAATTCAGTTAAGAGCCCTCCAAAATCAAAGCCACCTTTATAAAACAGACACCTGAAACTCACATGTAAGTAAAATTTGCTAACTAGGAATTGCTATCCTTAAACAGACACCTTGGCAGTGTGTGGAAACTTCCAGCTTTCCTAAAAAAACATTCTGTAGGGTGACAGACAATACAGGAGACGCTAACCAATGAAAATAACCAGACAACATAAAATGGGAAGTGGGATGAAAATCCAGACCTTTGGCTGCCAACAAAAGCCTGGGGAAAACCAGACTGACTGGCTGTACCCGGAGGAGAGGAAGCAACTTGCTATGATAAAGTTCTTTTTTAACTTATTCTGATTCCCCTAAAGTCTGCTTGATCTGCTGCCACTGTTTTAGTCAAGTCCATATTCTGCTTCTCTTTTACTATTTTTCATTCTTTCTTCTGATATGAAAGAATCTATTTCCCAACATAGACAGCTGTCCAGATTTTCATCAGTATTTATTTTTACATCACAACTGAAAATGAACAAAACCTACTTTCATTAATTTTTTCTTTTAAAAAATATGAAGATTCACATTATTCCAGCCATTAGCTTGGTTTTTTTTAATCTCTAAAACATTTCAAGAATAAAAAATTCCTTTTAGTTTTTGCTTTGTTTAGTGGTTTTTTTTGTTTTGGAGTGGGGGGAGAAAAGTAAATACTGAAATTTAAAAAAAAAAAATCCAGCTATACTGTGAACACACAGTTGGTTTGGAATGCCAGCTGTTTAGGGTGAAATGAAAAAGATGTACTGAACAGAGAACAATTGACTTATTAACAATCTACCCATATCAGGACAAGGCAGAATACTAACACACTCAAGTATAGGTATTTTGGTATTCTGCTGTTACATGAAATTCCATCTGGCTACTGACCTTTAATACACACTCTAGGGTTTCAGACACTTCTAAAGCAAATATGTAAAATTCAAAACAGACTACTTGAAAATATATTAAAAACATTAATTTCCTTACTTGTTTACTCTGTCACTAAAACATTTATTCACAGCAGCACAGGAGCTGACAGATGTTTGTTAAATACTGTTGGCTTTCAGCTTTAAAATTTAAAACATGTACTTAGTCTGCATGATGTAAGCAAATAAGAAAAAAGAAAATATGCACAAACCCAGCAACACAGAAACCCCGAAGAAGTGCATTGCTGCCTACCTGGCACAGGATTCTTCCTCACTTAATCTCCATTAGGAACATTTCTGAGCAATTTCCCCTAAACAATACATCCAAAGTCCATGCAATAAAAGCTGTGCCAGATCATTACAGGCACACGTGACCATAGTTACACATTGATTTTATGCTTTTCATGATGCAGAAGTCACCCTTATCTTATTACTGAAGATATTAAATGGACAAGCACACCAGCATTTTAAGGATATTTATAATATATGGTATCGATCCAGACAGCAACAACCTTCTTGATAGCCTCACTTGAGTTAAATAAAACTATAATCACAACAGTCTAGCTGAGCTCAAGCTGCTCACTTCCGATCCCCACCTAAGGACCAGAAAACAAAGCTCAAGGAGCTTTCTAAGTGCCCTGTAAGTGCCCCACAATCTCCCACGGGCTCTGCTCCCGCTTATCTCTACATCCAGCAGGTCGAGTCCTCCCGACCTTGGCTCACTCCTCATAAACTGGTGACATTCCTTTCCCAGTGTCCCCTCCACAGCACAGGCATGCCTGTGCCTCCTCCTCCTCCTCCTCACAGGCTGGGCTGTCCCAACAGCGATGCTGCATTTCCTGCACCGCTCCGGAGAGCAGAAGCAGCACAGCTTCCCAAAACAGCTCCACAGGGGTAGATGCAGGCAATGGCATCCAGTTTTTACAGAGGATAATTACTCTCAATTTTTTTAAGTTCTTATTGCTGCAAGTGGAATTATTCCAGTTTTCAGGCAATAAGCAAGAACAGATTCTAGCAGGAGTTTGCATAAAAGCTGCCTCAGGCTGTGCCATAGGAGAGCAGGCCAGGGACTGCAGCACAGCCACACCACTGTCCCTTCAGAGCTGGCCACAGGACAGACACAGCAGGGATGCGAGCTGGCTGAGCTCACAGAAAGCAGCAGTTAGAAGACATTTGAAACAATTATTAACTAGGTAATCACATCCCTTCTACGTCCTAGGCTGGGCTCTTAGAGGTGTTTTTATTTGCTTACCTGTTTTTGGGAGGCAGAGGACACCTTCATTAGGTTACTACAAGGAGGAAGAGACCAGGGGACAGGCTGAACAAGCTCCCAAGAGCTACACCTAATTCACTACAACTCCAGTGTACTTTACAGCCACAGAAAGCTATTTTTCCAGCCTGTTCCTTGAACTCCTAGTGAAGAAACAGAGCTAAAATCTCACCCAGTGGATTCCAGCAAAAGGTGGAGCTCTTTTAGTTTCATTTCCACTTTGCCTTATCAGTTATTTGCAAAGCCCTGCCACATGAAGGCACTGCAGTGCCCTTCCCTTGCCCTGACCTCTCTAGGAGCAAAGTTAAAAACCTTTGCTCTGGGACAGGGCAGGCACACCCAGAAGGTGACAAGCTTCCCTGGCTCCTCAGGCAGCTGACAGACACTGCTCCAGCCTGGGGATTCCCATGTCTGATGGAACAGCAACAGTGCGGGTTGGCAGCAGCCTCACACCCATTCCTCCAGCTCCCAACAAAGATGTTCACAGAAAACCTGAGCTCCAAAAGGGCCAAAGACACACATGAGTTCAGATCATGTTTATGACTAAAAGAGCATGGGATAATCTTTTGGAAACACTGAGGCATTAAATTTAGGCATTTTCAATAGAGAAATTCTCAATTTTCCCTTTTAAATGGCATTTTTTCATTAAGGTAAAAAACCCATGGATTTAACCTAAGCATAAACATAAAAGAAGCAACCATTGTTTACAGAAGAAAGGGCCAGAGCAGAGGATCTCACAAACTGCTTTACATGTTGGCCCAATATTTAGCCTCTAGAATGAGAAAGGACCACAAATTCATTCTGCTATTTATCCAAGTCTTGTCATGAGCCTTGAAAGTAAGGAAATGCCTGAGGTACTGCCTCTTTCCCATCCCATCTCCTGAGCCCAGAGGCTATTGAGAGTTTCATGCAGCCCTTCCCATGGCTCCTCTAGAGCTCAGAGCACAAGGCACTCACCCAACACTTCACCTGCTCTCCTTCCAGCACACAGCCTTGAACGACAAAAGCATAACATGGTACATTTCTGCACTTTATCCAACAACAGTGAGTCTGTTTTTCATTCCTTTGTGGTTTGTGCCCAACACTTACCCCGGGGACTAAGCAGAGGATGGTGACCACAGAGCTCCTGTGCTGGTTAACAAGGCACTGAGAACTGCAAGTGTCTGAGCAAAGCCATCTCCAAGCTCCAACAGCAAGCAGCAAGGCAACAACAGGCATTTACTGGTTAGTGAAGAGCGATTTTCATGCCCTTCCTAACAGATGAGAGCAGATGGACATCCTGTGTAAACCTAGCAAGCTAAAGAAGAAAAAAACACTGGCGCACAGAGTACATGGGGTCATGTCTGTAATGTTGAGAAACACACATCAGGCCATTCCAGGCCAGAAAGGCATGTCTGGCCAGAAAGGCACGCCAAGCTTGCCTTCAAACACACAAATGTAAATTGCACCTTCCCATCCTACCCCAATGCCTCTGCACGCTGTATTCCTGCTCCCAAATGAAATGCCATGCTTGCAGGACTGGATCTTGTAACTCCCTCTCTACATTGCAACATCTTCAGAAACACAAAGGCCCAGGGGTGGCCACTCAAGAAAGCACAGAGCCAACACACCCAAGAAAATGCAGATGACAGCCTGCAGGAATAGGACAGTAGGGAAATGAATGGGCAGGGATGGAAATTAGTCACGGGGCACATGAGATACAGACAGAATTCTTTTCACACGAGCAGTATTGTTTTAATTTAGGCATCACTGGCAAGACCACGACTGGCTCACAGAAATGCCTGATGTGGATGCCAAAGCATAAATGTTTCAAGTACTTCAGGGAGGGGCAGCTCTATCTGCCTCCGTGATCCACCAGTTTCCTCAGTACTTTCATCATTTTGTCCTTTTGCTGCTCTTGCAGGGAATTGATGGCTTCAGAAGGTCTGTGGGACTGTTTATAAAGCATGGGATTTTGAAGTAACTAAAGACAGAGAAAAGCAGCAAAATCTGTCATTTTCTTGCCTCATGACAGACCCAGCTGCCCATTAGCCCTCCAGCCTTCCTCCTGCATTTGCCTACAGATACTATGGCCTTCTCTAAAGCCCTCTAGGCACTCTACATCCTAGTAACTCCTGGCTCTGAGACATGCCTCCAGTTCCCTTATTTGTGAGTGAAGACATTAAAAAAACACAAACGTTTCATAACATTTCTTCTGCTTTTCAGAAATGATCTTATTACCCAGAGACAGTAAAGTGTGCATTGCAATTCCTGCACGGCCTGAGCAGGTTCCAGCATTAAACAGTGACAATCTGTAATGGTCATGAGCACTTGGAAAAGGAACATCCAAAACTGGCAAGTCAGGGTCTTCCAAAGAAGAACCCTAAAAAACATTTTTCCTCACAAATCCCACAAAATGGTATTCTCAAATCCATCTGAATGACAGGGAATAACAGAATGCCAGGTTATGGATCATCCCCTGAGCTGTACTCTAATCTAAGCAGCTTCCAGAAAGACACAGCATAAGGAACAGGGTATGTGTAAATCACTCTGGTAGTCCTATCTCCAAGAATCGCAGGTTTAAGGATTCAGGGACAGCAACTGCATCCAGAGAACTCACCTGTGGCCCCACCCTCTGGGAACTGCCTAACTACTGGGACACCCACAGCACCCTCAGCAGTGGATCAAAACCAGCCGTGTGAAAAAGTATTC
This sequence comes from Ifrita kowaldi, assembly GCA_013398055.1. Classification (NCBI taxonomy): domain Eukaryota; kingdom Metazoa; phylum Chordata; class Aves; order Passeriformes; family Cinclosomatidae; genus Ifrita; species Ifrita kowaldi. Next base: position 1,042,423 of record VZRS01011433.1, on the reverse strand, counting down.
CCATTTATTTTTTTATACATTAAGTGCCTAAAAATTTCACAGGATGTACCCTGACTCTTTGTGTAGCAACCAATCTTTATAGTGTTCATGATTTCATGTGTTTCTATCACTTCCCCCACAGTCACCTCTCTCCAAGAAGAAAAGTCTGTCTACTCAGGATCTTCTAAACAGGATGCCATTCCATTGCCATTATGTACAACTACAGCAAAACTTCACTACAAGATAAATTAACAAAGAAATACCACATGAGCTTTTTTTGTCATGTAGCATAAGAGCTGCTGCCTTGAACAACAGAATAATTTATTTGTCATTTTCTCTCCTCTCCTCCTGTTGCCCTTCTTGTCTTTCAGAGGTAAATGCCTAGAGGCAAAGTTCTTTGTCTTTGTGAGGCCAATACAGCTGTATCAGGAGTGGAAAATAAGTAGTCATTCTTAGAACTATAAATAGTAAAATTTGTGCAGCACTGAAAACATCTTTTGCAGATCTGCGTCCACTTTAACAATTAAGGGCATTAAGAGTGTTGGTGAGATCAATATTCAGAAGAGCTGAGAGTTCATTTCCAAACACTAGGCAGGTGTCAGCAGCTGCAGTCACAGCAACTAATATTTCCACCCCAGCCTCTAGATCAGTGACTGGTTATCAAATGTCTTGCTAAGTGGAAACAGTGCTTGCCAACTCCTTTTCTATTCAGGCCAAGTACAATTTTAGAGCCACTGTGCTCAATGGGATTCTTTTGATCTTTCTCCAGGGTTTCAGATCATGCCCACAAGTACTAATTTGTCTCCCTGTAGTGATGAGTAGCACAGGCAGGAGGGAATCAGACCCTTTACTATACAGGCACCAATTCTGCCTGCAGAGCTACGCAAGCAGAGCCCTGTATTTATTCATGAAAGTAATACTGGTAACACTGAGGCAGCAGTAGGATCGAGGTGTTGCAACACTTACAGGCACAACAGACTACAGCAACACATGTCCTTGGGGAGACTTATCTTTTTCTCCTCTGTGCTCTCTCCCCACTCTTTGACTTTGTTGAGACAGCAATCCTACGTGACATGTATCTCTGCTGCACCCATGTATGTCAGGAAGAAGAATTTAGTCTTTCTTAAAAGTCTTTTAAAAAAAAAAAAAAACATGTCACAAAGCAGCAGCCGGGCATAAAAGCTGTGTTTCTCAGCAGGATATGAAGTCAGCTTTGCTAAACAGACTCTTCCCTGAAACTTGCCAGGAAATCTGCAAGAGAGCAAACAACTGGAACAACCCTCTTGCTAAGACATGGTACCATTTGCACAAGAACCTTTAATTCCATCTCAGAACACAGAAAAAAGGTGGCAAGCACAACCTTGTCATTCCAAGACAGAGGAACGAGTGTACGGAGAGTTTCGATTACCTGTTGAAAGCTCATCACTCATGAGCCTGGATAAGGCTTATTCTTGGTTTGTAACCCAGCAAACCCTTACTTCTTGACTCATAACCCAGCGTTAACAACCCCTTTCCAGAGACTGGATGACAGAGGAATTTAAAGCAAGAGTTCCCTGACAAAAGCACTGTTTCATCACCAACAGACCCACAAGAGAAGAACAGGGTAAGGCTGACAGCACTAACATAATGCAATAACACCAGCAAGTATCTGTACTATGGCCTCAAAAAAGGAAAAATAAAATTCTTACTTGTAAGAATGCACACTCACCTTGTAAAATTCTAACCATCAAAACAGCAGCCAGTCTCCAAGTCGTCAATAAGCAGCACTATTGTAAGCAGTGCTCCCCTGGGACCATCGTGAGTGCTTTGAAAACTGGCATTTGCAAAGTATATGCATCAAGGAGAGTTCTGAGATCAGATTCCCTGAAATCAGTTCCCCTATTTACTGACCTTCAAGGGCAAAATACGAACTCCAGTTGTTTACACAGGCTTTACCAGAGGGAAGTGGGTATGTAGGGCTGTCTCGGGGTGTAACCAGAAAAATTACATCTCTATGGGGACTTAAGGTGTGGAGACTGCATTGCCATCTGTAAACTCATTACTGTGCATATTCTATTTGCAAATATAATGACAGGTACACCTTTCTAAATACAGGACGCTAACACATATTTAGCATTCTGGCTAAACCAGTGAAGAGAAATAACACAGCTCTGCCTTTGAGGATAGAGACAAACAACAGCACTTGGCCTCCACTGAAGGAGTTGAGAGACTTCTGTTCAGCTGCACCGCCAATAACTGATATTACAGGTGCACACAATGGGCAAATTGTGCAAGACAGCAGCTCGGGGCATGCCCGTAGAACCTGCCTCAAGCCGGAATTAACAAGCAATGAGATGGTTTCTCTATTAAGAGGCACCACTGACCATCTCACTGCTTGGGAGCCCGCAGTCCCCCCTGCGGAAAATCTAGCCATTGTTTTCAAGATGTTGGCCATCATGCTTAACAAAAGAGCATCCACAGCAACCTTTTCTGACCTCAGCACCACTACCAAGCGCAGCACTGGAGAGGCAAAGGGTCTCCCTTCCCCGATGCTGCCCATCAGCCCTTTAACCTGAAGGGCTGCTGCCCCTCCCAAGCTCCAACAAGCCACTGCCAGCCCTGGAGCCGGGTCGCACAGTAAGACTGGTGAGCGATACACAAGGAACAGAACCAGACCCATCTGCTCTCTCGCTGATGCATTACCTGTGCAAAGATGCAGCCAAATCCCAACAACCCCCATGAGACCCGGCAGCGGCGCAGAAGCACCCGAGCTGGAGGTAATGCTGCTGTCCAAGCCCTCCACTTACCTGACACCAGGAAATACACCTGGAGAAAAGCTCTTCCCAATAATCCTGTCACAAGAAATCCCACTGCCCGACACTGACCCGCTTTGTCACCAGCCAGCCTAAAGACGGACAGATCCATACGAAACCTCACTCGATCCTTCTCCAGGCATTGGAGCCGACTTGCATCTCAGCTCCTCAAGTTACAAGAAGACTTTATAAAACCTGTCTGTAACAGCCTTGTTTTCCTGGTTGTCTACCAAAGGCTTTCGGCGTGACCCGAACTCACCCCGAGGGTCGGGAAACAAAAAGGAAAAGAACAGAACTTTCTTTTTCCCCAAACAGGTGCAAACCTTGTTGGAACCCGCCCGGGAACGGCTTTCAGCGTCCCGGCGCAGCCGGTGCCGAGGGGCGCGGGGCAGCCCCGCTCCGCCCGGCCTCACTCCGCGCCCTGACAACGCGCCCGTCGAGGGGCTCGGCGGCCCGGGGGCTCCGCGGCTGCNCCCGAAAGGGAACTGCCGGCGCCTCCTCCGCCGCTCCCCCGCGGCCGGGGCCGCCCGGGGCACGGGCAGGGCTGCACGCACCGCACCGCCGGGCAAGGGCAGGGGCAGGGCTGCACACACCGACGCTGCGGCAGCGAGGGTGCCGACAGGCCGGGTGCGCCGAGCCCCCGCCCGCACGGGGGGACCGCACCTGCTGCCCTGTACGTGCGTGAACCGCTCAAAGGGCACACCTTTCTCACGTCGGCATACCCGAGATTAATAAAACGCAGTTCGTGTCATCCACTGGCTCGAGCTACTCGCCTGTCAAGCATTCATGCCCTAAAGACCCGGGTAGATCTACAGGCATGATTGCTCTGCAGCCCATCTCCATCAAAATGGAACTCTGATAGTTTGAATGCCTTCAGTGGTTGGGCTTTGCTCACCGGTGCTTTGTGATGGAGCTGGATGAGAGGGCAAGACATCAGCAAATCCCTGTAACCTGTGGCAGGGATTTGCTGATAAGCAGCTGGTGCCAAAAGAATGTGCAACATCCACAGACTCAGCAGGTGAATCAAAAGATCTAAATCCAGGCCTAAGGCTTCTCAAACTTGCACCGGGAGTCTGATTCAGATGCAAACTACCACATGACCATAAAATGAGAAGACTTAGCATGCTTAAGTGCCGTGTCTGTAGTCTAAAGGAGAGACATCTCTCAGAGCACAGCATGCATCAATTCAGGATATGGATCCCAGCTGCTCAGGCAGGGAAGAGCTGTGCCCTACTCCTGTGTGCAGTGATGCATGAGAGTAATCAGTGAGAAAGGGAAAGAAATCCAAAGGGGCTTGGGGACTTCAGGGATCACTGTGGTGTCAAAGACAACCCCTTGTCAGCCTCTGGTTTCAGAGAAGGGAGAGAGATCTCTGGCCAAAAGCAATTGTGCATGTACAGCTTGAGAGGGTGACTGGGCTGAAATCTGCTCCCAGTTGGAAATGCAGATTTGCAAGAGCAGAGTGCAAATGCAGGTGTGTGCTCCTTATGCTCATTCAACAACGTGGAGGTAATTTCCACATTTCCCTAAGTGTCCATGACCCTACTCCCCTCAGCCCTCCCTAAGTTTCGTTTTGGTCTATACAGACACTGTTCCTGGAGTCCTTCACTGCTGCTTGCTCAGTTGTGGTTTCTGCGTGTTCCAGCCCCAGCCCGCCAAGCAGCACCGCACACGCTGTGCCGTGATGCTGCCAGTGCACGACACGCAAATTACAAGTCCCAGCTGCCCACAGATCTCAGTGATATTTCCTCTGCTCACTTGCCCCTGGCCTCTGCCCTTCCCGAGTACACATCCCGGGCCCATGAAGCAGCACTATCTCCAGAGGGCAGGAACACCTCACCCTTTGTGCTGTGGGGTGCAGCACACACCGTGCCGTGCTGCCAGACAGCACTGGCCTCCCTGGTTTTACTGGGGCACCATCTTGCCTTCAGTGATACACACTGCCAAATACACACTTAGTGCAATCAGAATCTGTTAAAGCAGACTGAAACCTTTTACCAGATTCTCTGAAAGATCCACACAAAGTGCCACAGACCCACACTGCCTCCCCCAGGAGATAAATATCTGCCTTCCCCACCACCGTGTTCATATCCCTGTCCCTTGCAGCCCCCAGCTCTACTTGCTGTGGCCTGTGCAGAACAAGAGAGGGCTGACTCTGCACTTAAACCCCAAACACACCCTTGATGAATGGGGAGTGTTCACAGATAGCACTGTAAGTCTGGGAAAGCCAGGCCTCAGAGAACACTCAGAATTAGATTTGCCTAACACACAAGAATGTGGACACCACAGTACAGCTGTACTACAGATGTGAGGCATCAATACATTCATCTCCAAAAGGAATTTAAAATTAAGGGATGAACATATACCCCTCACTCCCTACCTGTGTAATTTACTCAGGTGATGGACAGTAATATTTTTTTGCTTAACAACCATTTTCCAATAATCTTACTTTTCTAAGCAAAGACCTTACCTAATTAGGCCATAAACTCAAGAGAACTAGCCTGCTGCTTGTGTGCTTTTGCAAGTAATCAGAAAAAAAGCAGCAGCAGCAAACACAACATGCAGAGTGCACATTAACAGTAGTGGCCAAAGTCAACCCATTATGGCCAATCTTGGAAGCTGGCAGAGAGAAGCTCTACAGAAACAAGGCTGTAAGGTATAGGGTCATGCCTAAATTAGATGCTTTCCAGCTCAGAAAGCCAGGTTGCACTTAATGACTGCCTAACTAGCCGTGGTAAGGACTTGGAATTCTCTCCTCCTTGCCTCTCTGCCATTAGCACTGTGTACCTGCATAATTTTCTGATAAAGAAGATAACAATCAGTAGTTCCTAGCTGGGAAGTTTGAGCTATTAGTGTCATTCAGCAGTGGAGGCAGGGGGAGGCAGCTGGGGCACACAGTTGTGCCAGGTGAACCAATGGGGTGAACTTATGTCAGTAAAATGCCATAACATGAACTCCTTCCTGTGCTTCCCTTAGGCCCAGTTAGTTAACTTGAACATGAATGTTTGCAAAGTAATGCATATTTGTTTCTCTAACTCAAAACTGCTGCAAAATGCAGTTTTGAGACCCTTCTTTTTTGGCTTCCATCTCTGTGTGGAAGGAGTATGAACATTTTCTTTCTTAAGGGCTCTTTGAAATAGGCTTTTAAGAGAGGCAAGGAGCTTTTTACTGCTGTGGGATATTTTATCCTCTTTGCTTATATTCCATTCTCGTAGCAGCCTGTCACATTCAGAAGGAGAAAATGTTCACCACAAGAGTTACAGTGGATTCAGTGAGCCTTGTGTGCCTACACCTGATGTAAAAACTTCCCAAGCTCCTAAGTAGCAGTTTTGGTGGGTCTGAGCATTATTTATGTGAAAAGAAGTCATTGCTGAAATGCCATGCCTAAACCTGCAACAGGCTTTGTTGAGCCCTCCTAATCTATGCAAGCTTTATGCACTTCAGAAGCTAATCCTGAACCATGTAAGTAAAGCTATACATTCAGCAATGATTTACAATTGATTGGGAAGTTATATTCCCATGTATTTCAAGAGAAACAAACAAATTGTGACAGCTTCAATTAAGAGACACAAACTACTGTCTAAAGAACAGTAGGGAGTGAACAAAATCTAACATTCTCACTTCCTTCTAAACAAAACTGCACAACCTTTCCTTCTGAAAAAAAACCAAACCACCCTTTTATTGCAGAAAGAAGCCTTTTCACTGACACTGAGTACCACAACAAATGAGGCAGAACACTGAACACTTACTCTGATTCTAGCCAGCAGATGCTTTGGTGTTGTTTTTCAGCACCTGAACTGAGCTCACAGACTACTTCAGGTAAGTAGCCCCATGCAAACCAAGGAGTTGAGGCTGATGAACACTTCACTTAGTGATTTTATAGGAGACCTGCTGTGCAGGTTTTTTACCACTTGATACTAGGTCTGTGGGAGAAAGAAAAAAACTTTAAAAACCCAGTCTAAATTCAGCTGCAGGAGGTAGCTTTTAATTGCACTTTGGATCAATAGAGAAGCAACCTAACACTTGCTCTTGGTTACTAGGCAGGGCTTGTACTTTTCCAGACTGCTCTTCCTGTGTTCCCTTTTCATTTTTATTTGCTCACACAGCCTGGATTCGCCACAATCTAAGTGCAGAACAAAGCATTCATATCACTAGAGCACATACTAAATTATGTATCTGTGCCACAGATGTTGGTACTTTATCAGCAGAAACATGTTCAGTAAGTAGTCCCAACATTTAAGTAGTTTAAAGTACTAGAAAAGTGTTAAAAATAGCAATCTCAAGTCTTTATAACCAGTATGGAATGATAGGTGTATACAAGGACTTAAAAGGTGTCAAAGTAGCATTTTATTTCATTTCCCAGCTGTATAAAATTAAAAGCAGGCCAAAAGGTAGACAGGCATTAACAAAGGTCCATCGAGAACTTTTTCAATCCAGAGAAAACGTGTTCTTGTAGCCCTCTTGTGTTCAGTTGGATTAACAGCTGTTACATCCACAGCATCCTTCCTTACCACCCCAAAATCACAGCTCTGCATGCCTTAACCACACTGCCAGTCAGTTCTTTGTCCTGTACACCTTCACTCAGTTTCTTTCATGGCTTTCCTCTTTCCATCCTGGTTGTAAAATCGAATCCCATTCAGGCCATGCTCCTGAAACAGCGGAGTGCTCAGTTGGTATATTCATATCATAAAACAGGGAACTGCTGCTTTGGAGTAGGAGGACTAAAGCACTCTTCATTGCTCGTGAGCATGCCGATATTCCCAGCATTTCTTCTCCATAAAAGGACTGTAATGAACACAATTTACAGCCTTGTTTCCCTCTTTTAGTTGATGCCTAGTTCAAGTTTTAAATTGAGTGTCCCACAAACGCCATTTAGACACGTGCAATTCTCTCACAGAAATCACCCTGATATTCTCCAAACCCTATAAGCACTGTTGACAGTTCTGTTTATTCCATACCTTCCCTGCCAATCACCAAGTTATGGCTGCACTGCCTAATGGGATGGAGCCTTGTAACTGAGGATAAGGAAATGGGTTGTTGCCTGAAGGACACTCACCTTCTGTGTCTGCTGCCTCGGTCATCCTTCATTCAGCCACTGCAGGAGAGATCAGGAGGCTCAAGTGAGCAGGGCAGTTGTGCTTCAAGAGCTGCTATCACCTGTCTCAGGGAGCCAAACTCCAACCTGGATGTGCTGCTGTGGAGGAAACGTGGAGAAGGAGCTATAAAGTATGGAAGAAAGAAAGAGAAATGAATGAGAACAGAGAAAAGACAAAGGACAGCACTAGAACAGAAGACATGGCTTAGCAGCAGTGCCATCAAGGAGTACTGGCAAGCAGTGCCCACTCCTGATCAGCTGCACAGGTGCACTTGAGCTCATGAAAACTTAAAAAGAGTTTTGACAGATACACACATGTAGATTTTGAGAGCATCTGAAAACACGTTTCAGAAAGAAGACTCAATATAGATAGTGAGAGGCATGGTATCTTCTTTACTTGAAAGACAGCTAGAGTAGCAAAGCTAGGAGCAAGTTAAACCCTAATGTGTCTTTCCCTATAAACAAGGTAAAGAGGAGAAAAACATGCACCTCAACAACCCATATCTTTGTGATATAAAGCAATTTAGGAATTAATGTACCAAATTTTCTGCAGACAAGCCAGTCAATCCCACCAAAATTAATATAATACATCAAAAGTAAGTCAAAGGATATGCTTCTCCTTCTCTATGTGAGCAGATTATACACTAAAACTTGTCAGAGACCCTGAGTACAAATGTGAGTCAGACAGCAGGTAATTACAGCAACTCTGAGCTGCTGATATGTTGGGGGGGAAAAGGGTCATGTATAGAAGCAGAAAGCAAAGTTTCTAATGACCCCATATATTTGTTTATTATTTGTTATTTAATTTTATGAAAAAAAGTGTATAGATTTTATTACTGATATTATTTTGATACTTCCATTGCCAGAGTAATAAAACAAGTAACACTGTCTTTGAATCTGTTCAACAATTAGCCTTTACATATTAAGAGTTGAGCAGACTACACAGCTACCTAGAGCCCATGCCCTTACATGCTCCAAAGGGACAAAAAGCTTTGTAGGATCACTTGATAGCAGTCACTTAAGAGATCCTTGATCCTTGCCTTTTGTGAATGAGAGGCAGAGAAAGCCTTCAAAGGCAACATTGAAGCTCCCTCTAGGATGGTTAGTTCATGACAAAATTAGTTTTTAAATGTTAGGCTGGCAGAAATTCATCATTTTCTGTAGAGTTTGATCATGGCATTTCACAGTTAGTCAGGACATTCAGCACTGAGGACTTGGTCAACAGAGATAAAAAACCTTAGAGAGCTTTCCTTCTGAACTCTGTAGTAGTGAATCTGATAAACATAAAAATCTGTCCCTTTCCTGCATCTGGTGTATTCTAAATCTCCTCAGTGAGTAAAGTCAACACTACACGTACTAAGACCTGCCACACAGCTATCTGAAATTTAAATGAAGTTTTCAGTGCCAGGAATTGAGAAGTGATCAACTGCGCATTCTCAGTTAGAAAACCAATACATCTATTTTTGTGCTTTCACTACAAAGACATCATTTGCAATTCTACAGCATCTTCAACTTTAACTAGAGTTCATATGCCTTATTCTAAACATAAGATGGTCTACGGAGACATCTAAATAGGCTTTTCTGACTACAGATCAGCAACAGCTTCATTTTTTTCCAGTCAGTTTTTGTTGGAACTAGAAAACACGGGAATTTGCCTTGGGAAAGGTGAGAAGTTTAAGCTGTTCAAAATGAGACATATCATGTTAAAAAAAAAAACCAACAAAAATTATTATATACCACACAGGCTCTTCAGCCATCATTCAGAGGTGGCAAGTTTGTAGAACTCTTCCAGATTCCCTCTCTGGCTCCCAAATACCCCAAAGAAGCAGTGAGCTACACAATATAGTCATCAGCCAACATTCAGACATTCCAAGTGTTACAAAGCCAGCCAGTGCTGTATTTGAGCCTGTGAAGGCTGTGAGCAACTGTGAAGGATAAGGATGCTTCCCAGTTTATCTCCATCCTTTCTCTGTGAGAAAGTATCATGAAACAAGTGCAACCACCTTGTGTGGCTGCAGTTTGTGTCCTCTGTATATATTATATTGTAGACTCTGCTCACCCCATCCAGCAAAATTAGCATTTCTTTGGCACTTCAGACAGGTCCAAGGCATCTCAGGAAAGGATCCTGTGGAACTCTGTAGATAAGAAGCTTTGCAGAGCTCTGAAGGGGAGCCAGATGAACCAGAGAAGAGGTCTGAATGAGCTGGGACCACACAGCAGCTCACGGGTTCATTGTGGGCCTTTGACCTGCTGCAGCTCATTCAGTTCCAATCCAGCACACCTGACAAGCTCTCCTAGGAACCTACAATTTGTCCATGGGGCATGTAAAGGAAGAGCCAGAGCACAAAATACGGATTGTGCTTTCACAGGATGGAAAAAAAGATGGATCATCCAAATAGACTAAGTGAATATCAAGAAATATTTTATTGTACATGTAATCAAAGTTTAAAAAACAGACAAGGAGCAAAGGACAGACTTACCTAGATTCTCTTAACTATGCAGGGTACAGAACTACAACTAGGAAAGAATTAGCACATATTAGTACCCTTTGCTCCCCTTCCCTGCCCCAGTGGAAGAGGTCACACAAGCGAGATCTGTAATGCTTTAAATCAAGGCTTCTCAGTAACTGCACACTTGAGCTGACATAGCTGAAGAATGTTCAGTTTCATGAGAGAGCGTGTGCCTTCAAAATAATTGTTTATAAACAAAGCTACTTCTCTCTTTAGTGGTTTGTAAGCATTACTCATTCAACAGCAAGAGTATACTTAAAAGACTAATGATTTAGTGGCCATATTTGTCATATCTGAACTGACACTATCTTTAAGTATATCAATTATAGAAAATAGATTCCTTAGGCAGTAGAGAATATATTATCTAGTGGCAAAAACATAATGTAAAGAAGCAGAGGAGGTATTCACAGGGAAGGGAGGGGGGAGCTGTGTGCTGAGCCGGGGCATATTAAGTAATCAGAACTAAAAAAGCTGAGTTCTGGAGTGCTAACTGCAAAGGAGCTACACCTCAGCATCACGGGTATAGGTTTCAGAATGTCTGGGTTGAAAAATATGGTACTCATTGCACATCTACATCAATCTCCGAGCTTAACTCACGCCCTAGATCCTCCTAACCTATTACAGTGGGATATTAAACAGTTCTAGCACTGTAACTCATGTTCTGCCTTACATGCTGCAAGGAAGAAGGCTTCTGTTCTCTTCTAGAACCAGATAGGAAGAAGTCTGAAAGTGAATGCAGAGCATTATCAGAGCTTATTCACTCCTGCAACACTTTCCTTCCGAGTTTAGAAGGGTGAAGGCCTTCAGAGCATAAAGATGCAACTGCTCTTCCAGTGCAAGCTGATTTTCTCTCAACAGCTTAGAAATAAGCCTTCCCAAAAAACCTAAGCTATACAGCACGTAGCCAGAGTTGAATCAAATCAGTGTGACAAGTGCTAAATCCTGGATTGAAGGCAAGACAAGTTCTGGGATCCCCACAAGAGATGGATTTGTTTATTCTTCAGTGGCCCAATAAGGCTAGCAAATTAAAAGACTCTTCACAAAACTTCCAGAGAAGGCCCATGGAAAAGCAGACAAAGTAACAGTGACTATCATATTCTGGATTCTAATGCCCTTTGGAGACTATCAGATTTTTGGCTTAAAATGCAAGTGAATCATGATGTATTAATGATCTTAATCTATTTCACCCTACAGCATGGTCCAATGCAGATTATTAAGTGTCCAGTTACACACCTAGGACTTGAATTCACTAACACTCATAGCACCACTTGATTGTTGCTGTAAGTAAAGACAGTCTAACCCTCAACTCTTCTGCCAGAAAGAGCATATTACCTTTGATAATTGTGTAACACCACCTATTCCAGGCCAGCTGACCTACCCTTTTTTGTCCTCACACATATTGCATCTGTTTTCAGATAAATCTGAACAGCTCCAAGCTTAAACTCTGTGATTTATCACCTTAGCTTCCAAAGTTACAAAATAAATTCTCTTTCCAGTATTCAGATGTAGGAGATTCACTCAACTGATAAAGTTTACTGACAGTATCTCTCACTAGTTATTTCCTTTATGTGCCAACTGCACAGTCATAAAAGCCTCCAGCTCTTCTTCATACTTCTCAGCTTTGAAACAGGAAAGGATCAATATAGATATCTCAGGATTAACAGACCTGGGTGCAGGGAAGAAAGCAGCACTTCTGTACCTCAGTAATTATTGCTCAGTATTTATCTGTTTTAAGCAACATCAAGACAGGATTTGAATTTATGCTGTACTTTAGCAGAGACAGGTTCCCTAACAATAAAGAACATCAGCCTTTCTACAGAAGATCTGTATAATTTAACTGGCCATTTTTTCTCAACTGTTACTTGTAACAAGGCAGATTTGTTCAGGTTCCCATTGCAACAACATTATAGCTGTCAAAGTACATGGCTCATACCTGTGGCCAGTCTTTAGAGCAGGTGGACTGCACGTTTTCGTCACTACAGAAGTTTATCAGCTATGCTAAAACACTACATAAAAAGCCCAGGATTGTCTGCAGACTCACCAGCTACCTACACAGAACAGCTGTTCCACAAAAGTGATTTCACTAACAACTGAACTTGAAGACAAACACTACAAGAAAGCCAATAAAGGATCTTGTGTGATCAAAGGTTGTCTTATTATCTCATCTGAAAGAAGCTACCTTTCACTTTGAACTATCTCCTCCTTTCATAGAAATAGCCAACATACCTTTTGGAGGCAATTTAGACAGTGACTGCTCAAAAACATTTCAACAGAGCTGCTTTTTGGAAGAGAGATTAAGTTATTTTACTATTTGCACAAATTGAATTTACTACACTCATTTTACTCTGGTAATGCTTTAGCTACAAGGTATCTGTACAAGATATATCAGCAGAGATAGCACATTGTTAACACTACATATGTAAACCGAGAGACAACAGGTCCTTCCATCCAGGTGTCATATTGCAGATCAACCGTTGGTGTCCGTCTGAGAGGCTGCAGAACCGCACTTCAGCACCACGGAGATTCCCGGGGAGCCCAACAGAAAAGCTGTGCTCTACAAGGGTGACTGTCCATCCTGGAACAGCAGCAGGAGGAGAATCAAGCAACCAGTGTTTGCAGTAACATTCTTGAGGAGGATTCTGTTCATTCGGTGCATATTGCTGTACATAAGGTGCGTAAACCTGCCACGGAGGAGATCAGCGGGAAGAGAAGCCGGTGGCAAGGCTGCAACCAACTACTGGCGTCATGTCCCAGATCTGGAAGAGAATGTTGTGGAGAATTACACAGCTGTAGTGTCAGACTCACAGGTCTTTCTGCAGGAGGCATAGAAGCAAACATAAAGACATCCCTGGACACAAGGTAACAATTCCTTTTTAACCTATGCTTGAGGAAAATCTCGTAGAGTTATACCAGCGTTACAAACCAAAAGCCAAATCTGGGGCTCAAGAGTCTTCTTGCACTTCTGTGTAGGTCTGTTTTAAGAAGTGCTATGCAGTTTGTCACAAACATGCTTACAGCAACACAAGGACATGCTGGCATAGTCTCAGCTCTGTCATGCATGGTGAATGAAGAGCTCAAGCACGGCAAGATTCCGTATCAGTCTGAGCTCCATGTCACTGTCTCATAACAAAGGCTTTCAGTGGCCATGCTCCCAGCCATGGAGCTCAGACAAAGGAACCTGTACATTTCCTCAGGTCTGTGTCTTTAAGGCTGTTGGCAGATTCTCCTGCTGCCCATGCCTGCTGTGTTTTTTCAGAGACACAACAGTAACAGATCCAACAGCTGCACTCCATACAGTGGAGTTACAAGTCATTTCCTCATTCAGCTGCAGAAGAACAGCCTAGCAAATACAATTCCTTCTTCCCACAATAGATAGCTTGTAGCAGTAGTTGTCAGAAAGAAAAAAAAAATCACAAAAATGAATTCTCTATTAAATGTCTCTAAGAAATGCAGCAAAGAGATGCAGGAATACCTTCACAATCCGGTCGCTCCCACAGGTCACCATTAGCCCTCTGGAGATGTCCATGGACATGTGTGAAATGTTGTGTTTTCCTTCATGAAAAGTTGCCAAGGAAGTCCGGCTGCACAAGAACAATTGAAATGAAAGCTAGCCATCAGATGAAGCTTCACGGCATCATTATAGTAGGACAAAATAAACTTAAAAGAAAATTAGGTTGCTCAAGTACTAATAAATCAATTCCAAGAGCTGCAGTGCCATATTAAAGGGGACAGAATTAAATTAGCAAGTCATGCTAAGGCACTGCTTGTGGAGTTACACAGGTGTGACATTTCCTGGCCCTCTGCAGCCTGACTGTTAATAATACTGGAGCAGAAGTGGGACACTGCATTAGCAAATACTTCTTCTGGTTAACAAAGTCAAGCTCAGCTACGTTTTTCCCCTGCTGGCTACAGAAGTCAACTAAGGCACCACATCTCATTTTTCAAAAAACCCCAACCCCAAGCAAACAAAAGGCCTCAACAATGAAAAACTCAACAACACAATAAAAAACCCCAAGCCCCGCCAAATTTTCACATCTGATTACTCTGTTCATATCCAGAGAAAAGGGGTTCCTTCATTTCTAAGACAAGTTTAATGAAACAGCAAATGATGTTTAACCCCATTTGCTTGCATGGGGAAAATCATGTCGAGCTCTGAAGAATATTCCCAAAGAAATAGTTTTTAGAAAGTGTACATGAACTAACACATATACATCATGGCAGCTGAAGTGCATTGTCTGGCACCCACTTAGCAATGTTAAGTGCAATCAATAGCTTTTAACTAAACTGAAATGTTGAGACAAATATACTTCAAGTTTAGATCTGGGCTCCTGGAAAAGAAGTACTAAAAAGGATAAAAATGTTGTAATTCCACATCTGATCCAAATGCACTTGCAGAGCCAGATGGGGGATCTCTGCCATCACAGTGCTTTCAGTCCCCAAGGCCTATTAGCAGAGAGTCAGCTCAGTGTGTTTCGTAGCACTGTGTGTGGATGTGGAGCAAGCCCAAGGGTTTCTGCACACCAGCAGTGTTACTACAGTTTATTACTCCTTAATACTCACTCTTCATCCTTGATTGACTCAAAACAGGAATCACAGACACGGACCTGGAACTCAAATCCCATGATTGGGTAACTCGACCGTTTGGTGCTGCACTTGCCACACACTGCTTGCCCACATTTTCTGCAATGATGCTTCATGCAGCAAGAAGAAAACAAACAAATAAGTCACTATATATGTCACTTGAACACCGTACCAAGTGTCCACCGAACAACAAAAACAACAAAGCTTCTGTTTGGCAACCTGTTAGAAAGCAACCTGTTAGGAAATGCTCTGTTACTTCAACCAAAGACCAACGTCTGTGGAGTTCTGAACAGTTGTTTGGGTCATTAATGGATTTATCTCCATATTCTCTGTATACATCATCTTCTCCTGCAAGCTCCTGGGAGAAGGGGAAAAAGAGGGTTGAACAAGCAACCCAGTTAAAAACAGTCTAAGGAAGCCAGAAACAGATGAATGTCTTGGTGCCTGTCCAGTCCCTTCTTAAAGAAAACTACCTAGAAAGCTTTTACATTCTGGTACAGTAAGAACGGGGCCATTACTGCTTCACTGGAGTGAGCATCTACATGCTCAGTTATGGGGCACTGTTTGCTATTTTACACAACACTTGAGGATTAGCTGTCCATGGTTCCAAAGCACAGAAACATTCAGAGAAATCCAAAAGAGCACTCCTAGCACAGCTTGCTTCGACATGTGACAGAAGTTTGATGCAACACTTTCACAGAACTTGGAAATGTCTTAGCAGGGCCTAGAAGCTGTAACTTCTCCATATACCCTCACTTCAAAGCAGCAAAAATACCAAGAGTTGAAAAGATCTACCAGCCTTAGTGGTTTTGTTTGCATTTTGCTCAAATGCTGAAATACAGCTAAGCACTGAAACCAGCCATCTCACCTGTCTCAACCCTATCGTCTTTGTGTCCCACATTTGCTTTATATTCCAGAAGAAAGGTTGTTCACACTTCTGACAGGAATCACTTTCTAGCCACTGAGGAGCCTACAAAAGAGCAGGAGATGCAAGCAGTCAGAATTGTTTTCCCCTCACACAACAATTAAGGAAGTTTGTTTTAAGAACCCAAAGTAAAATTTTACTTGGAAAGATGCCCTGGCTCAGTTCTGGACATTTCAACAGCAAATTGCCTAGAGCATAGTACATAGTAAGTTTAGCACAAAAACCCCAAACCCAAGAATACAGTTACTGGTTACCTACACACCTCCTACACTTTTTAAGCCTACAGTAATATGTTATGTTACTGCCTTAATAAGAAAACTCATTCCAACATGTAAGTTACTAAACCCACTGCAGGCATTCAAAGACTGCTGCTCTGGTTGCCTGGATGGCTTTTAAGGACCACTGTAGTCCAAACTGTAGAAACTATGAGGCAGTGACCCTCTCTAAGAAAGGGGGTATCCAGAAGTAAATTCTGTCTGTACTTTCATGGGATTGCAATTTGAAATAATTAGGAACTCATCTGCATTTTCCATCCTGCCCACATCTTCATTAAGCAACCCTTTGCCCGCCCACGCACTTTTCCTGCCATAAATGGACTAGGCCAAATGAAAATAGAGCTTCTACACATTTCAGCTGTAAAAGAGACACAGTATTTTTAGTACACAGACTTGAATTTGAACATGTATATTCTATACAACTTTATACATCTCATGAGGAAGTCTCCCTGAGACTTGACAGGAGGAAAGCTGGAACAACAAAGCATTTTTTCTTTTCAATTCACTTACACTGCTGACAGTAAGAAAACAAGAGCATTCTCAGTTGCACCACCATGGATATGAACTGATGCAGAAAGAAAGTGTTTGGCTGGGTCAATTGCTGTGTATTGAGATATTTTAAAAAAATGTTGCCTGGGGACTGAACCTCTGCCTTCTGAACTGCATCTCAAAACCTGCCTCTCACTTCTTTACCTGCTTTGCCACAAGTTGAGAACTTATTTCAAGACTACTGAAGCACAGTCCATTGGTTTCTTTACTGCAAGAGTGTGACTGCTTTAGATTGTTCCAGCAGCAAA
Organism: Ifrita kowaldi; assembly: GCA_013398055.1. Taxonomy (NCBI): domain Eukaryota; kingdom Metazoa; phylum Chordata; class Aves; order Passeriformes; family Cinclosomatidae; genus Ifrita; species Ifrita kowaldi. The sequence goes on along the minus strand of VZRS01011433.1, from coordinate 1,025,469 downwards.
GGCCACAGCCATTCCAGTGAACTTGTTGTCTCTTTGAGAACAAACTCTAAGCAGTCCCAAGGTGTCCCACACTTTTCCTGTCCTGGGAACCCACTGACAACAATGCAGCACAGACAGCCACTAGAACAGAACAGGCTTCAGTAATATCATTCAGCTTTAAAGTATCAGACAGTGTGAGGAAAGCAGCCTGCAGAACTGACTAAGGAAAGTAACATTAGTTTCTGAAAAGGGGAAAAAAAAAAATCTTTGACCTAGGACAAGAACTTACCTCTTCTCGGCTGATATCCATGTTCCAAACAGCAATTCCCCCATCAGCTGAACAAGACACCAGCTGCCGTGTCAGCTGGATGTAGCAGATAGCCTGCACCTTGTCACTGTGAACAAAGCACACACTATTTACCCACAGGTATTTAAACAAAGCTTGGTTTCCCAGCAAACCCTGATTTATCCTTGTAAATAAAGCTAATGAGGAAGCCCAAAACTGATTTCCAGTTTGCTAAGTCCACTAAGTAGAGCTCTGAGGATGAGTGAACAGATGCTGTCACCTGAGCACTACCCTAGCATCAGGATGTTGCTGAGAGTGTTCTTACAGGCCTGACCAGAATACCAGAGGTACAGTCCCATGTTAACATTTACTGGCAGTAAGCCCTGACGATGAACTGAGTGTCAACTGGCTCAGAGTGTGTGTGCAAATACTCTTCTGTGTTGGCAAGGAAAGCCACTTATCAAAACAGAGACAACTGGAAAAATAAAGAGAAATATTTGTTTCAAGATGCAGCTAAGAAGCAGACAGAGGTTCCACTGTTGCTAACAAATCATAGTAAGTCAGTCTGTAGCTGCAAAGCAAAGTACGGATTCTCCAGTAAGAGAATTGAATCCTGAAGAAAGCCATGGCAAAACAAAAGAATGCCCTAAAAAAGTAAACAAAGAACCTGAGTAGTATCACACTGCTTTGCAACATCTAAATTGAATTTAAAAAGTCATTTTGCTTCTCAGAAGAACTTACTTTCCCATTCAGTACGAAGAGAAACTGTTACAAGTCTTCACCAGGACACATGAGGCAGCAGTAACAGCAGTATAAAGTCCTCCAGTCACTGACTTCAGGGTTTTTTTGTAACTAGGCCTCTATTATTAATTCTTTAGCCATAAAACTAAATCCTCAAGATTTAACAAGAGTTCTAGGGCTAAGGCTATCAGTCTTGATCAAAGGTGGATGGAGACATCTATGAAATCAGACAACAGGAGAATGCACTATACAAATATCTTTAAACACAAACAAGATCTCTACTACCACTGCATTTCTAAGTAGAATATATCTTCAGTGGTGAACTGCCTATCAGACTGAATCAGAGCCCTACATTTAAAAATGGCAGCTAGTGTTGTGTCTCTGAAAATTAAGAGTTGATTAATACAGACAATTACCTCAACTTCAGAAGAGGGGAGACATGATACTTTCTGAAGTTGAGAGACTATCCCTGTAATTTAGCCAGTTTATCACCTCACTGATAGAAAGAGAGAGAGAACAGGAACATATTGAAGCTTATTTTTTATGGGTACATGAACATACTTATACGTAAAGGGTCTAGCCCTCCTCTCACAGGTAACTCAGTGCAGTATTTACAATACAGACACATGCAATTTTTATATAAAGGCCAAACCAGATGATTTAGGATTTTTATCCACCTCTTTCTCTAAACTACTTCTGTGTTACTTCTAAACCATGGTAATAAGAATGTATTAAACATGAACAAGAAAAAAGATTTATCAGTAAGACTTTCCTAGTACTGATTATCCTTCTTCCCCCTTAAAGTCCCCAGGGTTCTGCAAAGAGTAACTTTCTCCATTATTCAAAATGAGTCAAATATCTTGCCATGGTATTTAGTGTTCCTGGGACTGTGTGTTCATTACAGGACATGTATGAAAAATAAGACTCCATTACATACTGATGTCCCTGGAGCAGCAGCGTTCGCCCTTTCCTTCCACCAATATCCCACATGATAATGCTGTGGTCAGAGGCACCTGAGAAGAGCAGCCGTTGGACAGGATCCCACCACAGGGAAGTAATACTCCCTAGGAAAGAACATTCTGCAGTTAGATGTAAGGACTGGCTCCCCAACACTGTGATGCCCTCCTGCAGCATCAAAGTGAAACCTGAGGTACTGCCTTAGTCCAGTAACATATTGAAAGCCTTAAGGCAAAGGAAGCATCCAACAGCAAGGTGCAGTCCTGACAAAGAGGCAAGGAGTACTGGACAATAGAACAGAATGGCCCTAAGAAGACAGATATAGCATAAGCCAGAAAGTCTGAGTTCTGCCCCTTGTATTTAGGTAGGTGATTTTAAGAGTTGCCAGGTTGCTATGTGATCTTTGGAAGATAGAAGTACTAACACCTGCCAAGCAGAAACCCGTATCTAGAACACAGTGGGTGCTTGGTCAGTGGTTACAGGACAGCTCACAGTGTTCTCAGGTAAAGCCACTCTGTCACATAACCATTTACAACCTTAAAATAGCTGGACTAAGAAACAAAGTGACAGTTTCACTGCTGTTAGCAAATCTGCCACTACGCACTAAATTACAAAACCAGATTTCAGAAGGCCCAGTGCAGCTGTGAGTTAGTCAGGGATAGAAAGAAATGAGTCATCTGACAGTAGCAGCCTTATAGCAAACCCATATGCATGGTAACGCAGCCAGGAGACTAAAGGAGTAATTTTGTTACTCATGCCGCCTATAGTTGTGAAGTTGGGACATTTTATTGCCTTGCAGAGATCCTCAACTTTAAAGAATCCTTCCATTGCTCAGTTGTCATCAAAAGCCTTGTTAGTCTGAAACCGAGATGATGAATGGTAATTAGAGCCCAAATCAGTCCTTTCCAGTGCTCTAGAGCATGAGGGGTTTTTTGCCTCCTTTAAGGCTACACTGTTTTCAGACTGATCCATTTGGGAATAGCATGTGCACCAAAAAGGCACTAACTTTGAGTATTATCTTGGCATTACACAGAGCAGGCTGTTATATGTGGTGAATTTTGGAAGCTGAGAACAAACTCTGAAACCATTTGAACTGCAAAGCAAACACTGCTTGCTTATGAAGTCACATTTACCAAGAGCTAGAAAGCAAACAAGATGAAATCAGAATTTTGAAGTCTGTCAAACACAGCTGCACTCAAAGAACTAGATGCCATTTAAGTTTAGTGTTACTAGATCTTGAGAATATTACAGAAATACTATGAAAGAAAAAAGGTTACACATAATCTGATTTGCTTTAAAAAAAGAAAAAAAAAGGAAAAAGGATGAAATAACTAGTATTATACAAGTTGAAGAAAAACCTGCTTCTGCCCCTGAAATCCTCTTTTATGCTAGCTCAATTCTTGTTTTAAGGATCACAGTCCCCATATGGAAATATATGAGCCAAAGTTGGCTGCTGTATGGACAGCACTGCTGAAGTTTGTGCTTGGAAGCCCATCACAACTCAAGAGATAGAACATACACTATAAGAAAGTGCCACAGATGTACTGCTTTTAGACTAACAGTAACATTTACCAAGGAGCTGCATTTGAACACAGACCAGTGCAAAAGTATAGAGAAGCAAAGGAGTCTCTAGGGCCAAGAGAATTATTTTGTTCTAAACTGAAACAATCTGTAATTCTCCTTGAAAGCAGAAGAGACATTTATCACCTGAAAATCTCAACTTGCCTCCTGCATTCAAAACCACCTGTATCATTTTACAGTCATCTGTAGATCAGGAGTCTACCCAGCTTTAACAAAGCCTACTCTATGCTTACAGCTGTTATACAAGGCAGCCTTTTCCAGTGGGTCAGAGACTCATGACCCAGTAGTTCATCCCTACCCACATGCAAACTGTCAGCTGATTTGAAAGTTACCACGTGGGGAAAGGCATTGTCTTGTTTATTTTACACAGCATGTTATTAAGTTACCCATTATTCTGTGATTTGCATTCTTGCCTTGCTCATTACAGCAGACAGTGGCTCCATATCATGTTATGGACCACCTGATTCTTCATTTGATATATGGACTTCAGCTGTACTATACAGGATGAGACATTTGCCTTAGACAAGGCAGTTTCTTCACTGTTAAAGAGACTAAAGCTTTTAAAGGTGGCCATCTAGTGGATAACTAGTGTTTAACTGAATGCATATGTTTACCTTTATTTTTCATCTATAATAAAAATACCTGTAGGTATTTATAAGGCTAAGATTTCCCCTCAGAAAGAATGTGTTTGTTCTTTAACAGGAAGTCATGTACAGCTTTGAACAGCTTATGATAACCACTACCCTGGACTGGTTTTTCATCCAATATCTACCCTTAAGAGGCAGATAAGCAACTGAACATCTGACCCCAACTTACAAAGAGGTACCATATCTGGGACAAATGGATTTAAGACAAGGAGTCACTTTACCTTCATGCCCTTTGAGGGTTGTGATAACTGAGCAGGTATTCTGCTCAAGCTTCAGAAGAGTGATCTGTCCAGAATAATCACCAACAAATGCATGCTGAGTTTCATGATCATATCTGAACACCAGTCAAGGAGAAGCTTCATTTGTTCAAAGAGTATTTTACATGAGTGAAACAGTCAGCTATAGAATCTAAAAAAATTGGAAAAGAACATTTTAATATGCCAGATAAATATTTACATAATTACTTCTGAAGTGGTTAGAGTGTAATAAACCTTTTTGATTCCTTCCTTCTTATCACACTTCCCTACATGTGCAAGTAAAACTGTATCGAAATTAAGTGATGAGAGTTTTAGAAAGCCATTGGAGAAAGCCATGAGATAATCCATGCCCTAGTTTAAGGCAAGCCAAGTAGCTTTAGGCCATTTCTAGCAGATATTCACAGAACACACTCATGCTCATCTACAAGATGCCAAAACTCATCAGGCTACTTGTTGCAGTGCAGAGCTCTCTGCAACCATTACAAGCACCTCACTGGACACTGGGTGGCATTCAGTCTTACCTACTATCTTCTCCAATAAACCCTTAGTTTTCTAGCATGTTAGCAGTTGATATCCCCAGGAGAGGAAAACCCAGATACAAGGATGCTGTCCCTCCACAGCGAGTTCACCTTACAGTGGAAGTACACTCACAGTGTTCTAGCTACTGCCAAGGTAAGACTGTCTCATTTCTTGTCCTGTTCTCTGGACTTCCCAGTTTACCAATGCAGGTCCTTGGGTGTGGTATTGAAAACTGAACTGTATTTCAGAATGGATTCTGTCAGTTAACACTGAGATAAAAGCCACACCACATCCTAACATGGGATCCATTAACAAGGTGGCACATTGGGCAAAAGCATTACACCTCCTAACGGTTCTGATAGTCAGATTTTGCCATGATGTAACTGTGAACTACAGAAACCAAAGCATAGCAAGCCAATGGAACTAGATAATTTGCTGCTTTTAGAAGACTTTTGCTATTCAGAATAGAAGCAAGAGCTATGAAAGACCCATGCAGCTGACACCACAAAACCCAAGAGCTGTGCATAAACTTAGGTGTCCTCCTGGAACCACACAAAAACACAAGTAGCAGCTAGAAAAGTAGTCTCTGGTATCCAACAGGAAAGGCTAACTTTAAAAAGACAGTCTACCAAAAAGCCCACCACCCTAAGTGAAAATGTAGAGGCTTTGCCATCTGATGACATTCTGAAATCTCTTAAGCCTTCAGGATCTTGAGATAAACAATTTGCTTTCAACAAGTCCTTTAAGTCCCGAATATGTGATCTTTTCTTCATCTCAGAAGTTCAGACTTGCCTTATCCCCACTAATTCAGTAAAGAATAGGCACTCTGCTCTGTTTTTCAGAAGCTTACACATAGGATCATTAAGAAACAACTTCTAAGGGACCTCCTGATAGGGAGGCCAAGCACCTAGTGCAGGCTGGTTCTTCCAAACACAGGTCCAAAGGCCGATCAATTACAATGGATTTTCAAATGTCAAGTTCTTCAGTGGAAATTTATTTTTATATTGATATAAAAGGTCATATTCTTTTCTCCATTTTAATAATAAACTGTGCCATTATTTGCAATAGCATTAGCTATAGAACCCACTGAACTCAGTGAGGCTCAGTCTATTCACCAGACTGTGCTGTGAGCTGGTCTCCAACACACACACCAGCTTTAACCTATTCTGTGCTGCACTCAGCTGAGGTGAGCTGCACATGGAATGTTTTGTGGGACACAACTCCCCTGGACTCTAAAAAAGAGCAGCAGTACAACAGTACAAACCTGACAGTTCTTCAGTCAGAAAGGCAGGGTCTGCACAGGTGGGAGACCTCAGAATGCCAGACATGCAGCTGGCAACTGAACTTTCCTCCCAGCTTCTTATCGGGACACAGGTGTACAGCCACTCTGGAGAGGTCTTCATGTTTCCAAGTGATGTAGTTGACTTGTTTCAGCTTTTGACTCTTGCTACTCCTAAAACATTACTGCCATTAAACCTCATACAGTAACCAGTACCTTCAATTACTGTCCAGCCACATCTAAATTGCCACCATTAACAAGTGCTAAAAAATAGTTTTAGAATTTCAAGTATTTAACTTGCTTTCAGAAGCTTTGATAAGTGACTGGCTTTGTCAGTCTTTTACATAGCATAAAGAATGCCCCGAAGTACTTACAGCTGAATAGACAACCAGAGTGTCTAAGCTGAAAATGCTGCAGTTAAATGCAGTTTGCAGAAAGCAAATTGCACACAGAAAAATTACTACTGGTGGTGAATAAAGTTTCAATGTACCCTGTAGCTTAAAGATAGAAAAGATTAACTTGAGCAAAGACAGAAAAATTAAAGCAGTTCAAAGGGTTTTCATGATGTTTCATGCTCTAGAAGGACTCAAATGCACACTGGCATCTGTTGAACAAAGTGACTTGCCCAGGAAGTCTACAGGCCAGGCTACAGATACAGTCACTGCCACAAGATGCTATGGACAAACACCTCAAAATTAGGAACTGGTACAGACTGGGCTTTCTGCAGCACAAGATCTCTTCTGCTATCTAATAACCACTAACAGAAATAAAGGTATTAAACTTATAATGAGAATAAGGGTTAGCAGACTTGCAAGAGATGTCACTCTAGTTGTTATACATGAAAAGTTGGGAACAAATTGAGGTAAAGGAACAAAGTACTCTTCCAGCTTCAGGGTAGCAATCATTTTTCAAAGGATACTGTAGACATGAAGCCCAAGAGGTGAAGTAATGTCTCCCCAGCATGCTCCCACTCCTTGTGCACATCCAGCTGATACACTTGTCATGACCTGTGCTGATAAGCCACTCTGATGCCAGGCAGAAAGTAATAGCAGACACTCGATTCTGGTGAGCTGCGATAAGAAAAAGATTCCGGCAATTCTTCCCCAAAAATCAAAGTGCTGTGTACTTGCATTCTAATTCACACAGACAGAGGTTGAAGATGATATCTAGGCAATGCCCCAGGGAGATCTTTTATCATTATATTATACTTGCATCTAGGCTGAATGAAAAGGTTCCCATAGCTCTGTTTAGGATTTGCCTTCTGAATAGCTCAAGTGAACCAAACCCATCAGTCAGCTGATGTAAGCCTTTCTCCCAGAGAGAGAGAAGCTGAATTCAGCCCAGATACCCAAGGTTAAGGAATATGCAAACCCTCAGCTTCCTCTAGGTAGCCCAGGACTTCTGGGGAGTAATGCAACTAAAAACTTGAATTGCTTTACTAAATGCATCTTCTCCTAACCCCAGAGAGCTATGCTCACATTCATACTTTTAAGCACCTGATGGGATATCTAGTCCATGGCATTCAAACAGCTTCCCGTGACAGCAACCAAATCCCGCCCAGCTTTGTTGAGAATGCTGCCACTAAGCAAGAAGTTACACGTGCTTTAGAAAGAAGCCTCCCCTGCCCCCCAAGATGCAAGTACTTGCCTTGACTGAATTGTCAAGTCATCTCCCTCAGAATAAAGGGAGGTTTTGTTGCTTTAGGAACAAGGTCTTTTTCTCCCAAGCAAGAACATTGCTTCTATCGGTGTCAGGGAGTCACAAGACAAACTGCACTTTGTTTTGCCACATAATCTGCAGTCTTTAAGAGCTTCCTTCAGGCCTTTCACATTAATATTCCAATTTTAACCAACAATTGAGTTTTGTATTGCTTTAAAGGATGTGTAGACAAATGCTGAAATTAGCATCTCTGTAAATATTACAACAATCCCACAATCGCTGTTTCCCACATAATGGAAAAATAAGCTCTTTTTCGTCCCTGTTGCTCTCCTAAGATGACAGAGAAGGTAAGGACTCTTACCTTGAGCTAGAAGCAACCAAGTCCATTGACTACAAAAAGTAAGGACAGAAATTGCAAATACCAAAATGCACCTTTAGAAAGCTCTTACACCAATACTCACGTAACACAACTACTTCAGCTGAAGAGCAAAATCTGAGCTCACTAGTTCTGGCTCATTACACTTGCAGGGCTAATGATGCAGTGAACTTAATGACAATGACTACAACTTAGCTGTCTAAAGACAGAACATTTTTCTTATTGCAGTTATCCCCAGCTAAGTGACAACTATAAGGTCAGTCAGAGTTAAAGCATATCTGGACTTGATTAATCTGTGACTGTGTCCAGTTTCCCAAGCATTTGAGATGCCTTCCCTTCACACAAATGTTAGTGTAGATAGTGGTTAACAGTTTACCTGGGTAGGTCTTCACAAAGTTCATCTTATTAAAGTCCTCAGAAATATGAAACTCCTAAAAGCAAAGTGAAATTGTCAGAAGATACCACAGTGGCATAAGCAGCATTGATACCTGAAAAAGAGCAGCAACCTCACAGACCAGTATTTGCATAGCAGCAGTCTATCTCACAAAAAACAAGCAGCTTCTGAGGCTGAAGCAAAGCACACTGAAATACCAACTGTAAATTAAGGTTTTAAGTGACTGAATTTTCAACAGGGAACATCCTTTCAGAATTGAGTTTACTGAAGGGATATTATAGGAAGATATAAGATCTCATTTGTCCCCAGCAGGAGCAAACTCTATCTTGTAGTATTTAGGATTTGCACGTTTGCGACTTCACAATGGACAGGTTTAAGTGAGAGTGTTTTCTATTTGATCCATTAGACTTAATGAAATTTTAGAAGTCTCAACTTAAAATTTCCAGTAGTTATCACTAGAATTCTATGCAGCTCTTTGTAGGCTATTCATAGCAGTTATCTGTAAATATCACTCTTTATGACACTCATGCAGTACCCTGGCTCCTTATGGGGCAGTTATTATTTTGACCTTATCTTCACAGAGAAAGGAAACCATTAAAGCATCTGAGAGTCATAAGATTCCCCTCCTTTACGAAGGGGGGAAGAATTAAATCCAATTTCTCTTCTGCCAAGTGTATGCTGTCCAAGACAGGGACAGCAATTGCAGCAGGAGTACAGAAAGAAGAAAGAATTCCCAGCAAGAAAAGATATGAACACAGCCTCTTATAATTTTAGAGCTAGTGTTGAAATTTCTACATCATAAAATGATCTGCAGCAAGCAAATCCAGAGACGTGCATGGCAGGATACAGACAGATCCATACTCCTGGCCAGGGGCAAACCAACTGCAGTTCACAACCCCTGTCAGAGCACCACCATGGCACTCTGCCCAGCTTACTGTACTCCCCTCAAAACAACTCCTTGGCAAAGCGTAACTGTTTGGGCCCACTGCTGCACTAATGGCTCATGGGCTTCTTGAGGCTACCTGGCTCACATCAAGTCAGAAGAACCTTTGCTTTGCAGTCCTCCCATGTATATCTCAGCTGAACTGCCAAGAAGCTCAGCCATTTAGCAGTAGCTGCATTCCAAAATGAATGGAAAGAAAACAGACCATCAGCTGCCAGCAACACATGGACAATGGGAGCAATTCTAACCTACATTTGGAAGAAAAGTCACAACAACTTACCATGATAGCTCCATTATCCTGGCCAACAAATATCCGTCTGCTGTCATGATGATAAGCCATGGCAGAACATGGGGCTGTCAAAAAAAGCAAGTACGTTACAGTTACTTAAATGGAGGTATTAGGATACACACGACTTCAATAAAAGTAAACTCTTTCACTCAGGACAAAAGCTGTTCAAGTAGCATGATAGAAACTGGTCTGCATAGCTAACACCCCTTGGAAAGACAGTTCAATTCCCACATGTGAAGCTGAGGACAGGAACATGACTACTGTAACTCAGATATACCAACAGGAACCGTATGCAAACACGATTTCCTGCCACAAGGCACAGCTCAGCAAGAGGAATTTTACACAGGCTGAAAGCTGAGCTAACGGCAACAGCTGGTTACACTTAAGAACTTGAGCTCACTACAGTTATCTCAAAGGGAGACCTGAAAGATAAAAATGCACACCTTGGAAAGCAGAGAGTATTCTTGTGTCTGAACTTTCAGTTAGTGATTAGAAAAGCTCACTTAATTGGCAGACAAATTATTTGCCATCATTTGAGGCACCTCCTGCTGCAGATCCACAATGATTTACCTGGTGAAGGATGTGGTTCTGACAGAACACTGCCACAGATCTCACCCACTATGCAGCTAGTTTCAAATCAAAGTCTGAGCTCGATGCTGCAAAGCTCCCAAAATCAAGATCATTGAGGGAATCCTGCCCTTGGGAAAATGAGAAGGAGGTATTCCCACACACAGCACAGGTACAAAACCCATACTATGCCTGGCCACCACTTACCATCTCTATACTGTACTTACATGCCATGGTGTGATAGATGCTGGGCCAGTATTGCCCACTGTCTCTCTTCAGCCATACTCGGATTGTTCTGTGTCATGGAAAGAGCAGGGAGAAGCCAGCTGTAAGTGCACCATCCCTTATATCTGAACCACTTCATTGCTTACGTATCAGCTCCACTCCCCTGAGTTTTTGTGCTACTCAAATATAATAGAGGAACGACATAACAGAAATAATAGTACTCAAATACTACTCTAACATACAAGAATATTAGCACTAAGAATAGGCACCCTTGGATTTGGAAAAACTATTTATACAAGGAGTTTCAGTAAATATGAAATGGAAATACTATTTCAGCTAACCTCAGAAATTGCTACAAATTGCATCCCTTTACTTCCTTCTTGGCTCTGGCTGATGTAAGTCAAATTCAAATTGCAGAAAGTTCTGTCTTTGGCAGAGCAAACCACAGCTTGTTTATAGCAGATTATGTGTCTGATACATTTAAAAAAAATTGCAAAACATCTCATTATGGAAGTCCAAACTTTTTAATTTTTACAGCATCTCTGTGTAACTCACCCTTCAGCAAGCCAGATACTGAATATTAATAACAGAAGCACCTCATCTTCTAGACCAGCACATTACTGACATCTCCATCCCCAAATATTAAGAATCCATAGAGGACAACATATCTAACTCAGTATTATTTCCTCTAAGCCATGCCTCTAATCCCTTATGCAGAAATGCAAAGGACAAGCAACATCAATTGCTGTTAATTTGCACTGCTTCTCTGCCCTAAATATTATCAGGATTGATGAGCCAGTCAAATGGAAACTGAAAAGCTGACAAGATGAGTTGGACAGCATGCTAAGATTCTTTATAAAAATGGCTTTAGTTTGCAACCTTCCAGAATCATCTCTTGGAAGGAAAGGATAAATGGTCTTGAGAACATTTAGCATTATACTACTCTGATGACTGTCAAATCCTGGGAGGAGAGATATAAGAATATCAGCAAGGAAGTGGAAAACTGTTGTCAATTAAAAACATAGCTGCAACAGACATATTGAAGGGATTCTACATCAAGAAACTAAGAGCACACATGTAGACAGTGTTAAGGTTTATTTAAGTCCTCTTGAAATTTCCTCTCCAAACAATTGTTTGTCTTTTTGTTACTGTTTAAATCCAACTTCCTCATTCCTAAATGATCTGTAAATATGCGTACCTGGAAACACTGTCAAGAGGCTTCATTGAGATGTGCTGTTCTATTTACTGTTAGCTAATAAAAGTTCTGGTGTTTAGAATTTTCTAGAAAAACACTAGAGGACTGATTTGCTAAACATCATGTAAGATCGACAGTAAAGAGTTTAACTAAAAGAGCACAGGAGGGGACCAGTGTCTTGTACCACAACTAGAACTTTTCAGAACTTTTACTGTTGAAGATTCAACAATAGCATTCTAATTTTGCAATCCATTTAAGGGCTTTTCTTTAAAAGATCATCCAAAATAAAGCAGACAATGCCCACCCTTAATGTACTACTTTTAGAAAACTTGAAATCACTACATCTGAGCATACACTGCCCCAAAACAATGATTTTCAGCTTTTAAATCAAGTTACTTTTTTACCAGTTTAGGGGCACATGTACATTAGTCTAGTCCACTAAATATTTTGCATTAAGCCTGTCTCTTAAACGCTATCACTTCCCCTTAATAATAATCAACAGCCTACCTTATGTCCATAAGTCAACACTTCAGAAGAGCAGTAGTGTTTCTTGGTAACACAGAATATAGGGAAAATAATGTTTCTAAGTCATTCTAATAATGCCAACGCCACTAATAGCACAGGTAGCATCTATGGACTTCTATCAGCTTTTTAACTTGCTTTTTAAAGCAGCTCCATCATAGTCAAACTGTTCTGAACATCTCAGATGGTACCTTCCACCCTCACTAATTCGACTCTTTCACTTTCAGCGGAAATCATGTAATTATTTTTTTTTTTTTTAAAAATTACATGATAACAAGTTATCATGGTGATCAACATCATGCATTGCTGATTTTTCAAAAGCAGACTTAGCTTCCTCTCAGTCTTGTGGTTAATTATACGAAACTAAAGGAAGCAAAGATTTGTTTTTTCTAAGAAATTATTTAATGGGAGTATAATTTCTGCATTAATCATCAACAATACAATCCCTCAGTGAAGTCAAGAGCCTAAGCAAATAGCTGCAAGAGTTAGCAAAATTAACTTCTGAAAGCTTCTTATTTTGGTTTAAGTAAGATTTAGACTCCGCTCACCTCATGCTTGCAAAGATAAGCTGTCAGACAGCTTTATATCTAATTATATAAAGGTCTGACTGAGCAAAATTTGAAGAGATCGTTTCACAGTAGTCAGCAAGTGATCTGTGCCAAAGTGCCACTTCTCCTTGATTCTCTCTCCTACAGACCTGTTTTTGTGATGCATTGCCTTATGTTAGGACAATTAATTAATGAAATACTAGTTCTTAAAGAACTAGAGAAGTCCTCCAGTAATGCTGCTCCCACCATCTCCTTCTACCACTCAACTGCTTTGTTACGACAACTGTCCTAGAGTCTTTAGCACTTTCCTCAAAGCAAAACCCAACAAAAGTTGATACTGTACTTTAAGCAGCTACTGATGGTCACCAAACACCAGCACTGAAATGTGCCAGTGACTCAAAACTTGGTCTTTATTTAATGGAGAATCCTGTGCTCAGTACCTGAAAAGAGCTGGCTACGGCTCACTTCTCCTTAAGCATTCCCTCCTAAGGGTCTAGAAAGGATCGTTTGACAGGGGTCAAGATCCAGGGTCCTTTGACAGCAGTCTCAGTAAGAATATAAAAATGCTGAAACTCATTAAGGAGCACCCAAAGATAGATACAGACTTTTTGAATTCTAGACTCGGGTCTCTGAGAGTGGCAGGAGGAAGCAAAACTTTTTTAGAAAAGATTAAAACTTACCTCCAAACTTCCCTAACATTCAGTGTTGAACCAGAAGCTGCTTTCAGCTGGGCAGCATGCACATTTATAGAAGAGCAATTCAAAGGGGTTTTTGCATAAAGAAAGACACTCAAAAGCCATCTTCAAGCAACACTGACTGTGGCCTTACCAATTTCTAAGAGTTTTTATTGTTCTCAATCACTGTTTCATTTACAGAGTGAGTAAGCACCCAACAGTGCTGGAGAAAAAGCTTGGGGTTTGAGAGCAGAGACAATGCTATGTTCCAGCAGTGTGTGTGCTCCTGCTACAAAGCTGCCCTCTGAAAGCCAACAACAATACAGGTGCCAGGGAGGGAGAAGTGATGAAACATCAGCAGGCAAATCCCAACCTGTTACAATACTAGCACTGCTGCAGGTTACTACACAGCTACACCAGACCTATTCCCAGCAGTGCATCTTCCTAACTCCTTCAAACCACCACCAACTGCTTTCCTACCCAAAATCAATCACTGACAGATGTTTTCCTAGCAAGAACAGAATACTGTCTCTTTCTGGTAGTTAAACTAAATCAAAAATATTTATACTGTTAATGACCTTGTTCCCAAAACAGTACTAGGAATCTGGCTTAATCACAATGCAATGGAAGCTCAAGGACACAGCTGACAGTTTTTATCAAATTTCTGCTTAAACTAAAACATGTTTTGACCAATATTTAAGTTTCATAAGCAAAACCCAACAAAAGCTGATACTGTACTTTAAGCAGCTACTGATGGTCACCAAACACCAGCACTGAAATGTGCCAGTGACTCCAGAGCTCCTGTTAGCCTGTAGTAAATACATTACTTTCATCTTACATTTAGGGTCTTGTATACAGCTTATCATCCCTCAGCACTCCCAGCTGCAGCTGGGAAACACTCATCTTGCCTTAGCTATTTGTCTGCTGTGGGACACACTACAACAATTCCCAACATTGTCTTGGAGCCAGGGTCAGACAAGATGCCAACAGGGACACAGAGTTAATCATCCTTTCTAGATAAGTTCTGAGAAAGCTTCACAGATGGCAAGTGTCCTGCTGAGAAATCCAGTTGGGAAAATTAACTCTTTGTCTCCTGCAGGTACTCTTGTTTCCTTTTTCATCTTCAAAACTTTAAAAGAAAATCCTAGAATTTTGTTGGCATTCACAGATCTACTACGAAATTTTTTGTATCCCCTGAAAAAATAAAACCATTACTTTTCATTCTAGGAAATACAATTTAAAATAGAAAGAACTACAACGAGCAGTTCTAACAAGAGAATAATCTACAACATTCTCAGAGAATGTTTGAGCACCAATGTTTTCCTCACTACCCAACTTGTAAACACATTCCTTTGACTGGTTATTATGAAATACTTGACAGCCTTAGCTGCATTAAGATGTAATAAAAAAATACTTTAGCCCTGCTCTTAGTGCACACAGCAGCTCTTTTGCTCCTTGTACTCTACTCTGTACTTTGCTGCCAGTAGCATAATCAGCTACGCAGTATTAACACCTACACCCCACTTGTAGTGAACAAACAGGGGAGCACTGTTTGACAACATGTTAAACTGTAGGTGAAAGCTTTGATGTACTGTAGGAGGTATCCCAGATTAGAGGTAATACAGTGCAACGGTTTCTGAAAGTTTAAAGATTAAAGTAATTTCTCACAGTAAGGCAGGTGACACAAATTCAGCCACGAGTCCACAGACTCACTTGGAAATTACACACACCAAAGGTGGGCGGTGGCCTCTGTTCTCCTTGCACAGGTCTGTATCTGACATCGAAACTTGCCCAGATAAAGATGCAGCTCCATCCTTGGCTCTTATCAGCAGTCAAAGCATGCAGACTGCTTAACCTTCGGCATTAGACCTTGCATTTAAAAGCTGGCACTGTCTGCCACAGGCAAGCCTCTGCAAGCCTGTACCATGAAACTCTGTGCAGGGTAAACTCTGATATGGACTCTTAAAACTCACTATTTCCTCTTCTCTTCTCCAGGAAGCCCACCAAAGCAAACTGAACACAAGCACAAACAATCACACCAAAGTGTGGAATAAAAAGGAAGCTGCCCAGTCCCATCCAAAAGCTGTAATCCAACATGTACTGCACGAAGCCATCTCCATGGGAAGGGATGATATGAACCAACTACACAGCTGATCTGTTTGCACTTTCTGACCTAAAAATAAATGCCAGAAAACCCAGTTCAGATAACACCCAGTTCAGCACTCATACCCTCTTGTTTCTCACAAGGTCAAGCTTTTCAAACAAAAATTCATGCAAATTTAGTATTAAAAGTTTTATAGTATTACAGCAAAATTATCCCTGCACCAAGCTACACCTCAAAGAACGCACTTTCATACTTTTACCATCCTCCTTCTAAACAGTGCCACAATTTCTTAAGAAGCATCTCCTACCCCTCTTCACATTTAAGAGTCACTATCCACATAGCACAGGTGAAATTCCATCTCTCACTATACACTACAGACCCCTCACCACTCTCCTGGCCACAACCCTCTGTGCTACCTACTTCCTCCTTTCCACTTTCCTTTCATCTGAGTAACTGCTTAATGACATGACCAGCTTCTGTGGCAGACGTTTCACATGCTATGCGAGCCAGTGCCAAGGGCCAGGATCAGACTCTGAAGACACCTTCCCTTCGAAGCAGAAAGCACCGTGCTCAGCAGCTCATCACCCGCTCTCCCCTCAGGTCTGCCAACTCACTCCCTGAGCGGCTTCAGCCAGAGGGAAGCAGGTTTGAGACCTGCACACCGAGCCATCAGAACGGGCTCGTTCCGACTGGAGCAGCTCGGGAAGCTCCAGCTCTCCCGACAGGCAGGGGAAGCAGTAACACTGCAAGTGTTTCAACCACCAGAGCGGAAGGCCGAGGGAAACACATTCCCTCACTCCTGGTTCTGCTCATAACCTCTGCAGGACCCATTTACACATAGGACAAGCTGTACTTTCCCAGCTGCTCCGCAGGACAGCGCGCATGGAGCACAGCAGCTTCTCCCCGCCGCTGGGAAAGTGTCAGCCCCGCGTCTCGCACCGGGCGGGCCGAGCCAATCCTCCCTCACAGCTGATGGCATCTTCCTCCCCGGAACCGCGGCTCCGCGGATTTCCTTACGGCTGCAGACGCGGAGTCCCTGGCGCCTCCTGGCAAAGGGACAGCGCACGCACGGATTTCCCTCAGCAGCCCCCGCTGCCCCGGCTCCCACATCAGCCCCAGCCCCGCGGCCCGGCCCTGCCCGGCGGGGAGAGGGCCCTGGGTCACCTGTCCTCGCCGGCCGTGATGACGCCGTCCTCTTTGGGGATGAGGAGCGCGGCGCTCACGGCGTCCTGGTGCCCCTCGACCTTGCTGAGCAGGACGGGCCGGCGGCTCTGCGGCCGCGAGTGAATCTCGGCAGCCATGGCCCGTAACGCTGCGTGTAGCGGCGCCGCCCCGCCGGGCCGAGGTGTCCCGAGTAGCGGCGCAGCCCCACCGCGCGCCGATGTCGTCACGGGCGTGGGCGGGCCGCCGCCAGCCGTATTGGCTGGAGTAGAAGGGCCGCGGGGGCCGTATTTCACAGAAGAGCGGAGCAGTCAATGTGGCGGCGGGGGCTCCGGCCGCCTGCCCGCGGTGGGACGTGTCCCCTCCGGTGGCCCTGGGCTCAAACACGGCTTTCTGTGGCGTGGGCCGCGGGGCTGGCTGTACTCTCCCGTGGGCTCTGTCCCGGAAAAGTCGTTGCCGTGACCCCGGCTCAAGGAGCCCAGCTCGCTGCCCATCCCCGCTGGCATGTGGCCACCATAAGGCAGCAAAGGAAAGGCTGTTCCCCCTGGAGTAATTAACGGAGGGATATGGGCTGAGGAAGGATGTGTAGCCACAGGAAATACATTAGCTCCTTTCTGTCTGTTAAAGCAGCTGTAATCCCTCATCTTGTAAATTCTTAAGCAGCTGGACTGTGCTGTTATTTTCTCTGTGAACACTGCATGGGAATGTTGGCCACGTAGCTGGGTAACCAACAGCAGAATTCTTTCCCCCGGTGCTCGGGTTTTGGTCTTATATCTGAACGCCAGCGTTTGGATATAGCCAACACACACTGGGCTTAACTGAAAACTCTTAACTGGGAACTGGGTGCAGCTGTTTGTGCTCTGGATGTCCCAGAGGCAGCTGAGCTCCAAGATGAGCTGCAGACAAACCTCCTGGAGCAGGGGGCTGGGAGTTGTACCATTTGATAAGCTGTCACAGACCATGTCACACACCTGCAGCCAGGGAGGATGAATGAGGCTTCCCCAGGATCCTGGGGGAGGGCAGCAGACAGCAATTATCTTTCCCCGTGACCTGTCCCAGGAGATGAATTTTGTAGCTCAGGAACCCAGTAAGGGAGTTTGGCTATGTATTAAAGGAAACAGACATAGGAAGAATGGGTCCATCTCGAAGCTTTAAAGATACGTGTGGTTAAATACACTTTGTTTTGCCTCAGTTTTTCTCTGCTTCCTTATTTTTCCTCTGTATTTCCAGAGTGACTTGGCTACTGAGGGCAAGAATATTACTTCAGGTCTGACCTAAAAAATCATCCTAGTCAAGACAACAGGCAATGACCACTTAAGCGAAATACCTGGTACAGCTGGATCTAAAATCCTTCAAACACAATATTTCAGGCCTTTACCACGTTTACTGTGCAAGGTTTCCCTGTGCTTGCGAATAGCAATGCAGTGCTTGGCCCAGTGGACACACCTGTAATCAGAATGATAATTTGTGATCCAAGCAGACACCAAAAAAGCACCTTGCTGCCCAATGCTATGGTTATTATTCAGACTTGTACACACCTATTCCTCTGCTTTTTAAGCCTGATCTGCTTAGCTCCTGCCAGCTGTCACAAGTGAGTCTGGCTCTCTGCCCAAGGAGGGGAAGACAGTGTTCTCCCCACACAGAGGCTCCGCAGCAGGAATTCTGAATGAACGTGCAGCTCTAGGATGGTATATCCACCGGGAAACGTTTTCAAGAACTACTATCCAAAAATTTTATTTGACGACTAGTGGTTATAAGCTTTTTTTAACCTTCCTTTCTTATCACATGACACATTCCCTCTGGCCTCCTCATCTGCTACTCATCACCCTGCTGACCTTGGTTAGAGACACGTGGTGATATTTCGGCTTGGAGGTACATCCTTCTACCCGCTCCTTCGTCTCCTGGGCGGGGACTCCCGTCCCGCAGGCCGNGACAGGAAGATATGGGGCGGGGTGACAGGGGGAGAGAGGGACAAGAAGATACAGGGAGATGAGGACAGGGACGGGAACAGCACGTTATGGGCATATGGGGAAGATGGGGACGGGGAGATAGGGACAGCAGGAGATGGGGAGACGGTGAAGGGGGACAGCGGGATATGGGAACAGGGACAGGAAGATATGGGGAGATGGGGACAGGGGGGTAGGAGAATATGGGGACAGGAGGACATGGGGAACCTCCTGTTGAATCACTGCCTTGTGCAGAGGCCAGCCGGGCAGGAAAGTCACTCGTTCAGCCCCTCTGCTTGACCCTGGTGCTTAGAAGACACTGGTAAGAGCTACCAACAGAAAAAAAAAAAACCAACCAAAAAACAAAATAAAGCTGTTCAAATGCCATCATTTTGCCTCAGAATGGATTTAGAGGGGTTTAGGGGTATTTTCTTTGATCATGTTTTTTTGTCATCGTTTTGGTTTGGGAGCTTTTTTAAGCCCAAGGTGGAGCACTAAGGGTGGCACTGCTTCTCAGAGGGACTCACAATGTCCCATCCCCCCGAAGCCCCATTGCCTCTGGGGACAGCTGGCAGCCAGCCCAGTCCAGGGGCAAGAAGGGCCAGCGGTGACACAGGGCTGTGCTTCCCACAGGCACACAGCTGCTAGCAAAACCTTGAACAGGCCAATTGCAGTGTCCTCATCTCAACCATTTCAGGAAGGGAGAAGAGCCCAGGTTGGTCAGATACAGCAAAAGATACAGCCCTGCCTTCCCCCTTCACCACCATCTGTTCTGATCCCAAACCAGCCAGCACGCATTAGTCTGGAAGTGAAACAAATGCTGCCTGTGATCCAAGGAGACAAACCCAGCCCTTCTGTCTAGGACAGGGTGGCTCACAGCCAATGTAATTAACTGATGGCCACGGGCTCCAGGTGCTCAGTGCCCCAAAGAAAAATCATCTGATTCACTCCCTCTATTGCACAAACGCCCTTCAGGAGCTTATACACTTAATTACAGGGAACAAGGTGCATTAGGAGCCCAATATTCGAGGGAGATGCCATGGACTTAGCAACCCAAAAAGCTTGGGAAGATAATCCTTGGATCAGGGTTGATTGTGCATTGGCAGCATGTTGGAATGGAAATGACACTGTGTTAATGCACAATGCATGGCACATGCATCCCAGACAGGGCCCAGTCTTTCTTCCAGTCTGTACCAGTTATCCTCACCACGGCCTTGAAAGCAAAAATTAGCATCCCTGGGAACTTGAGCATGATCTGAAGGAAAGAGAGCACAGCACTGAGATGGCCATCCTGCTGTGAGCTGGCAATACACACCCATCACTGCTCCAGCAGCAGCACAGAAAAGGGTCATCTAGTAAGTGAACAGTGCCCACCTGGCCATAGCAGCAAGCCCAGAAATCCTAGAGCAAGGAGAGCTGCACTCTGTCACCACTGCCACCCTCCTGGGCAGGAGGGCAACTGCAGCTTCTACCTTTAGGTTCCCCTACAGAGTTCGATAGGGGCTGATCCCCTGGGTATCACATCCAACACAAGACCATCACAGCCTCCTGGTACCACAGTAATAATGGAAATTGTTAGCGTTAGACAAGTTTCAACCACTGCAGGTATTGGCATTACTAATAAATGCACACACCAGTTTAAGCTGGTGGGGCTAAGCTAAAGGGCTTTTACTTTCTTTGAAGCACGAGGGAGAGTTTTTAAAATATTGCTTACAAAAGACATATTTCAATTTCTTGCTCTTTTTAATCTTTATTAAGCCACGTTGCTGCTGGGAGGCAATGCGGCCATGTTTTTAAGGGAAAGGTTGCTGTCAGAAGGCTGTCAGCAGGGAATGTGCTGTGATGCCAGAGGGTGAACAGCAGTTATCCCTACGGGCTGAGAAACTGGCCCTTCCCTACATTGTCCACTCTGTCCAGCAAACAGGATTTGAAAACAACAGTGTTAATGAAATGTGGAAGTTGTAAAAGAAAACCAGCCTTTTTAGAGCTCTCTGAAGTCATGAAAACAAAGTTAAGGCATGGTTTGGCAGATTAATAGCCTGCTATTTCGCCTGTTAATTACTTCATGACTAACTACTTTCTTTATTGCAGATCTGGCTCAGGAAATGTATGGCAAGGTTTACCAAACTCTTTCTCCCTACTTAATCTCTAGGCTAAAACAACTGTAATCACAAGCATTTTCCACAGTCATTCCCTGCCCAGGGTCTCAGTTTCAGTGCTGAAGAGCCATCAGTTTCTCAGGGCTTTCCACCTCAGGAAAGTTTACAAAGGATGTGTTATCTCTTTCGAAGACTGAGAAAATGAGGCAGTGGAGAGCAGCCAGGAACAGCAGATAATGAGACCATCTGAGCAGCAGTTCTGCAACTCCTGCTTGAAGTTACCAATCCATTATTATAATAAGTTGAGCTTTGTACATTCATGGTCTCTCTTCTTCCTTGAGAATGGTCCTTTCCCAGCCCTCCTACCCTCAAGCATCGCAGGGCTCAGGGGCTCAAAACAACCTCAGCTTTGCCAGGAAGACAAAGTGTGACTCTGAAGCAGTTGGGAGTTAAGGAGGAATAGGCTGAACCAAGCAGCATGAGCACCTTAGACTTGATAGTCCTAGAGACAAAGACGACTTTGAAAAAATTAACATGCAACCTCTGCTGATTGCAATCAGATTCCCCAAAGTCTTTCAAGAGCAGCTGACAGACTGCTACACTAAGGGTTAATAGACTATAGTAAGCACAGCCTTAATGCTAAAACATCACACTGAACTCATTACTCTGTCAAGCAGGACTGGAAATTTGATATTAATCAACTCCCAGGATAGAAGAGCACAGTCAGTGTTTTTACAGCACTACTAAAGAGGAAGTTTTTAGCAGCTAACCTAACCCCCACCTTCCAAGGCTTTTAATTAATTTCCCTTCACCCTGAGCTCCTCTACTCAGTTTACAGGCAAATACTACCAGCATCTTAGTTTGAACCTGCACTTTAACTTTTCTTTTCCAGCAGGGAAAAAAAGTGCTGCCTAGGAGCAGCAGAGCTGAAACCCCCTTTTTCTGAGCACTGACGTATTTC
The DNA here is from genome assembly GCA_013398055.1 of Ifrita kowaldi. NCBI lineage: Eukaryota > Metazoa > Chordata > Aves > Passeriformes > Cinclosomatidae > Ifrita > Ifrita kowaldi. The sequence continues at coordinate 1,003,560 of VZRS01011433.1, read as the reverse complement.
ACCCTTGTACTGCAGGACATTGAAGCTCACCAGGAGTAGCTGCTACATGTGACATTCCCCATCAGTTTGCTCAGAGCTCAGCTTGGGCAGGTAGTCCTGGCTCCAGCAGACTAAATAATCCCGTTCACCTTTGCCAAGCCACCCTCTTCACTGTCCGCTTTTGGAAAAAAAAAATACCCAGTTACTCACTGTTCATGCTCTAAAGCAATCATCTTATTTTGCCAATTATTTCAGGACTTACAGAAGGGACTGACAGTTGTTTACACAGAAACTGTGCTAAGGCAAACCTGAAAGCTTATGTCACTGCACTTTTTTTCTTGCCCAAACCTAATCCCAAGCCTGCTTGCTGCCCAAAGCAGACACTGCTGCTGTGTGCAAGTCCTGTGGGAGTTCAGTTTGAGTGCCAACCCTGTAATATTTGGATTCTTAGCACAAACATTAAATAGAAGCAACTGGAAAATTAATTCTCACATTGCAATTTTGATATCGAAACAGCAGCTGTTACTCTGAAATACAATCCCCAACTGCTTCAGAGCCCAAAGATGATGTCTTGCACCCCAGTAGTCAAAAAAATACGTGTGTGTGAGGTAAGTCCAGCTCAGGTCCTGGCTCTGCAGTTTCTGTGAGGCAACATTTCTCTATTCTTGCAGGACAAACCATATCCGAGATAGATGCCAGACAAACCAATGCAAGTATCACTTTAACTTTGCAACCCAGTAACTATTCTGTTGTTACATGTGCCCCTTACCTCCATGAGACGTAAGGAATTGAGGGCAGGTGTGTCTGGGCTAGCCAGGAGAGCTCTCCTGCTCAGCACCAGAATCTTTAGTTACACCACCCACATACTTAGTTATTTTTGGTTGTTGCTTTGGAGTTTGCCTTTTTTTCTGCCTTCTCCACCTGCAGGGCTCACTTTCTCTTCAACAAGACAGGACAATAACAAGGCCATGCTAGTTTCTCCATTCACCTATTGCAGGAGACCTAATCCTTAGAATGCAGCAGGAGCATCCCTTTCCCAGTTCATGAGGATTGGGTGGTAGGCAGCTAATATATCCCATAAAACACCTACAGATTTGTTCTTCTTGATGATTGCAGTGTTTAACTCAAGCAGGAAAAGAGAGGCAAGCAGATTGGCTCGATATCCGGCAGCATATTATGAGCTCTCAGCCTGGGGTTTGTACTGGGTTAGGACTGGCCATGCACAACATATTCAGGTGTTTTCAGCTGGAAGCATTTTCTCTCCACCTTGTTTTCTTACCTGACCAAGAGGCTCAACACTCATTCACCCTCCACTTTATGGATACATGCCTACAGTCACCTACTGCCACCAGGGCTGAGGCTGCAGGAACTTCTCCCCCCAGACCAGCAGCCTCTTTTCCCTGTGAGAGTACCCTTCAGAGCAGCCAAAGATTTACCTCACCCACCCAAATCCCTCAGCTGCCACAGAAGCAGTACAACAAAGAACCATCTGAGACAAGCCAAAGGGATTTACTGCTTATCTTTTGAAAAGAGTTTTGCACTCAGGAGAGTCCTGCAAGGGGCATGAAGAGATGCCCATGTGCAAATAAACTGCGCCACAGGGAACAGGAGGAAAGGCCCCAAAGGTGCACCAAGATGTCCTCACAGGGCAGTTTTCAGCAGTAACTTGGGCACAGCAAAACAGAGTTCTCTTCAGATACCAAACCTATGGATAATTCATCCACAGCAGAATGACTTCAGCAAAAAAAGTTATCAGAAGGAGGGACTAAAACAAACAAGCAAAATCCAAACAAACAAACCCACCACAAAAAGCCCAACCAACATCCTCCCCCCCACCACACACACCCCTCCCACAAAAAGGTCTCAGAGAACCACTCTCCTTTCATCTTTCTCAGAAGTAAATCTCAAACAAGTACATGTACTTGTTTGGACCCCAATATCCATCAGCACATCCACAATCCACAACACTGACTGTTCATAATGCAGTTTTATTTTTTCCTTTGTACAAAAACAAATATAAAATTTAAATCCAATAGAAAGTGTATACTAGCAATGACAAGTTTACATTACAATGAGACAGGACAATGCGATGTGTATTGAACACCACATTAGTTTTAAAACTCTCAGTGATACATGCACTATATAAAAACTGCTAGAACTTTTATTCTATTTCTACCAAGAATGTTCAGGTACCAGGATACTCAAGAACCAAAAGTAATCTTGATAGGTGGTATCTACAAAATTAGACCTCTTCCACACACAAGAAGAAACCAACATTAATAGCAACATTGATCATTCTTTGTTAAAATTCTCTCACAAAAAGCCATACATAAAATTCTTAGTAGATACAGAAAAAGCTCAAAAGCTGTTAGCATAGGTAACCATTCAGTAGTTTAGAGAATCTTTTAGACATTTTGAAGAGATACTGTAGTTTTCAATCTGTATTTTCCCCACAAAGCCAGAACTATGTCGACTCCTGTTTCAAAACCTAGTCAGTGGTTAAAACTAGCTCTTGAGTGAAGTCAAAGAGTAGTGTACAAAATATTTAACAGAACAGGGGTGTGCCTGTTTACTTCTTGAAGAAAGTCTTTTCCACATTCAAGGTTTGTTTATTTGTCCCATAAACAAGATTGTACCTGAGGGAATAAACAAAAACAAGGATTACCATAGTCTGTAAATAAACTTATCCATGAAAGCATGAAGTCCACAGAACACAGCCAAGCCACCTCATCAGTCTTGTCCAGCCTCCCCCAGGGTCTGTGAGCCCAGTTTGGATAGGTGGCCACCTCCAATTTCTAGAGACACACAGCTCTGTTGATGCTCTGTGGAGCCTTGGGATGGGGACTGCTGCCAGCAGCCTGCTCTTGCCCAGTGCTGGCAGCTGCACCTTGTTCCCTTCTAACTGACATATTGATCATACACACATCACTGCAAGAAGGGCAATTCTGCTCTAGGAGAGCCAGCCCATACTGCAAAGAAGTGGTGAGCACTACATTGGAACACTCCCTTCTGTTCAGAGCAGGCTCAAGCAGCACCCTGGATCCCCAAAGCCCCTATTCCACCTTGGCCCTCACTACCTGACTGTCCAGAAAACTGGGTCCTATTCACCAATTCACTATCAGTAAAGAGTTGTCTCCTCTGCACTCAGGGGAACTGTGACTATTAAAGACTCGTTTTTTAAACCCACAGACCTGCCATGCTTGTTTCCATTAACTGGGCAGTCAATATGTATTTTTTTCCCTGTTCCAAGTTGTGTTCCCAATAAAATAATCTAAAGTTAAAGGCATAAAAATGCACTTGCAGTGCAGTTATTCAGTAGCTCCAGACTTCTTTTGTCACTATTACATAGCTGATACTTAATTTCTAAGCCAAGAAGTCCTTAAAAATGCTGCTTACCTGTAGGGTTGTGCCGGATGAAAAATACAAATGGTCTGTCTACTATGAACCAAGGAGGGGATGACCTGGCTATTAAAATTGCAGCTTGCAAAAAGAAATAAGGTTTAGAGTGAGACAAATCAAGCACCACAACACATTACATACTCTACCAAAGTAAAGTTTCCTTGTAGATCTATAGATATGTGTGTGTATATATATTTATATAGGCTTGAACAGGTGCAGACAAATGCCTAAAACCTACCAACTTGGATATTTAAAGCCACACAGGTCACATGATATTCTTACAGGAAGCATATTAAAAAGACGCAACACAAGACCAACAGAAAGCTGGAAGTCTTGGGTTGTCACCCAAAGGCTGTAGTAGCTTACTCCTCTTTGTAACCTGGATAGCCAGAACATGCTGTCAGTGGCCTGATCTAAAGTCTGAAATATGAGAAGGCACTTCTCTAGAAGTAAGCCTGTTAATATTTCTTACAGTGACCAACATTGGCAAGTTGACATTTTCTTGAGAAATTACATAAAACCCATTAACTGATCTGGAGTCCATGCATGTTCCGGCAATGATCTCCAAGTGGGCTATCTTTGCTTAGTACAATAGCCTTCTAATGGAGTTTTCCCAAGTCTGACAGTTATCAGTACAGTTGCTTACTTGTTGCTGCAGAAGCTTTGGTTCCATCTTCACTAACTTCAATTTTTGTCTTTTGCAGAACATTAGATACATGAAGACCTTCTGTTCCTGAAAGACACAAGAACAGCACCTTCAGTAAAACTCACTAAGAGAGTCCTGAAGTACTTCGTAGCTAAGCAGCTCTGTCAGCATGGCTCAGCACACTGAAAGCTGCTACAATCCCAAAGCTGCAGTGCAGAACACTACTGCAATACCTTTGAATACAGTCACTAAGTGAGTAATTACAAAAATAGGGAATAACCTATCTTACTCCTCCTTCCTCCCCATTTACTAAGTTTTCTTATCGATGGCTTAAGCTAGAAGTGTTCACATGCATTTTCAGTTTTAATTAAAAAAAAACCTGAAAAAATCTGCCATCTGAATTTAAGTTACACTCCCATTTGTCTCAATGTCAGGGGAAAAAAAAGCACTTAGCAACACACCTTGCTTTCAATGAAACACAAGAATTTGTTTTCAAATTAAGACAGCACGAGGTAGCCTTTTTTGTTAGACAATTCTATAGAAGCTAATCAGGATCTTAATGAATGCAGAGAAGAGAAATAAGATGACATTTTACAGCCATGAGTTCAAAAGTGTTTACACCCCATTTTCAGATACTGATATTTACAGCTGTGAGCTGGTTCAGTCCCTTAAAGCCTGAATGTTTTTCATACACGCTTTCCTACAGCTCAAGAAAAAGTCACTAAACACATACTTCAGGAAAGGTTACACACTGTAGTTGCAGTATTTGCTACAGATTAAGGTATGGTACTGTTTAAGTCCCACCAAAGATTTTAGCAATGCTCGAGACCCTCAGGTTGCAATATCAAATCTTAAGAAGCTGACCAGTATGATTTACTGCTGTAATGTAAGATAAGGGAGAAAAAAAGCCACTGCAACATTGAACAGAAGCAAGCAGTCATGCCTGGCTGGCTACAACATAAAACCAGCTCCAATGTCATGGCAACACTTAGCCAAGAGAAAGCAGACAACTGCATTGGTAAAGCAGCACTTTAGCTAGAAACTATGAAGGACCACCATGAATTAAAACAAAAAAACTCCTTACTTGTTATTTTTGCAAAGTTTGCCTTTGACTGGTCAAACATATCTGTAATACCAAGTGCTTGCAGAGGTTCCTTTAAGTCTGTTTCTGCTTCTGCTGTGAATCTGGTTGGAACAAAAAAAGAATGCATCAGTATTATGCAGGGAAGTCACCTGAAGTATTCCTTTTCCGGTAGCAGACGAGATACATAAATAAATACATAAATGAAACTCCCCAAACACTCCCTGAAGGAGAAATTGATTATATAAGAACTTACTTTGGTAAAATAACCTGCACTCTTTTTGCTACCATGGTTGTCATCCAGCTTCCTATTGTTTTTGTGCTGATGTGGGGGATGATAGCAGAGAGTGGCGTTGTGCTTTCAGTGGGCAGTGCAATCAACATGCTGATCATTTCCCCGTGGTATGGCAGCTCAATGATGTTGTACCACAGTTCATTCGGGGTACTTGTAGTGCCTAAGAAAAATAGAAACAAACAAACCCAAACAAACTAATGAGCCATAGCCCTTACAGCCTTTACACAACTACTGCTAGAAGAGTCTGTTAGAAAAGCTTTGCCCACATCTCAAAACTGACTCTAAAGTCCCAGACTTCCTTCTGGGCAACCCTTCGAAACACATGGGCTCTGTACAGATGCTAGTCTGACATAAAGCACAGACACCATGGAGCAAATACTCATTTGACATACATACTGTTTTCCCAGACAAATCTCACCAGTCCAGAGCTGCAAGCCAGCTATGTTAGAAGTGATCAGGTCTGTGAATTAGCTAGATCTCTGCTTCAGATCTCAGCTGTACCAGAACCAACTGTGAACTGAGAATTAAAAAAAGCAAGGAATAGCAGCAGACTCTTTCCAAACTGAAGAGATCTTGCAGACAAGCTTTTTCCTCCAAGAGTTATTGCAAGAGCTCCTGGTTCCTGTCTGAAGTAGTCTGTTGCATTTGCTTAATTTTCTTGCTTAATAAGGATCTGATTAGGAAGCAATCTGAAGGGTTTCAAGATCGTGGAAAGCAGCCACTTCGAGGCAGTGCAAGAGGCCAATTAGATGAGCTAGAGGGAGATAGCAACACATCCAAGTTACAGCAAGACTGTCTTTGAGCAACCCTCTCCTCCAAGTTCCCTTTGCTTACTGTGGGATTTCTGGCATGTGGCTGGAAAGCAAATGCTTTTTATAGTAGTTTCAAGTTAAAATTTGTCAGTTTGGCTACAGACAGGATTTCAGGCAAAGCTTTAGGATAGCAGCAAGATCTTATTGTCTCTCCCCTTTCTTCATCTAAATCTGTACTTGTCAGCCCAAGCTGAAAATCAACAGCTTCATTACAAACTTAATCTTGTTGCCAGGGCCATGAAACCTGTCCTAAACTCATACTGCTACAAAGCTGGCAGTACTGCACGTCTATTGTGCAGGAATCATGTCAAAGCAGGCAGTTTCACTATTCCTTTTATTATGGCAGTGCTTCTGAGGCTGGAGCCCACAGACCTAACACTGGTTGTGTAAGTCAGCTCCAGTGTGTGACAGTCACAGAAGGCCAACTGTCCAACAGGTAAGTGCTGCTTTCCTGATTTGCTACATGCTGCTGCCATTACTGAGGCAAACTAAGCAGGAGGGGAGTTCATCTTCAGTCAGCTGATGGGACTGAAGATAATTAAGAAATGTAAACTTGTAAAGATCCCTTTGCAAGCATGAATAAAATAGAAGCCCTGTGTTAGGAAATCCAGAGATAGACAAACTCAAATGAGTCTTAACTCAGCAGTATTTCTTTTGTTCCTTTCCAGCCTTAATAGCTTTTCTAGCTTAAACATAGGCCAACATCATGGATATTTTAACCAGCATCAGAAGCCAAAAGCCTTCAAGATAATAGTCTTGCTAAATCCCACCTTAAGTTATGAACTTCTTTGAAACTCCACAATTAATATATACAGCTGTAGGCTTCCCTACCTCCCCCAGCTCACACTTTCAGCAGTTACTTGAAGTATTACATTACATCTGCTCTAATATACAGGTTTGGGACAGAGTCACAGCTGTTCACTTTAACATAAATCTACTAATATTAGTTAAGCACTACTGACAGTAAAACTAGGCATTTAAAAGCACAGTGGGTCTTGTTTTTTGATTTATAGCAAGCTGTATTCTCAGGCCTATGTCTCAGACTGTATTTAGTACACATGGAAGTAAGTTCCAGGCAGCACTTCTTGGAAGGATGCAAAACAAGTTTTTATCAGAGCATCCATCTTACTTTGACCACTCAAATCCCCAAAAGGCTGCAAACTGGAGCTCTGAAATACACCGTCAGTCACATCAAGCTGCTGGTGTCAGCTCTGAGAGTCTCAGATGGAAGTCTGGCAGAACTTGCTGAACTTCTTTTCACTTGTGACTCAATCTGAAGAGCAGTTTCACACCTCGGGAGATACAGCCAACATTCCAACCCAATGTTCCTCTGGCTCCCACAGGACTGGGGACTGTGCAAGTCCCATTTCTCTATCTGCAGTAAAATATAAATTGATTCTACTCCAACCTCTCTTATATACACAGCTCACCATCAGGTAAACCTCCACCATTCTGCCTGTTGGCAGCTTTCCTTTATTCTCACCCCTTATAAACATGTACTTTTCTTTCTTAGAGCAAAGCTTAACTAACATGCAAATTTCTCTGTTTGGGTACTTCAGACTTCCCTTTTTGAAGGCAAAGAATAAGGAAATACTTGACAGTGTTCAGCCTTAAGGCAACTGTTAAGCACCTTGCACATGCCTCAGCAGCAGGAGGCACTTCTCTAACACAATCCATCTATACCAGCTACAAGAAGCAATACCATTAAACACCACATACACAGCAAGCTCTTGTTTCAGTTTGAAAGAAAAGAGCAAATTCTACACCCATTGTTGGTGGTAGTGGGAGTCCCTGAGCTTACCACAGCGGAAGATGGACAACTGGGACAGCATAGGAACTTGGTAGGTCTTCCCATCAGCTCCATAAAACGGGCGTTTCTTTGTATTTTCAGGTCGAAATCGTGATTTCCATAAGCCCTTGAAATACACAGCATTCACTAGAACCAGTCTGGTCAAACTGCCTTCAATATCATCTGGAGCTACAACCTGATCAATCATACCTAGAAGAAATAAAGGAATTCTTGAGCATTTGCTGTCATAACACTGGACAAGTGTTCTTGAAGAACCTGACACATGTATTACTTTAGACCCCTTGATCTGTGAGTGTGCCAGCTCCTCATGGGGCGATATATTTAAAATTCATAAAGTCAGTCAATGGTATTCGTTGTTTGGGATAACTAGAAATCAAACATATCTTGCTGATAGGCTGATGTTTTAACAACTAACGAGGCTTTACCCTTTCCAGCATGTGAGCAGATCTAAGACTACTTAGAATAGTTTCAGCTGAAACACCTCCCCATTCACACGCTGCTTGCAACATTGCTATGCAAAACTGGTGATGTAGTAGAGAAAGAATTTGACAGCCTCATTTCACAAATACCACATCCAACATCATTAACACATTCCTCACTTCCAGGAGGGACTTGTTGTAGCTTCAAAAGGTACCAAACACATAGTTCACTTGGACTGGGAACATGCTGTAAAATTTGATCTCTGGCTTTAGCATATGTAAGCTTGACAACTGGTTCAAGAAGCTTGAAGTATGAGAAGTTCCATCAAGGCAGGGTTAATTAAGAATCCTCCACTAAATGTGACTCCTAAGAACAGGGTCATATCTTAGGACAGTTTAGGGCAGCCAGAGCAAAAGCTGAACTGCCCTACAGCTTCCCATGAGTCTGATTTGCTGAGTAGAACATCTGAGTTGCCTGAAAGCATCTTCTGTGCTTGACAAAGCATGGACCTAAGAGAACTCTGCTTGGATTTCTCACCAGCTGTATGAATGCAAAGAAGAGTAAAAGCTCCCCTGATCCCACGGACAGACAGACACATACCCCAAACAAATCCCTCCAGGCTACCAGACAGGCACATCTGCTGGGGCAACAAGACTGCTGGTTCCTGACCCACCAGCTCTAAAACATCACACTAATGCCAGCTAAAATACAGTTTTGAGCTGCAGGACAGAGCTTTCTCTACCACCCCATCTTTCTCCAGTATTTCCATCTGAATGGGAGGTCTCAGACACCACCCTGCCATGCACAAAGGCACTCACCAATACTCACCCCTTGTTTCATTTTTCACCCACTGGTTGATGGAATCACATGCTGCATTTGGGTCCTCGAAGTCCACACTCTTGACACTGCACTGAAACACCTCTTTGTTCCTTGTAACAAAAGGCACTTCCATTTTAAAGCCACTCTTTGCAAACACTGCATTAGCAATTGTTACAATGTCTTTATTCTTTTTTGAGACTATGAGCCTGTTTATCTTCTTTAAGGCTTTACCAACTCCTAGTTGGAAAAAACAGCAAGTTTAATTTAGAATAACATGATAAACCAACAGTTACTTTATATGCAGCTATTAATGACATGAAAGGTCAGACATCAAGTGCTGGACTAGAAAAGAAAGACCAAAGCAAGCATTCTGAAAGGACTTCCAAAATACCCATTTCTGATGTCTCATGTGCAGAACACTACTGATTCCCAGCAAAACCATGAACCTCCACTGTGATGCCTACTGCACCTCTAGCTGTCTGCTCAGAATGTTACAGGCAGTGCTTGGGATTACACTGAGGTTCCAATATTAGTGTAGAGCTACAAATCATGCTCTTCCACAGAACAAACTGTTCCAAAAATTTCATATCATATAAGCCAGGTCACTTGTCAGTTCTGTGACAGTGACAAAGGAAGTCAAAGGCTCAGCCACCTCACTCAGAGAACTCGGCAGGATTTGCATAACAAATGGTATTGAGCATCAGAATGTAAAGCAAAAATTGTTTTCTTTACTTCCTTTCCATTTACTGGAGAATAAAGGAAGCTGTCAAGATTTCTATAATAAACTTCAAGTTGGGTCTTAGTTTCTTTAAAGACTAAGTCCTAGCCTAAAACAGCTACAAGCAGGAATTAATCCCTTAACACATCAGCTTGCCTCTAAAAAAAGGAAAAGGGAAAGCAGCAGGTTCCAGTGCTTAGTCAAGATCCTCAGGACCTGAAAGCAGATTGCACAAAGTGCTTGCTAGCTCCTTCACTGTGTGAGGGAAAGCATATGGCAGCACAGAAGAACTGCTATGTTCACCATACCCAGTTCTCCTGTGTTATGGCTTATCGGGAACTGCTTGTCTACACAAGGAAGTTACTGCCAGGCAGGCAACTTCATGTTCAACCACTGTATTGAACAGCATCCTTGGGTGGCTGTTTTTACTGCTGTTATTAATGGCTTCCCTCTGTTTCCCAATTCAATTTAGGCAGAAACATTTCCTGACTACTTTCTTATGTAGACAAACAAGGGATATGAAGGGAATAAATTAGTTCAGTGTTATTCTCTCAGCTGCTTGTAAGAAAAAGCCTCAGATGGCTTTGCTGTTTCATGTATCACAAATGCTTTAACAGCACCATTGGTATGAATTTCTACATGTTCACTCTCCAATATTATGGGCAAATTCTTTTGGAGAACATACCATAACAGAGGTTCTCAAACTGTATTCTGTGGACCACTGGTGGTCCACGGAGCACTTTCTGGTGGTCCGGGGAGAGCTGGCTGGTCTCATGATGCTGGCTCTCCTCTTTGCTTCCAGCTGCTAAATTGCATTAAAAGACAGCTAAAGACAAATTAAATACTTTTCAACTATTACCTTCCCGAAGAAGCAGCTGCTGCAGTTGCCAAAGGACTGTAACGCAGTCATGAACAAGAGCAGGGGAAACCTGTGCAGGGACATAGGTAGCATCCCATAACAAGTCTCTAACCAGGTAGTGGCTACCTTTTAAGGTGTTTGAGAACCTCTGTGTCTCACAGTTAGGATCAGGAAGTCTGCAGGCCAAATAAAACCAGTTGATACAATGCTTTAACATTTTTGCAAGTACTCAGATTTTGAGCATTCAAATGTTCCTAGAGCTGATTATCCCATGAAGAGATTTCAATCTACATCATTTAGATGTTAAGGTGTCAAATCATTTTGTTGTACTTTAAACCCAGGACCAAAACAGCAAAGCAAATGAAGACAGGACAACATGTTATATGACAATACTGCTCAAGATTTAAATGTGCACTTACCTCCTGGAGGGTTTTCTATTCTTGGAAATAAGGCAGAATGCTGGCACTAAGATGTTAAGTCTTGCTGGCAAACACTCACAAAAATAGCATGCAAATTAAAGCAGTAAGAATCTTCAGCCTACTCCCTCTCTCAAGGGGCAGACACTGGCAGAGGAATATGAACACAGACGCATGCAGTGTCAGGCACAGGCAAGCAGAAACGGCTGTTTCAAGAAGAGGGCACTACAAGAACTACACATACAGGGATTTTGACAGCAGAAACACAAAACTGAAGAGTAAAGTGAAAGTATCGACTGTATGGTTAGTTTGCACTGCTTTCAGTGAGGTCCCAAGAAATATCCTCTCACCCTGTTATCTAAGGAGTGGCACATTAAAGGTTGTTCAGTACAGCATGAAATGGAGTACTGCCACCTTCCTGCTCAAAGCTAGCACTGGACCACCATCCACGGGTGTTCCAGAATACCAATTTGGCAAGGACAAAGGCAGTTCTAGACAGGGCCCTGAAGTCATTAACCAAGCTGCTTACAAGCCATTTTGGGTATATGTACATGCCCGTGCTCAAATTGTCAATTAACTTCAAGCATGTCCATTTTGTGCTTTGGTAAACAGAGTTAATTGGTGCATGATGCAATCTACCACACTTTGAAAGCCATCTCACACATCATGAAGAGTCTGACAAAACACACCCCAAACCACCTTAGGATCACTGACCATTTACACTGTATCTCATCATAGTAGTCAGCTGCTTCTTTGTCTTGCCATCAGCTCCCAGCTGCAACACCCCCAGGACTGATGCAATCCCGTGAGGAGAAACAACAACATTGTCCTGAGGCTTAGCTTTCACTATTTGATTGAAGACCTGGATTCCAACATCAGAGCTAAGCTCCTCCAGAGGGTAAAAACTGAACTGGGAACATACAGACATTAAAGTCCCAAGAACAAAGAGGAGTGAAAAGTGCCAGTTCATGATTCCTGGTTGGAGATACCTGTAAGAAAAGAAGAGGAGAAAGTTAAGTCAGCTGTCACAAGTACAGCATTTTTAACCTAAATTCTTATTTACCTGAAGAGCAGGCAAGTCTTGCACACATTGCACACACCATTCACAGAGCTCTGGCAGTGGGACTCACACCTGCATTTTACTTACCACTACCAGAATTTTAAGCCTAGGGATTTCCAGATGCAGTGATAATCATGACATAGCTACATATCAGTGCCTATATAAAGGACAAAAGCCACCAAGTTAGGAGACTACCTCCCACCACACCCAAGCGCAGATAGTTTCGTGTTTCAGTTAAATGAGCCTTGGCATTCTATTTAGATTGCCCTTTAGGATAAATGAGTGCTGCGAAGTGTTGTGGTATGGTCCTCACCCACTACAATGTGATGCACAGTACACCTCACAGATAATTTTCTGCAGTGAACAGAAGCATATATACATATGCAAACGGACCTTCTGTTGTGGAAATTTACACCTGCCTAGAACAATAAGAGTTAGCTGCATAATTGACATTCTCAATAATAGAAACGTAGAGGAAAATTTTAGATTTTAAAACACAAACATTAAATTTGGATTTCAACCTGTACTTTTCCATTTAAGAAAATAGAGCACCTAATGAATACAGAATGAATTTAACATTCAAAATGGGCCTATCTTCACCTGCAGGTCTTAACACCTGACAGAGTTCAGTATCATCCATGAGCTCCTAAGAACTGAAGCACAAGAAGCAGCAGCAACAACATTTTGTTCAGGACCTCTCAGCAACTGATTATAGAGAACCAAACCCAAATGTCAAACACTGAGCACTGTAACTACTAGGCTGTATTTCCTCCTCATGAAAACTGCATTCAACCCCTTTTTTTGTCAGGGCGAAGAGATACTTAGAGAAACATGCAATAATCTCCAATTTCATTAAATTATGTTCCCTGTTCACAACATTTTTAAGACATTTCATTTGCACAGTTAACAGAACTGACTTCCATTTCCAGACCAGCCAGGAGCCTGTTTCCTCACCGAGCTGACTTCAGAAGAAAGACTGCAGAAGGTGTGCAACTGAAGGAAGTGTTATTTGCATAACAAATACAAAAACGGGTCTCTGCTCCCCTGGAGCCCCCTGTGCAGCACGGCACACTCGCTCTCCTAGGTGCAGCACCCCAGGGTGCTGGGGCCCAGCAGAGCCACAGCCTTGTCACTCCCAGCCTCCTCCCACACACCCCAAGGAGCTGTGCCATCGCCAGCCTACCTACACTGAGTTCAAACCATGCTAGAGCACTTGACTATCAGAAAACCAGCTGGTGTTTGTACAGATTTGTTTAATCATCTTTTAATAGCATGTACTTTAACTGTGCTAAAACACTTGAAAGCGACAAATACAGCATTTCCACTTTCTTCTACGCCATTTGAGGGGACAGAATTGGCTTTGTCAAAGTTTGTCATTGCAGCACAGAATAAACCAAATGCTAAACATGCAATAATGCAGGAGTTTAGACATCTTTCTCATCCGAACCCAACTTTAGTATACTTCTGACCAGAGGAACTTGCTGGACTAATTTAAGTTAGGCAAGAAAAAGTGAAAACGCTGTCCTACAAAGCAGAATAACAGCCCCCCCAATAATTAAGTCTTTTCCATCAACCTACTAATCCCCTAAGCAGTTCTGAAGTCACTTAAGTACAATTCCTTCCAAAGGAGCTTCATATCAGCCATCAACTGCAACTACTCAAGCTTAGTCCAAAATTTAGACTGGATTGGTCTAGCTGCAGCTGAGCCTTGCAGGAAGAAAACCCAAGCACCACCCAACCCTCTGAGGCAGATTACACAAGTCACTCCTAGGCTTGTCTTGCACCCCTCACCACCAGCTACAGCGGGAAGATGTCATGGGGGAGAGCCAACAGCCTGACAGGAAAAGTAAACTTGCATTAAAAAAAAAATTAAAATTGTTAAGGAATATTCTTCAGTGTTCTTCAATACTAACACAAACCACCTGAAACCTCTAGTTTTGTTCTTAAGGGCAAAGATTCCCTCTCTCGCAGGCAGCAGCTCCACACTGATAGCAATGCTGCCTTGCAGGAGGCAAATGTGGCTTACCACTCCAAGAAAAGCCAGATTTAGGGCTAAGGGTTTTCTTTGGTGGTTTGGTGACCATCTTTTCTCCCTAACCTGGAAATCCAAGGGGTAATTTAAACAAATTCTTAATCCCGATATTAAGCGGACTTATACCTTGACCCAGTATCTCAGCAAAAAGAAACTTCAAGGCCCTGAAACTATTACAGAGTCTTACTAGATGCACTCAGAAGCAAGCAATGGCTCATGTTAGTGCAATACAGCCTGTTCCATGCAGTGAGGGACAGGGACCATGCCAGATAACAATCACAGAGCACAGTTGGAGCTGCAGTTTGAAAACCCTGCTTTTGACCAAGGCAGCTCCACCTGATGCTGACAGCAAACCAAAGGAAACTCAGCTATTTTGAGTGCAATCCACCTGTGACACATTATATGGCAAGAAGCATGGCAAGACTATGAGGGCAGAGACAGAAGACTTTGAAATCAACTAAAACAATGTTTCATTGTCATTTATGCACTTCATCTGCACAAGCCTAACCGAAGTCAGACACTTCTCTTCTTGCCTTTCCCAGAATATATTGCAAGTCTCCAAGTTTTCTACTTCACTGGTGACAGTCCCTGCCAGACTCAGGGTGACAGCCTTGCATTTTCCCCATGACATGAGAAGCCTTGTCAAAACAACCCAATTCTGCTCCCAAGGTCACTGCTGCAGAATTTCGGTGGGTTTTTTTCTTTTGTTTCAACCGATTACATCCCACATCTTGTTTCACCACAATTCTCCATATTTGCCTAACCTCTCCCTCCTGACACACCATTAAGGTGGGTTGGTCTCTGTTTTGGAGCACAATCTCTACCACATACCTATTCAGTAAGTGAAATAAAGTCATGCAGTGCTCTGAGCATGGAAAAAGAGTAAAAGCACTTTTTATCACAAATTACAGAGCAGTCGCTTCCTGGCCTGGTCCTGCTATGGCCACTGCGTCATGTAACCAGGTAACTGAGGAGATAACTGGATCTTTGAGCAGAAGTGGCATCCCTGTAATTAACATTTCCATCATGGATTCCACTATATTCAACTTCTACGTGGTTCAGTAACAAGAAGTGCATTTGCATATCCTGAAAGAAACAGCTTAAGTACAGTGCTGGGGGAAGAAATCCAAAAGGATGTATGATGTGTAGGATGGAAAACAGCTGACCTGCTATACAGAATATCAACAAGCTTTCAACAAGCTTTCATAACACTGAAGCTAAAAACTTAGTGATAGTTAAATCTGAATCCAATGCTTCAGAAAACCAAACAAAAATACAAGCTAGGCATTTCTTTGCCTATGGCCTTTATATTTTTTACAAAGTTAACTGAGAAGGAGGAAGGTGTATAGGCGAATTCATTTACATAAATGTGGGCTTTTGAAAGAAGTTGGATCAAAAAAAATGTCCCTCTTCAGGGTAGGCTGCCCACTTCTTAGACTGAGTACTTACAGGAAGGACAACATCCACAATTTAAACTTCTTAACATGCAATGGAAATACTGCCACTAACCCAAAGAAATGCAGCCAGTGTTATCATGCATTGCAATTTCTTATGCAAATCCAGTTCTTAACCCTAATGCTAGAGTTTCTGAGCAAAACAGATCAGTGTCACACATCCAGCTGTATGAGAGATGCCATTTCCACAGCAAGCACACTGAGAACTCAACTCCCCCTGCCTCACTGAACAGCAGCACTCCAACTCCTGTACATCACACTGAAGCACCAGTTATCCCTCTATCTAACTGCAGAGCCTAGCCTAAGCCACAAGAGAATTTTTAGACAACTATTCCAGTCAGGCACAGAGCTCTGGGGAAGGCAGAAGAGGAAAACAGCTGCATGTCCTATCTACACCAATGGTTCTGTGTTGTTTTATGACATGACAAAATGTCTTCAGGCTACCAATCTTGGGATGACCTCAGCTTCAAGCTGGTGCTGCAAACACTAACTCCCAGACATACTGGGCAGCATACTCAACTCTCACTAGGCTCAGCTGTACTACAGCTAGGTACTATGGGATCATCCCCATAGTACCTAGTTTAATTTTTTGGATGAAATTATGGAACTAGTTATATCAACAAAGAGGACATGAATGCTTTCAGTCTGCATTTATAGAATGCTTGTTACAAAAGCAAAGCTATATTAATACAGACTGTTTAATCTGTGTCTAGAAAAGCATTTGCAAAGCAGGGAAAAAGTTACATCTTCAGCCCCAGGCACAAACAACTGCTAACAATGAAGATCTTCCTACAGGAAAAAACTAGCTTAGGAAGGACTTCGTTTTCAGAGAGCCACACAAAGCTGCTGCAGTCTTCCCAAGAGGAAGAAGAAAAATTAGTTTGGTTCAAGATCAGAGGCAAAAACATGATCTGAAAAAATACGCATATTTAATATCTAAGATGGAGAAAAGGCCTTTCCCAGAGAGGCTGAAGAACACTTTGCAGTGGATTGAGGATGAAATAATGAACTGTACATAGATTTTTAGATATCTGTAATGACTGCACTCCCTATGAGACACCGCCAAATGTTTATTTTGAAGCCTGACTTCAACAGCAATAATATAATAGCCAAAAGCTCCTTCATGCAGTTGCAAGATTGATTCTGTAGTTTCTTTAAAGACATATCAAGCATAAGGAAGCTTAGACACCAGACCACACTTCTGTGAATAGCTGTAACCAGCAGCAAGCACAGCTAAAGGGACCAAAACTGAAGAGCAGTCTCACAGCATTGCTGGTGTCACTGTATTAAGCCCAAAAACCTTCAGATCCCCTGAGCCCACGGGAAGGCACTGGACAGCCCGTGTGCCCAGAGAAAGTCAGCCTGGAACAAACATTCAGGGAGCTCTCCAAGTTTGGGATGTTGACATTTCCACGCCACTGTCATCTGGGGGACTAATTTAAAAGTCTTATTTCAATTGACATATGAGCTGAAAGAAAGCAGCTTCACTTCAGGCATTTAACCAACTCTCTCCAGCAGGACTGAATAAATACTCAACCAAACTTGTTAACAGTCATTAAAGGAGCTGGCTGAACACACTGCAATTGTTTCTCCCAAGAAATGAGACCACTCCGGTTGCAGTGGGAAGGTCATATGCTTGGTCTTGTTTTTCAGCTGATGCCCACTTGGCAGCATGGTAAAACACTCCAGCCTCTTGGTAGGCTTCTCCCCACACCTCACAGGTGTTCCAACTCCCCTTCTGCCTAAGCCTCTTCCATACCAAAGCCTTCAGCTTCAGTATCCTCTCCTCATCTTGAACATAAGTTCAGCCTGCTGAAGTTCTGGCTTTTTTTGAAATGACAGATCTGTGAAATGTTTCATCTTCCATGTTTCCTGGTATGTCCTGAATGCTGGCTCTCCCTTTTCATCTAACAACTCCATTATTACTCAATACCCGGAAAGTTTAGTATATGCAGAACGTTACCAAGAAAGGATGATTGCTAGGTTTTAAACAGCTCAGTACTCACACTGCTCTGAAGAGGAGTAAGTTACTGTCAACAAGATATAAACATAACTTGTACACAGAGATAAGCTGGAAGTGATGGGTTTTTTAAAGAAATAATCTTATATGTTAAGATATCAGTCTGACTTCAGGCACTACAGCCACCATTGCACATGACTCCAAAAAGCATGGTACTGGTTCTGGAGATCTCCTCTCCCAACCTTAATCCTTTCTCTGCTATTCATATTTCTCTCAGGTTTTTAGTGCATTCTGGAAAGCCTGTTCAGCTGTGTCCAACCAGTCTCCTCTGCCAAGTGGGAAATTCCCTGCAGAGCACCGGCTTGTAAAACCAGCTGCTCCCACATAGGAACCATCCCTTCATCCAAGCACTGCTCCCACATGAGCAGGAAGTTAGAGTTTAGTGCTTCTTCAAGCAGAGTCCTGACCACCACTGCTTTTTGGGAGTTTCTCGTAAGCATGAGTGCAGAGAGACAAGCTCCATTTAAAACTGTCTATAGCCTCATGACCAGGGCCTCCAGTTCACAAGCCAGACCGATTTTTCTCATCAGTATCTGTCTTCTACAGCATTTGGTGGTGGTTCAAGGTAGTTCAAAGATCAATTTCACATCATGCAAAGCTGACCAGAGTTTTTTACTTCACTACAGAGTTGTGACCGTTTAGCAACTACACAGGCACTATTCAGAGTTTCAAGAACATAGATAGGCTTTTATGTATCATTTGCTTTTACTTCCATCCCTCATTTATACGTGATTTAAAAAGCCAACTTTAGCTCTGCTTCATCAAGCAAATACAGCTGACAGGACAGGGGGCTTGTGGAGACTATTCTAGTACTGTACTGTTCTAACACCATTTTCAAACTTTATGTGTTCTCTTGTTACTGTAGGCTCAACTACTATTGCTTAAGTTTCTAGGTATTATTTATTCCTGTATTTAAAGTAGAATTTCCACAGAATTCTCCAAGATCTATTATCAAGTCTTACAGTATGGGGAAGATTGAAGAGAATTATGTTTTTAATTTACTGGTATCCCTTTATTAAAGAAGTGCTTTGGTTGATCTTAAGTCCTTTATGCAATGTGGTTATTTTAACATAATGAAGAAACAAGAATGGGACAGTCAGCTCACCAAGACTAATGCTGCAGAACCAGTTTCCCCAAAAGAGGGAGCACAGCAGGGTTTCACAACATGGTGGGGAGGTTCCTTCTTGTCTGGATTCACCCCAGCAGAGGGAACAGGGGTTCATCAATCATAGCATTTGCCTAAACTCAAGCTCCCACTCAGTTTTTTTTGTGGAAGAAAGGCCTCATGGAACCACAGTTCCCACATTTACTGTACATTAACAATGCTCACTATGCAACCACAGGCTCATTAGGAGCAAAAGGCACTGCAAGCTCCCATTAAACTGGGTATTAACTCCTTGGCAATGGGCTGTGTCAAGTACAGATTTATGAAGGAAATTGTCCACAAGGTGATGGACTAACGATGGCTGGTGTCTTATCAGGCATCTCACCACCACCTTCACCCTAAGTTCCCCTCTGCTTCAGGATTTTACCATCTTTTCTTCCTTAAAAAACATTAAAGGGAAACCCAGTGCCCTTACTCATTTTCACTTGTTGCAGGTATCTTGGTACCATCTGACAGCAAGACTCTCACACCACTACATCCCTGCAGTGCAAACAAGTCTGGCTCTCCTCTTCCAGTAAATTTTAATCTGCTGGCCAGTGACACATGCCCTGCTTCTTGCACCTATCAGGCTGGGAGAGTAGAAATAGCCTGGTGGAGGTGGCTGCATGGCCACTTGGGAACTGTGTGGAAAGCTGTGCTTGCAGAAGATTGAATGCCAAGAACTTTCCAGTATACATCCTTCTTCAGAAGGGTTAAGACACCAATATCTGTAACAGTTGGACTTAAAGAACTGTCAAGCAAAGAAAAAAACATCTGTATAAGAAATAAAGAAAACTAAAGGTATAGAACAGAACCCTCAAGCCAGTAGTGAAAATTTCAGTAGTGCTTTGACAGCCACTGTTGCTGCAGAGTAGAAGAGAGATGACTGCCTTCAGATTCTATACCTTTTAGGTCCAGGCTGCTCTACAAAAGCAGTACTTGTATTTCCTACTAAACAATGCTCCAAAGCCCAATGCCCATCACTCCACACTCTATGGTTCAGTTGGGGTTTACAGCATAACTGAAAATTAGATTTTCTACAGAGGTTTTCTATATACATTTCTATAAATGTATTTTTACATTATTTACATTTTTATTATTCCTGGGAAGCTAAGAGAGGTGGCAGGATCTATCAGACACACAACATTTCACTAAAGCCAATGCATGCTGGGTTTACAGATGCCCAACTGGTAACAGAAGATGGGGAAACAGTCTCCCAAGAGGACTTTAAGAAACCTCACTTAAAACAATGCAAGTAGTTCAATATTACTAAGGTTTTACTATCCCTCCTCCTACAAGAGGAAAGACTGTGGCAGTAACAGTGTAGGCAGTTCTCTAAAGTTGCATGGATACAGTCAATACAGTCATTTCATCATAAAAATAAATTGGAATTCCAGTATTCTCTGTTTGTAACAAGAACTTGCATAAAAAAAATTGTACTTACACAAACTCATTGATAGCCAAGACCCGATACTTTAAGCATTTGTAAGTAGGGAATGCTACCAAGTGACAAAATACTTGGAGAGATCAGAAACACTGTTCTAACCATTTACTGTACTTGTGGTTAGAGATATGCAGAGCAATAGGTGACTAGCCTTTTATTTATTTATTAATCACACGGTACAACATTAGCAATCAACCACTTCCTATTTGCAAGCTAATTTAGAAACCTCCTTATCTGAAAAACCAGATAACAAATATAACCCTTAGAGTGTAATTTAGCCAAGTTATTAACATTTAAGATGAAAAAAGTATATTGATTTTCCATATCCAGGACAGCACCACTGAAACAGACCTAAGCTCACAGGAACATGAGATACTAGTTTTTAGTGGCCTTTTCTCAGCCATTCCAGCCCTAGCTTGAAGGTTACCCAAAAAGGATAAGGACACTCATACAGCAAGCATATAGACATTTACTTATATTCATCTTTTCCCCCCAGAAAGCTCCAGAAGTAGAAGTAGCCAACCACAAAAGCATCAGAAGTCACAGATGCTGTAAGGATGCAGGAATGAAGCCTTGTGCTGGGAACCCTGTCCATATGCTCAGGTAGACACCTCCTCAGTCATCTGCAAGAACCCTACATTAACCAGTTAATAAGAGAATTACCAGCTATTTAAAGACCTGTATTTAAGAAAACACACTCTTTTTGTTAAATGAACCTCACTTCTGACTGATCCCACTGGATTTACTACAGGTTTCTGGGAAGACAAGACTTAAATTTCCACAGTAAAAAAATGGGACAACTGAGTATGAGCTACGCACAAGAATTCTCCAAGAGCAGGTTGTGACCCGGTACATTAAACTGATTCAGTTCAGCTTGAGAGTTTGTAGGCTGAGTTGTGAGCTGTGTTGGCTGAGAAGCCTCCACAGAGTCCATCACTATTTCTGTAATGCAGATGACGAACCTCTGCAGAGGAAGTAGGCAATTAGCTGGGAAAGCAGCCTCTTCAAGCGAGCTGCCAGAGCAGCTGGAGGCCTCAGCTTGTTTAACTGCTGAGACAGCCACACGAACTACTCTTTCTGGAAGAGGAGGGTGTATAGCAAGATGGAGACATATAGCTAACACATAATACACCAACTTCTACATAGCATCTCCTAGATTGCTTAGGGATGTAAAGTTATAGGATAACAGAATGGAAAAGTTAGTTATGTTCAGTTCTCCTCTTGGTTTTGTACCCGTAACCTGTCAGAGCTAATGGGAAACTGCCCCTCTCCTATTAAAACAAAAAACCTCAAACACTGCTCAGCCTTTGGCCAGCAGAAGCTTACAGTTCACACCAGATGACCACGCCATCTCAGAAGCAGTGAGAAACATCACAACACGCCCTTCTACAAGAACAGAAGCCTAAAGTGCAAGTTGTTAAATACTACAGAAAGCATTTAAGTAAAAAACAAGGCTTGGTCAAAGCTACATAGCTGACGAACATCAATTCGTATCACCTGTACATCAGCCAAACAAAGAGCTAGAATGTACCAGCATTTCTCACTAGTGCTTCTGGAGACTCCAGTGGGATTGAGGAGTGTAGCTTGCAGTCTCTTGGCAACTCATATTTCTCACAAACCAACCTACCTGCATGCCAAGGCCACTACATATACACAGCCTTAAACAGGCTTCTTCCACTCAGAACTCACTCGCAATCAGTCTTGATGCCTTCCACAATTGCTTTCATGGTCCCATAATACTAAAGAGAATTTCAGGCTGCTGTTCCTAAAGCCCAGGATGACAACAGGAGACTGCTTGAAGCCCACACTTTACATCACATGGCTGAGCACGGTCAGCAAAACTGACATTTTCACTAAGGGGAGATAATTCCACGAGATCAATATGCTTTCATACTTAAACTGCTTTGTGGCATAATTACTGGACCCCAGCATGAGGCACCTTCTGATTTCAGCCTGAAAATAAGGGAAAAAACATCCTTCTGGCCATTAAAGGTGAACACCAGACCACAGAAAGGATACAGCAGCTGCCAAAATGCATGTTTTTCCACACACACTGCTCAAGGACAGGTACTAACGGATTTAGAAAGCATTTCAGTTAGCACTTAAGTGTATTTCAAGGCCATGACAAACAGCCCAAGAACCTATGGCTAGCATTGCCACCAAAATTGCCCCATCCTTTTCCTGTCCATGATTACTGGCTCTCACTTCAGCAGAGACCTCAGCTCTGCTTGAAGAAGTATTCATGTAAGTCAAGTACAAACTAGAGTCAATCCTTAAAGAGAGACAGGAACAAGCAGAACACAGGACAGCTTTTTTTCCCCATAGCATGCCAGCTTAAACATTTGTGTAGCTACAGCTGTAGAACGCTATGACCTCTTTTTGCTCTCCTCCCACCACTTTAACCATCACACAGGAGACACACTTGAACATGTACATGGTTGCACATATTCAGCTTTCTCATTTTTACACAAAAAAGCTATCTACTTTAATAATAATAAAAGCCTTCTTATATTTTCATAGTTCCCTAACTTACACTGAATCTTTAAATTTACACTAAATCTTTAAATTCACATGTAGGTGATTGACTACTCCATGCTACCACTACCTGCTCTTCAAAGCCAAAAAGAGGCAATTCTTCATATCACTCTGCTTATTCAAAAGATTTTTATGGCTAGTATTGGCGCACTGAATTACACGGTTCCTACAGGCCAGCACTTTGCTGTAAAACATGATTTGTTAGCTATGCCACAGGTGACTGGGAAGATGCCCAGAGGCACGTAAAGATGACTGTATCTAGCAACACTTTACAGATTAGTGATGATTAATCCATCTTTTCCCTGTCTTCTCATGTATAAAACCTTTGACCCTAGAGAATTGCAGAATTCAGTTAACATAGCAAGTTGACTGGAAATGTTCTGATGATTAGAATGAATTTCCCCCTAATTAGTATTACAAAAGCATGCTCTTTCATGCATGCTTGTGATTAAGCAATTCAAGCAGCCTAGACAACCCTAACCCCAGCTTCCAAGAAAAACCTTCCACCGAGCCTCAGCTTTTTCAAGAATGAGCACAGTGGCTGCCTATCAAGAATTAAAAGCCACAACCAGGTGCATGAGCCAGGTAGATGCTGTGCCCACCACCAAAGCAGCAATACAAATCTCTAGCCTGAGCTCCCTCTGAACAGATCCCTTGCTGTGGATGCATGGAATTTATACCCATCTCCATTGTAATTCCTAGCAGTAAGGTGAGGTGGTTATTTTTCAGTATTTTTACACACACACTCACTTCAGTCTAGTCTAAAAATACCTGGTGCAACTTACTGGGCTCCCTGCTTGACATTTTCCTGCCTAACAGTATGCTGGCAAGAAGCTCTAGGACAGGAACACATTTCTGCCTGTGTGATTTAGAGACCCAGACTAAAAGTCTCCACATGCCACTAAGACATGCTATTCTCCTGGTTGTCAATGACAACACCAAACAGAAGCTTCAACACTTCCGCATACACCTTGAGACAAAATTCACTGCAGGTTTCTGTTTTCCCTTTTTGTTCTGACATGAGTTTCTATTGCCTCCCACATGAGATACATAGAGCTATATATAGATATAAATATATATGTGACTATAGTGATGGCCATATCACCAATCAAAGCAAAGAGAAGTTCTTCTATCATCCTCATACCTGGGGAGCACATAAAACAGCAATGCCCAGAGAAGCTGCTTTTCAGCATCTCAAGAGCGCTGACAAAATTTGCTTATAGGTTGCCTGACATACAACTTGTCTGTAATTGTAAAAAGCTGTGGACTAGCACTCATCACTCGAAGTTTGCTCCTGTGCCAAACAGCTGCTATTCTCATGAGTTTAATCACACCCCACAAAACGCTGGAACTCCAACCTAGTACATCTTATATGCAGTTGAATTAATCTACTTAATCATTCTGCTTTTTTATTTGCATTGGTCTTCACCTCACGCTTCAAAGACTCATCTGAGCACTCAGCAGGCGTGCAGCTGCTTTTCACTTTGCTCAAGGATGTCTGCAGCTTCTCCTGTTTTCCGACGCTACACGACAGCACAGCTGCTTACACCTACGTACATTTGTGAATAGTCCCTACAAAATCAGGTTTCTAATGAGTTCCTGTGGCAAGCCGGGGACAAGACATTACTAAATGCTCACACAAGAGAAAGTGAAGGAAGAGGTCATTTTTCAGTGTGGTGGGAAAAAAAAAAAAATCAGTCTACCAGGTTTCTCTTTCAGGAAGTTGCCCAAGAATGCGATTACAACCACAAAAGCCAAACCATGTTCAGAATCATATGTAGGCATGAGAAAGGGGGAGAGAAATAAATCACACTGAGGCCTCTAATCCACAAACAGATATTCCCTAGTTTTACGGGAAATTTGACATTTTAACACCTATTGGTTTCTCCAAAGGTATTTTTCTGTTAAGGTCCTCCTACATTGCACAGCACTGAGCCAAAATATCAAACATCATTTTCACCAAGAGACAAAAGATTCTCTCCTGAGGCATACTCTGCATTTCCAAAGATTCCCAGAACTCGATACACGAAGCAGCTCCCATATAATTCCAAAGTGAGCTGAGGCCAGAGTTTTGGCTAAGCAGTTCTCCGCTTCAGCACACAACGTGATGCCACCAGCCCCATCCAAACCTTGTTACAGTATCAGAATA
>VZRS01011433.1:942058-978048 GCA_013398055.1 Ifrita kowaldi | reverse complement strand
CGGGGGCGGGCTCGGCCTGAGCTCCGAGTGCTGGGCGGGCAGTAACCCCGGACCCCCACTGCCCGGGCTCGGCGGTGCCCCGGGGATTCTCCCCAGTCCCGCTGGCTCAGCGGGAGGCGTACCAGCCGTGGCGGGGAGAAGGAGAAGCCGAGGCGGCGGTGGAGATGCCCACGGGGCGAAGCTCGGCCCGGCAGGACGGCAGNGAAAAAAAAAAAAATCAGTCTACCAGGTTTCTCTTTCAGGAAGTTGCCCAAGAATGCGATTACAACCACAAAAGCCAAACCATGTTCAGAATCATATGTAGGCATGAGAAAGGGGGAGAGAAATAAATCACACTGAGGCCTCTAATCCACAAACAGATATTCCCTAGTTTTACGGGAAATTTGACATTTTAACACCTATTGGTTTCTCCAAAGGTATTTTTCTGTTAAGGTCCTCCTACATTGCACAGCACTGAGCCAAAATATCAAACATCATTTTCACCAAGAGACAAAAGATTCTCTCCTGAGGCATACTCTGCATTTCCAAAGATTCCCAGAACTCGATACACGAAGCAGCTCCCATATAATTCCAAAGTGAGCTGAGGCCAGAGTTTTGGCTAAGCAGTTCTCCGCTTCAGCACACAACGTGATGCCACCAGCCCCATCCAAACCTTGTTACAGTATCAGAATATCACCCCTTCCTCCCCAACCGGCAAGGGCTGTAATTGTTTCTCCCCCGTTACTCTATCATTCGACATGCCAAGAAAATTTCAGTTACTAACTAAATCATGATTTATTACTTTTATTTAGCACGACACCAGCAATCTCCCTCTCACAGCACACAAGAGACACGAATGAAGCGAGCAACTTCCAGTTCCCAAGCTCTCCCAGCAGAGCCGATGCTCGGGAAGTGCCACCGCTTCCGCGCCCGGGAGCGAAGCGTCTCCCGCGCCGCCCGGGACGCGCCGGCGATGCTGCGACCCGCAGGCTCGCAGCCTTAAAACCCGCTTCTTTCGGGGGAAAAACCCTCCCTGCTTTCAAAAAGCCAACACGCAGAAGGAACTCAGCGCGCCAGGAGCCCCGCTACCGGCACAGCGCCCACGCACCCGGCGCTGGGAAACTTGTGCGAGCAGGTAACAGGCAGCGCACAGCGAGGATCCGCCGGAGCGACCCCCGCGGCCGCGGCCTCCGGCTCGTCAGCAGCCAAACTTCGGGCCCCCGGGTTCCCCCGCCCGGTACCCCGGTGCCCTCCCTCCCGCCGGGCGCCAGNGGTGAGGGGACAGAGACCACCGAGGCCAACGCCGTGCGGTCCCTTCCTGGCAGTGGCGTGGTGGGAGGTTGGAGGATTTCGGCTCCCTTCGGGACACCTCCCCGCAGCATCCAGGCCCCCACTGTGTGTGTGCTCCCCACCGCACCCACGTGCTCACTAAGGGATGAGGAAATGCCTCAGCCCAGGACCTCCATCCCTTGTATGGCACTGGGGTTTTAATCTGCGCCAACAATGGGAGGGATCTGAGGGAGGGAAGTTGTTGCTGCTCCAGCGTAACAGCACAGGCACAGCGGTGTGGCAAGGACAGAAGTATAAACCTGGGAAAACACATGTTAACCTTAACACTGACTGACAGCCCTGGACTCCTTGACTGACAAAGCACAAGAAGGAATTTCCACTCTTTATACAAAAACAGTAGTGCTGACAACTTCAGAAAAACCATCAGTGTGTTGGTGCAGCAGCGGACAGCACTGCCTTGTTAAGTCATCATTTCTGCTCCCGGTTTCCAAAAAATTTTTCATGCATGGCACAGTTCAGCTTTGAAGAAACAGGATAAGTATGCAATAAACCACATTTCTTCCCTCAGGAGTTTGGACTTCTCTGGATAAAAAATCAAAACAACCCATCTCCTGGCATGAGCCGGAGCAGCAGCGGTGGCGGCTGCTGTTGGTCTTTAGGGTGGAGAGCCTTGTGTCACTATCAAGGTGGCTCTCTCAGTACAGGGGCCCTGTGCCTGGGCAAAACCAAAATGATGTAAAAAAGGATGAGAGGTGGCACAGCAGGGCAGTGCACGGAGGAGGCAAGGAGCTCAGCCTCAGCCGGGGCAGGGGAAATTAGACTGAGATAAGGTGCTGGTGCCAGAAGGCTGGGCTGTCCAGGAATGGTTTCTTCATGGGCAGTGCCAGCTGAGGTGGACATTTTTTAGGCTATTTACTAACTAGCTCGATTTTAAAATTTTAATAATGTTTAGCTTCTTTTCCCAAAATGCTTCATAACATCATTTCTACACAGATCCATTTCTGAACTGACAATAGAGATTAATTAGGAAACCAAAAAAACCCACAAAAATACCTAACAGCCACCTTTTGCATAATGTTTCATATTAGCAGAGACAACCCTTGGGTATCCATTTTCTCTCAGAGATGAAGGCAGAAAGCTGTGTAGACCATGTCACATCTCCTGCCCAACTGCTTAGCCATTGAATGATTTTAGGAGCATTTTGGTACAATCTGGCTTATGGAAAGGCAGCAGAAGAGCTAGACCCTGAGTAGCTAGCTGAACTCAGATCTTGGAGCAGGAATCCTGGTTCTAGTCTGACAGCCTGAAGACCTAAGCCAACAGCCAAGCCCCCAAACACCCCCAGCTTGGATCTGAATCCAGCCTCTGCATGTGCAGACTTTGTAGTCTGTCTCCAGTGGAAATGGGGCAGGGATAAGGAAGTTGTGTTCCAAGCAAATTACATGAAATTGTCCAAGTTTTGGTTCCACCCCGTTTGGACAGCACAGTTCCAGTCCAGTGAAGCTGGAGCTCAAGACTAAAAGCCAGAAGTGCAGTTCCTCCCCTTAGTTATTGCCACATAGCCCATGGCCCATTCAGGTCCTGGCTGTGGGCAACCACCTCTCACCCATGCAAGAAGTCACTGTTCCTTCTCCTTAGCAAATGGTTTATGTGATCAAATTTGTGCCCACTAAGCAGTTAACTAGTCAGGGTTTTTGGAAAGATTGAGGCACCACACCTACTAAGTACTTTGCATCAACAAAGATTTGTGGAAATCAGGCACAAATAGCCGAAGTCAAGAGGAGTTTGAGGTGAAGCTGCCTGAGATTTGCCCACCCAACCAAACAGCTGCCAAAAGGGGAGCACTACCATCCTCTCCTTTTCTCCCTACCCTGCTCAGGGTCTCAGAGCCTCACCTCTCAAGCCTCTCAAGCTCTGCTGCTTGCCCAGTGCTTGTGTGAGACACCTCACCCTGGCAGGGAAAAAAAAGCCAAAACAATGAGCCTTTTTTTCTGAATTTATTCTGTGATTCCTTCAGGTGGGACACGGTTGGTTGCTACTAGAATTAATTTCATAGGTAAGTACCTATGCACGGCGATGAAAGATGCGTACATGAAAGCAAAATTCACTGACGAGTTGCATGTGCTGTGAGGCTATATTTAAAAGCAGAGAGGTTCTTCAGATGGTATCTCACTTTAGAAAGGGCAGATTTCAAACCGTACACCACATTGCTAATGAGGATACAGGAAATCTCATCCATTTTTTCCACTTGATGCAAAACATCTCTTCCCACAAAGGGAAATGTTGATGTTTCCCTGTATGATTTAGGCTGAAAGAGGAAACTGACAGGCAAAAAGTCACGGTGAAATAGAAAAACTGGCTCCAACACAAACAAGCCTAAGCTTGACAAAATAGGCTGTAGTTTTAACAGGCAGGTTAGGAGAAGACCAAGGCGGAAGCCCTGAAAGAAATCTACTGCCTTTTGAGGCAAAAAATTTTAAAGTAACATATCTCAAGCAGTTCAGATAGGAAATCCTATGTAAAAGGGGGAAAAAAACCCAAAAAACAACAACAAAAAAAAAACCCCGAAAAAGAAACTTCCCAGTTCTCATCCATGTTTTATAAAGCTAAAGTAAAAAAAAATTATTGTAAAAGTGATAAGCCTAAAGAATTTATTGTTTCATGTATGGTTTTGACAGGTTGCCAAGAGAATGGTGCTGCTCTATGGAGAGTAGAAGAAATGATATTTTCTTTGCTTTAGATTGTTATAAAATTTTCAATTCTTTACAAGCCCCCAGATGGTTTTTATAACCCCTTCAGGGGTTGCAACATATTGACTGAGAAATACCGATTTATATAGCAAACTCCACTCTCTTATTGCTGGCAAAAATTACTGCTTTGTATCTGTGTATACACACAGTGGCTGAATATAAATAAAAACCCAAAAATAATGAGATCTGAGGCAAAATCCACCACCTGGCAGTACATTAAATTGGATGAAATTTCCCTAAATTTACACTGGTGTAAATAAGAGGAATATTTGGCCCTAAATCCTTTAGGTGAATTTGGGATTGAGGATTAAAAAGTTTGTACTCTGTTTCACCCTGCAAACAAGCAGACTGCCTTCATTGGTGGCAGAAATAGGGAAACATTTCCAATCAACAATTCTTCAATTTTTTATTGGCTTTTATTGTGTTCATCTGGGAAATATTGGTGACTTGGGACACAGCAGGATTGCAACAGAATCACCACAGCAGGTGACCTTAGCACCTCAGGAGCAGCAACTCTGAAACGCTTTGCCTGTAATAAGCAAATAATTACTGAAGTAAACAGTGTGTCCAGTTTTTGGGTATAATAGACCACTATAAGCATGTGTATTTTGTACATTCATGAGGGTATAAAACAATTCTTACTGAATGGTGACTTCACAAAGAATGTTTAAATCCAGGAGTGGACCATGAAGAGCTCATATCCCTTGGGTGACTAAGTCTGTGCTTTTGCTCTTGCCCACACTCCTGTACAATCAGGCTGGTGGTTCAGCTCACTGGGTGACTCTGGTCACTGCTGAGACCGCCTAGGTACAAAATACCAGAGTACCTGGTGCTGTGCTCCAACACACAGCTCGGGAGGAGGTAGCACCCCATTCTTCCTGTACCTCAGGGTTAGGTGGTCACTCAGAACACAGGAAGTGATTTTAATTCCACTGAAGGCAGGAGGAGAGTTGCTGGTGTTCCCAGGAGAAGTCTCTGTCCACCCTATCTGACGCTTTTCTGGAGCAAGAGAGAGCTCTTCATTTTGGTGCCTTCCTACTTTGCATTAAAGAATTAAAAATGCATTTGAGCAGGCAGAAGGAAAGGAAGAACATGGCATTGTGGCTTCATATTTAAGTCATCCTTTGGGAGGGTGGAGACTGCAGCTCTGCTCCTGGCTTGCCAGGCAGAATACTTTTGTATTTTACATTAGTCAGCCAATGGATAAAATACGTGAAGAACCCTTAGGCTGGGCAGAAAGTTTAACTGATATCCTTGTACTCAGCATCTCCTCTGCTCCTTTGCATTGCAATACCTCACTCTTCTTGGAGCTGAGCCTTAACCTGTGCCCTGTAGCTCTGCACGGGGAGAAGCAGAACTGCTGCACTAAACTTTCTGGCAGTTTTCATTATGCAGATTTTGAAACCTTTAGATCACAAACTTTCTCTGTCAAGGCACGCACGCAGCTCCCGGCTCCTTCAGCCCCCGTCTCAGCTGAAGCCGTCTCATGCTGATATTAAAGCAGCAGTGAGCTGCTTCCAGATTACCTTGGATTTGTGTGGATTTAGGGCTAAGTCCCATCAACGAAGCTGCTGCTTAAACTTTTGCGCACTGCGTTTAAGTTGTAGGACCCAAGTGAGCAGAGCTGGCGAAGTTTTAGCGTTGGTTTGACTATTCCTGCGCACTTGGACAGCTGTTAAAAGAGCAGGCAGCAGAACAGCTCCAGACCTGAAAGAAGGCAGCAGAGCAGACTTGGCAGAGGGAAAAAAGCACAGGCAAGTCAGCTGGCTCAGGGGAGGCAAGTCAGAGGAACGAGCCCAACGCACAAACAAAGCAAATGGCAGCCTTGAGGCTGGCCCGGCTCCTGGTGGGGCAGAGCCGAGCCCCGGCCAAGGCATGGCTGCTTCCCAAGGCTGAGACAGACGTATGTGGGCAACGGGGTCAGCGAGGGGGATGATCTGAATGAATGGCACCGTTTTTTGGCTGAAATGTGCCTGTTCCTTCAGGCTAGAAACGGTGCCATTTGCCATTGTAAATACCCTATTCAAAAGCATGGTCTCTATGGCACTCAGCTGAAGGACTGAAGATCTCATCTGCAACTCCTCAGTGCTAGGAAAAGCCAGCACTGCTGCGTCAAGCCTAAATTAACTTCCCTCCTCGGTGTGGGCAGGATGTAGCGCTTAAACTCCTTTGACATGTATTTCCTAGAGACAAATGGCAATTCCCTCTGTGGCCCATCATTTACTATCTACATAAAAGCAGAAGGAGATGATTAGAGTGGGGAACTGCCCTGCTATTGCTATATTTAGTGCCCTGTCAGCTCAGCCTATAACATTCTGCTATTCAGTTGTAAATAATACTCTAAGGGGGGGAATAAAATGAATATCAAACATGGAGAAGCTGGTATAGAAAAGCAGACAAAAGACTGTAGGTCCAGAACACACAGGAATAAACCTTCTACTTGGGTTTAAAAGCTGAAGGAGGCATTAATGGAGCTCATCCCACCACCTGCCCCACGGCTGGGAGTAATAGGGGGTTGCAGTCTTTGGGGTCTTCCAGCAGAAAGTGGCATAAATCAGTCTGGCTGGCTGGCTCCTTCTGCCTGGCACCTGCCAATGTCATCTGATGTGGAGGCTTCCAGCACTGTACCTAAAGGAATTCTCACATTTATATTTCAAAGAGTGCTGGGAGGCCACACATATTTCTTTTACATGTATGTATTTAAATCTATTCAAATTTGTTCCTGTTAAGAGTGAATTCCTCATCATGAATCATCATTGGGACTTATTAGCTTAAACTCCACACAGCACACACTTGTAAGGAAAAATACAAACTATATATATGCCTTGAATACTCCTGTGGTAGCTGGACATCTTACAGCAATAAATAGATTTTCTAGTAACAACCTTCTAAGGTAAAGTGGAATATTCCCGTTTTACAGAACAGTAATGGAGGTAAAGTGGTCAGCCCATGCCTGTTCAGCAAATCTGTGGAAGTGACCCAAGCTCTCTAGTACTTCAAAATCTTTGCTAACCCACAGGACCAGCTTCTTATAAAACCAGATGGAAAAGCAATGCATAAAGGAAAAGAACAAAGAAAAGGGTTTGGTTTGGTTTGTTGCCAATGAAGAGTAAAAGAAGAAAGCCATTAACAAAGCATTTTCCCATGTGATTCAAATTAGGGCAGCCCACAATGGCTGAAGACAATTGTGCTTTTATTTTTTTTCAGTGATATTTTCAAATTTGGGAAAGTTTTTGTTGTTCTTTTGCCATTCAACATAAGTAAGTTGAGTTTGGTTCCACCACCAGAATGATTCACTGCACTGAAGAAATTCAGAACATCCCCAGTAGAGGAAGTACATTACTAAATTTTAAATCTTGACCACATCAATACAGGTTTTTCTATGCTGGGAAACAATTTGTCTACAGTCTAGAGGAAATGCTCTCTAACAAATGAAGAATGAATCCTGTATTGTAAACCCCACTTAAGTTCAATGGGTTGTTGTTTTTTTTTTTATGAGTAAGAAATGAGTAAAAACAAACAAATATCCTTTCGGATATGAACTAAAAAGACACATAAAACATTAGTCAGGCTTTTAGCCATAACCTACTTGGAGATCCACTGTCTCAGCGAGTTTTTGGTCATGCTCTTCAGAAAATACACAGCACATAGTTTATTCAAGATAACTTAATGCAAACAGCTCGAGGCATTTTGGTTACAAGCTGTAGGTTTCTTTATTACTGACTCATTCTTCTGGATACCTGGCACTGGCTCCACATTTTGCCTGAGACAGGTTTTTGTAGATTTTAGTTTCTTCAGTTCTTTCAAACTGAAAAACGAAGAAAAGAGGTTATAAGGGATGTAAAACAAAAACAAAAACGAATCACACGCACAAGAATTGTAATCTTGAAGTTTCTATTCACTGCTTTATGGCTTCTTTTGTCTGAGAACTCCCAAAATTCAATTTTTAAAATAAATATTTATGAAACAAGCATTTGCAAAATGTGCTTGCCTGCCAGCTCCAGTGAATACTTACTGATTAACCATTTTTCCAAGACTACCTGGGTGTTTTCATACTCTCAGCTCATAATACAGTTCACTGCATTGCCTTCTCCAAGAGCTCACACTCTGAAGCAGCAGCACATGAAGGCACTTTGCATTTGATTGAACAGAGTTTGGATCTGTTCTGTTCCATATGTTGAACTGTAGGACATGCTTGCATAATCTATTTGCAGGAGTAAACCAAAAGGCCTGGAAGAAGGGACATTTGATATGATAAATAATGGGAAGTTGTAGAGGAGAGGCATTTAGGACTATTTCCTGCATTTTATTGATAGGAAACAATAAAAAGCTAATATTCTCTCCAGAGATTTACAGATTAAGAATTCAGGTTTTTGGTTTGGTGTGGTTTTGTTGTGTTTTATCCACCCACTCAAGTGACTTCTGGGGCTAGCAAGTACATTGTATCCTCTGAGGATAAGTTCTGAAGAGAAATTCAGTATTCAGCCCAAGAATATTAAATCAATTTTGATTACTCTTCTCTCTCAGAGGCCTGTAGAGATGAACAAGGTTCAGGGTTTTGATTTCAACCTGCTTGGATGAAACAGGCTGCTGCTGAGCCTGTTGGAGAAAGCAAGCTATGGGCCTGCTCAGCCAGGAGTAAACCCCTAAAGGACAGAGTCCAGAGGAGAAATGCTATGGCTTTGATTCCCCAAAGGTTCAAACCACCCTCTGGAATAATTAGCAGCTGCAGCCAGTAATCACTGGCCACTGAGGCAGGAAGGAAACCCAGGGCACAATGCAGATGTCCCTTGCTCCTGCCTGACCCAACCTGGCTGTGCTTTGTGCACCAGGGCTTGCCCCAAGCACGGGACTTGCAGCTTTCTGTTCCCACAATCTTCCCTCCTCACAGGGCAGCCAGACCTGACACCCCAGCCAAACCTCAGCACCTCACAGCCTGCCTTTTTCCCAAACAAAGGCAGCTTGAGTTTGTGACGTGACACACAGGAAATCTGGCTTTGGTAGTTTTGCTAAAATAATGTGTAAGATGGCAGATCAGGCAGCCTTTGGCTAAAAGTCACTTTCCACTAATTAACATACTTCAGGTCTTGCTTTGAAAACCCTGTTATTTCTTAGCAAGATATTTCTGGTCTCTCTGTTTTCCTGCCTGCACTTAAATTCTGATCATGCTAATGATCTTCATCTTCTGTCATGTTTTCGTGACCTCTCTAGCTCTCTAGGGCTTGGCAATTAAAAACTTAACTCTGGTTAAGGTTTTATATATATATATGTGTGTGTGTGTGTGTGTGTGTGTGTGTGTGTGTATAAGTTTTATATGTATAAAGCACCTACCATTGTATTGATAAACACTTTTTTTCTATTTTCACCAATTTATTTCTCCACTCACCACCTCTGGTGTATTTGATGCCTCAGTGTCTTGGGTTTGCCCACTGCCTTCTGAATTCCAGCATGAGCTTCTTCCAGGAATCCTCTCTGTTTGGGAGGAGAGATTCTTGCCTATGGTTCAGTCCAGACATCCCATTGAGTCAGTTTGTGCTGCAACAACAGTAAAGACAGGATTAACTGGTTCGAAGCTTAAAGAATTAATTTGGGACATGATGGGAAAGGTCCTTTCCCCTGTCCCCTTCTCAGAGCTGGAGTTCAGGCTAATAATTTCTTAAGTGACATTTCATTTTCTGAAGGCAGAAGTAGACTGAATGGTTCACAATTCAAACTCATTCTTTCAGAAGAGGGTGGGGTTTATTTTAACAGTGCCACACTAATTTGTGAACTAATGTCTCAATTTTCTGAGGTATAAGAGCAGTCTGTTTCGGAGGAGTGGTATGTATGTAACAAAAAAAGAGATGAGGTCAAATCTACTTCTTTAGATTTAGTTTCCACTGTGCTTTAGGACTAAAGTACCAACTATCCACTATCAGTCAGTCTATAAGAAAGGTTTAATATATTACAATACATGGTGAATATATAAAATCATATGACATCAGTTTTGTTTGGGGATTGGGTTTTTTGTTTGTTTGTTTGTTTGTGATTAAAAGATAAAACTCAGCAGCACTATGGGAGACAGATACTCTTAAAAAATAGAGAAAGAGTAAGGTTCAGGAAATTTTTTTGCAACTACCAATAACAGAACTAGCACCTTTAATCACAAAAGACATTTTTTTAGTACGAACAGTTAGACTGAAGCTTAAATACATTACATCTGCTCAGGTCAGTGCTCACAAGGAGCGATACCACAAAGGAAAAACAAAGGAAGTGGGGGACACACAGGATGCTGAAATGTTTCCCAGGCCTCAGCAGTGCCATTCCCATGGTGTGTGGGTGTTGTGGACAGATGCAGCCCATGCTCTTGCCCTGTGGTTATCCTCCACAACTTCCCACCCACTTCATTTATGTCCCTTTTGGTGCCAGGTCCAGCTCTGGCCAGATGACCAAGGCCAGCTCCTGCCACGCACAAGGCTGTCTCTGCTGGTCCCCTTCCTGGCTGCACCAGCACAAGCTCCTTCTCTTTCTGAGGCTTCAGCAGATGGGCCCATCCATGAATCCTAACACCAGGAGGAAAGCGAGGGAAGATGTTCAGTCTGTCCCAGGCTGGTCACCTTTCACCATGCCAGAAGCTGGCAGGCTGGACAGTTGCACCAGCCAGTGGTTCCCTCTGGAAGTGATTAGGCCCATTGAAGTCATTGTGTGGGGCTGAACAGCTCCGGTGGAGCACATTTCCCTCCCACGTCTGAACCTCTGGCTCGTGCCCAAGTACCAGGAGTGTCCCTTCCTGAACAGAGGATGTTGCCACAGTGATCCATCTTGCTGTGGCTCCACAGAGAGTGACTGTCATTTCCACAGCTATCATAACAGTTCTGGGGTGTGTTCCAGTCTCCAAGCTGTGTGTGCTGTCTGCATTCTGAAACCACATGTAAGTTGGTGGGCTCATGGACCAGTCTCAGAAAACCTCAGCTCTGCACCAAAGTCTCTCTCTCAGGGTCTTCCCTGGGTCAGCACCTTTTCACCTCAAGCACACATAGCCCAGCAGACCAGAGATTAAAGCTATGCCTTAACCAAGACAGGACACAGTGAACCAGAGGCTGTCCCACATCACCTCCTTCTCAAAGAAAAACAAACATGGCTTTTTCTATTTTTGTTGTTGTGCTGGATAGATAGCTCTGCCTTCCCCGCTGTGTTTCAGTGTTATAACAGGGGCATAAATCAAGGTCCAAGTCCCCAAGCCTTCTCTGTGCTCATCACTGCATGGACTACCCCGGCCACACAAGAATCCTTTTTTTTATTTTCTAACTGGGCTGAGATGATCTGTATTTTACTTTCAGCTTTTGTTTCGTTCTAGTCCTGGCTTGTCTCCATCCACTTTTGTCAACTAGGATTTTGCTGCTTTGTTTCCCAGTTGCATTTGGGCCCAGTGGATAAGCTGTTCAGTCTGAAAGCACCCACACAGGCAGCAGCATCCTTGGCTCAGGCTTGCTCTTGCCCCATCAGGCTTGACAACACTTCAGAAATGATTGATGTGGTAGCCCCAATGCCCTCCCTTGCGATGACAGCACTCACGAAAGATGTCAGTGCTCAAGGAGAAAGGATCACCGCCAAAATGATGTCTCATTTCAGCTTCTTTCCAGAGTCACTTACTCAAAGATCATGAATACACAGATTAGGGTTCCTACCTTCACAAGTTCCTGCATAGTTGACACTGAGAGCTGTATTTCTGCAGTAGAACGTGGATGTGCCTCCCCTGAGTAACAATGCCATGAGGTAGCCAATATCTACAGTTCATTTGGTGCACTGTGTGGTTCAGATGTCATGGAGGGCCATGTAAAACATCTGCCCAGGTTCGAATAACTGCAGAAAAGTCCCCTCATAGAGGATTCTTCTAACTGTGCCTGGAGGAGTAAGAGGCACATGGTGTGTGAAGCAACAGGGGTCAGACACCTTATGTTGCACTGGCCTTACGTTATCATTCCCATGCCCTGTGGCATCAGAGGAAGCTATTTTTGGCAATCATACCATCAGGAAGGTCCAGAAAGGTAATCCAGATGGCAATGAGCTGCATAAAGCAAATACAGCTTTTCTTAGGAATTTCCCACTTGTTTCATACACTGGACTAAAGGTAGTGTTCTTAACCTGGTGCCTTTATACCTGCCCCTTGTAACTGGTATTTGTTCAGGCTGAACAATCATTTGTGTTAAACAAATGGCACCTATCAAACCGCTGGTTTTAGTCCTTTGTAAGAGAAAGGCTGGGTATTAGGCCTAAAGTAGCTCTGAGAGAGCTCAGAGCACCAGCCTCTCACATCCATCCATTTCTTCTAAGAGCACTTCAGATTCCCTGTGCTTCTAGAGAAACCATTTCTCACTATCACGTCTGCCCAGCCCTGACCTCAGAGGTGCTCTGGACTTTGCTTTCTTAGGGTGGCTGTTCCTGTCACAGAAGAGTTCCTGGTAGCTTGCCATGGTTTCTCTCAATAAATCTTCACATACCCAATTTTTATAAGCTTTTTTTCCACGTTAAGTGTTGAGCAATCTACTATTACATCATTTGTACTGCGTGTTCACTGTCATCAGAGCAGAGAACTGCCTACTGGATATTATTTCCTTTCAGAGCAAAACAAAGACATTTTTACTAAGCCTGAATGTTTCAGTCAAATACAGCAAGTCTGACCCCAGCCTTCCACACACATGTAGAACCAGTGTCAGGCAGCCATCAAACACCACAGAGCTCCCTCACCTTTCAGGAAGGGTCTGTTCACACTTGCAGAGCAACACAGGACAACTGAATTCCAGTTCAGTAGCATTTAGAGTCCAGTTTGCATAGAAATAAATAATTACCCAAGCATCAAAGGCAGGGAGTCAGAGCCCAGTATCCATACACTGTATTCAAGATGCACGAAACCTTGCTGGTCTCTTTTTGTGATCATTAGGATGGGCTCATTCTAAGCTGCTATTATTAAACAGAGTCAAGGTACATTACATCTCCAGTAATAACCCTCATA
Organism: Ifrita kowaldi; assembly: GCA_013398055.1. Classification (NCBI taxonomy): domain Eukaryota; kingdom Metazoa; phylum Chordata; class Aves; order Passeriformes; family Cinclosomatidae; genus Ifrita; species Ifrita kowaldi. The sequence goes on along the minus strand of VZRS01011433.1, from coordinate 965,037 downwards.
CCTTCACAACTTGATTTTCGAGTTTGCTGTTCGCACACACGTCTCTTGGCAATGGCATGGCAACTGTGTGCACAAAAGCAGCATCTGTGCACACACATGGCCAGCAACTGACCAGCTGGACTTGGACTGCACTCCCAGGTGGGACACACACGTCCCTCACAGCAGCTGACTCCTACTTTTACTGAGTTACTGTCAAAAGAGTGCAGTAATAGAGCAGCAGAAGCTAAAAGCCAATTCTGAGCAACACAGACAAAACCGAGCTCATGGATCACTCAAGCAGTGCCAGCAGCTCCTTTGATTTTGCATCCATCTTTCCTAAACACGCTGCATTCAGCAATTCACACCTCACACCTCAGGCTAAAACATTTCTTCTCTTGTACAACCCTCTTGCAAAGTATCCCGTATATTTTATTACCAATTCCTATTATTTGGACTAAGTTGTTCCCTTGGTATATCTGGCTACCTCCCAGCTGCCTCTGACACCAACAGAGATGAAGTGGGGGAAACAAAAGCAGCAGATGCTCTTCCTTCAGTCCGCACCACACTCACTGCCCTGCTCTCAGTGCTCCATCCCCAGACCTCAGTCCTCTCTCCATCCTTTCTGGATCTAGAGAGTGGAAGGACTGCCACTGCTAGCAAGTGGGATGGTGATAAATGCCATTTTCTTCTTAATATTTTATAATAATCTCTGTCAGAATGTTTTAAAAAAACCGAAATCAAAACTAAAAAACAAACAAACAAACAAAGCAAAACAAAACAAAACCCCAAACCGATACAAACCAAAAAACTCCACAAACCAAACCAGCCAAATTCCATTGTCCTCAACAAATCTCCTTGTCCTCGGGCTCTTCACATTTTGGCTTTTGGTGCCCATTTGACATAGATCCCCTTAATGCTGGCAATTATCATGAATTTTGCTGTGTCTAGCTGGAAATCTCTAAGCAGTCATTCGAATATCAGGCACTTTAAGATACATCATGACAGCACCAACTCTATTCACACTTCTCCAATATGCCCTTGATAAATCATCTACTATATTTTCAACTCCTTTTCTGGATTGGCATTCAAACCTTCACTTGGTATTTCTGGAGTGTTAACAGCTGTCTCCCTATTCCTGGTGAATACTTAGTGAAGGTTCTTGAAAATAATCTCAAACACCCAGTGCTGTGTTCCTGGGGCTGCTCAGGTTTTCCACAGATGCACTGTGGAGACCATGAGGGGCTCTACTGTTGCAGTCACCCCCTGTGACACTGGTGTCTGGGTTTGCTGAACACTGCTTGAGATTAGAGATACACTCGTAAGAGACAATGCAGAGGTGGGATGGGAGATAAGATGCAACATAAAATGAGCAGATGGGGAACTGAGGCACGCTTGGCTTTCAACCAAATATGCAGAGCATGCTCTGTATAAAATATGAGACAACAAGGAGGTGGCACTGAAAACCCTTAAATCTGTCAAAGGAGAAAACAAACCATTCTGGATTATTAACAATGACCCATTTTACAACTCAGGAAAAAAAAAAAAATCCAGTGGCCAAAGATTTAGCTAGTTCTTTGGGGGCTTGGGTTCAGTCCCTGACCTGTGAACAAACTCCCAGTGCAACCTTTAGAAAATCACTTCATTTGCTTTCATCTACCTCCCTGTCTGTAAAATAGGAAAAGTGACATTTCTTTACTGTGGTGCCAGACAGAAAGAATTTGGAGCATGGAGGTGCTCAGATGTCACAGAGTCTACTACTGCTCCTAAAAAACTTGAATATTCCTCATCTTTATGAGTGGTTTTTGATGTGCATGCAACAGAGGGTAGCTAGCAAAATGAAACAATTAGTTCTGTGACATTTTCAGATGCCTAATGAGTTTCTCTTCTGCTTGTCATACAAGTGTTTCAGAATTGGAGCTTGTGTTACCGGTGCTCAATATTTTATGCTTTTTCAGACTGAAATTCAACAGCTGTTTCAATATTGCCGTTGGAGCCAACATATTCCATATAGACTTTCCTCAGATTGTTGCCATTTTTTAAAACCTTTGCCATGCCTCTTTGCTTTTCATGGCTTGATCATGGCTAACTCTCCATTAGAAATCTGGCAGATGAGTTTTTCTCCTACAAATGTGTGAACTGAGTTTGCTTTAATGTCAGTGAGAATAATTTCTCTGAAAACTCAGGTTTCTGTCCCAGCACTTTCCCCCCACTCTACCAAGCTGCACATCATGTGCTTGTTAGTCAGTTTTCCACAAAAATACCACAAAAGTCATGCACAATACTGCTCTTTCCAGCCTTCCTACTTCTCTTCCTAGGTTCAAGAAGGTATTATATTTATCACACATGTTACTGCAGGGCTTTTTTTTTGGTCCAGACCTTGTTTCTTGGAGCTGGTCCAGAAAAAATTTCCTTACAACAGCTCTATATGCTATTGTTGTTAATATTATTCTCTCAAAAGTACTGTACTGCATTGAGGATAAGCCTCCTTTTTACTCCTCCTGACAGAGTAAAAATCCATCTGGTGGGATCTATATTCTGAAATCAGCCTTTCTTTCCTGTCCTGAGCTAATCTCCCACTTATGTTCCCTGTCCTGGCTTCACCAGCTCTCATGACAAGGGATGTAAGAGTCTTGCTTCCTGCTATTAGAAATCATTACAATGCCTGTATTGATTTTAAAACTAAACTGGCACTATCTTTGTCACCTACATAGATAAATATTCTTTCAAGCTTTTTGTTCTTGCTGTGTTGCACGTCTCACAAGAAGGAGCCCATTTCTTTGTTGGAAGGACTCCCTGCAGCAGATCCATCACTGTCCAGGGCTGGAACACACGTGCAGATTTTTTTTTCTGAAAAGCTTTCAGTCATATACTTTGGACCACTTGAAACAGATTTTTTTTTTTTTAATACAGTATTTAGGACAAAGGAAAATAGACCTTTGTATTTGATAGTACTTGAAAGTACTGTGAGGAAAATGGATAAAAGTACCTCTTAAGTGAGCCTTTCTTCACCTGCTGGGTGCTTCCTTTTTCCCTTGGTTCTTCCTTCCTGCTCATGGGGACCCAGCTCTCCCACAAGCCCTGCCTGGTGAGCCTTCTCCTGCCACCCTGGGGCTCTGGGGGCACAGGGTCAGCCCAGCATCGAGGTGCTGCCAACAAAGAAAGCTTGTGGTGACCCACATCTTCCCAGGGCTCAACCAGGCAGAGCAAAGGGTTAAAAAATTGTGAGGAATTTCCCTGTGAGCCATGGAAGGGACTAAGAAAACGGAAACTAGCCTGAATTTAAACTGAGGACCTCATTCTTCCGCCAAGCCATTCGGTTTCTTAATCAACTGGGGCCTTGTTTCACAGTCAGTCATCAGAGGCTTTAGAAAGTCGTTCAGACAAATCTGTAAGGGGAGATCCACAAAGGATGTCTTTTCTGGGGCTCTCTCCACCTAGAATATGCAATGCTGGGGACAGGGTGCCCTCAGTGGTGCTTCTGTGCCATGGAGCACAATGCACAATGATGCTATAGGATACTTCCACTGCTGAGCTCCTGCTTATTTAAATATGCATTTAATTAAGGAAACTACTGTAGGAAATTAAGCAGCGAGCTTTCCCAATGGTATTTCTCCTCCTTCCTAGGAGAAAATCTTTCTCAGGTTTCGGAAGTGCTGCAGTCTGCTCCAAGTCAGACCTTTCGTTCTCTCATTAGCTCTGCAGTCCTGTCACTTACTGGATTTCTAGCTTCTAAGGAAATGATTCCTTTTTTTTTCTTCTCAATCTGGTAATGCTTTAAATGACTTCTGAGAACTACACTTTTATTACTCATTATTATCGAGTCAGGAGAAAAAAAATACCTCAGATAATAGCAGAAATCTGATTATTCTGGGAAACTTTGAAATTCCCTTCTCCAGTGGTATTCTTTGATGTGCCTATTAAATAAATAATGATTTTTACATCTAAGGTTTATCTTACAGTGCAAATACACCATTATCCTCAGTGTAAAAACACTTTTCATTGTTAGCCACTGTAAACATGAGCTGAAGCTGTGATTCAGGAGTGCTTGAAGCTGACCTGCCCAGGTATGGGGCAGTGTAGTTTTTTCACATTAACAACTTGTGAAGGAGAAATGGGCCATGGAGACAGAGGCACTGCAACAGGGGGAGGGAAAGAAGAGGTTAGATCAAAATAGAAATGTCATGCAGGCAAAAAGAAACTAGCAGGCACTCTAAAGACAGAAACACATCAGATTAGAAACAGAATATGAGTCTTTTCATAAGATTTTCAATCACAGCCTCGGGCACTTTGTATGACAGCGGGAAATAGGATGACATTTCTGGAATGGTACAGAATTAAAAATAATAATAAAAAAGATCAGAGTTTACTGGAGAAGGAACTCACTAAAGACTTCAGAGATGGTACATGCAGGACATTACTATGTAAAGCCACCTACAGTAATGTATTTTTATGTATTTACTTGGTGTGATAATGGCTTCGACTGTTAAGTTTGCCGAGTCTGGAGTCCAGCACTGCTCAGTATCTGTTCATCTCTCTCCAGGTCTGCCAAGACTTGTGCCCTGTGCCAGTTACTTGTTCCCCTCACTGTCCCCCTGGGAGGCTGGGAACTGCCTCATGTGCAGCCCCGGATGGAGCTGTGCCACTGTGGGCAGGGGCAGGGCCAGGATGCCCATCCTGAGCTGCAGCAGAGGAGCTCTTGTAGAGCCTACAGGCTTTTGTGGGGAGGTGTGTTATCAGGGCAGTGAGAGAGCCCCAAACCTCTCTTCATCATCTGACTTTCACCCACAACATCCTGGCATGAAGAAGTCCCTCTAATGCCACACACGTCCCTTGTTCACATCAGTTTGGGTGCCTGGTGCTGGGCTGGTAGGCAGGACACTTCTGGAAATGCAAGGGGCTCCCAGCCCACCTGCCTGAGGTGGGCACCCACCTGGGTGATCTGTATCTGTGTGTGTCAGAGAACATCCCCTGCAGCAGCACTCTGCGAGCCACCGAGGAGGAGCTCGTGGGCCTCACAGCAGCACTGCAGGGGAGAGTGCAGAGCAGCAATGCAGCAACACCGAGCACAGGGACAACACAGTGAGCAGGACAGGGAAGCAGAAGCTGCAAGAACTACCATGTTTCTTCCTGCTTTTATCCACACTTTTATGCCCTGATTTCTTTGAGGGTTGGGGGGCAGGGGGCGTTGGTTGGTTTGGGGTTTTTTTGTTTCATTTTGGTTTTTGCATTGCACATTAAACCCAGAAGTCTTCTCCTGTTTCTCACTTTCAGCTCCCAGCTATGTCTTCCCAAAATTCCCTGATCTGCTGCTCCTCCCAGAAGTTTTGTTACCACTCTGCAAGCACACTCATCAGACAAGACTGAAAGGAGCCATCACCACAGGCTTCTCACTGCAGAGAAGCAATCTTGTGCTCTGGAAGCGAGGCCCTGTGCAACAGACTGCTGGAAACTGGGAACTTACCCTGCCAGAACGCTGCTCTTCCATTTGTTTCCCAAAACAAATGCCCATTTCCAGAAACCAGAGGTGATAAACCTGGGAAGTGTTTATACCTGGAATGGAAAAACTGTGTTTAAAGTGCATAAGAAGAGCAGTGACGAAAGGATGTTTAGTTTGGATTGTGTTCCCTCACAGCACTGTGCAAGCACTGAGCCCCAGCCCCTCTCCAACCCTTCCCATCCCTGTCCCGAAACAGGAGCAAGGAAGTAAAGGAAATGGCAGAGAGCTGTGATCAGTAGTAAAGTGAATGCAAGAGAGGATGTTTATCTGGAAACCAGAGCTCCTTCCTGGCCTCCAGACTGTTCAGCTGCATAAATGTATCAGCAAGCCCCATCAAACCACCTTTGGCTGGCTGGTTTCTTCCAAGTGATACCTCCAAAAGAAGGCTCCTCGGTTTGCAGTTCTGCCTACTGGAGCTTGGTGCAAGGCTCCAGGTTGTGTGTGCTTCCTACATGAAGTAGTTAAGAGGAGTTTTGAATGGTTTTCTGATTTTTAGTCTCCTGAGCTGCTGGATCCAGTTCAGCCCTGAGCATTATCCAAATTGGCTTCTGTGCAGTCCAGTTTCTTTTTACTCAATGCAGTCTAAGTGAAGGCTACCAAACAGAGCAGCATTTCTCCTTCAGCCCTACCAGATGGGGCCTCCTAGGTCAGATCCTTGTATGCATAGTTATGACCTGACACAAACTCAGCCTACAGTGAATGTCATCTGCTCTGTACTGGGTGAACAACATGGTCCGAGTCAACCCACAGCTCGGGGATACCCAGAGGCAAGAGAAGGAAGAGGGTAGGAATGCACATGTGGGATGTGAGGAGGCCACCTGTGCTGGAAGCAGCTTGCATTTAAATTGGATTAAGTGTTTCATGAATCTACACCCTTAGTTAGTTACATGGGATTTAGCTTCCAGGCCACTCTTAGTCATCACAGTTTGCAGCGTCCCTCCCAGAGGCCGCTCCACAAAGTGTGTGCCACAGCACACCATCATTTCCAGCACTTCTGCTCCCTTGTTTGGCCTGGAAGCTGATGGAAGGGTTTCTGCACGTCAGCCCCACTAGTTCCTTACCTGCCAGGGCAGCCAAGGCTGTACCTGCTGTGGAGACTCCTCCAAGGCTCCTCTCAGACTCAGGGGTGCAGTAGCCAAGGGAAGCCTTGGCCCTGGGGTCTGTCCATGTCACAGCGCAGCAGCTGTGCCTGCTGTGGGCAGGAGTGACCAGCCCAGTGACGCTGCTGCTGCCCATCAGTCAGCATCAGCCCAGCTCCAGACAAACACCTTTAGCATCTCCAGAGCAAGCTGTGATTATATCCTGGGCAGCACACAGAGCCACAGGCAGGTAAATTAACAGAGAACAAAAATCAGCTCCAGTCTGTGTGGCTTGCCAAATTGCAGTTGGTTTCATGCCCTCAGTTGAGTTCAAACACGACAGCAGTTCCCAATACAACACAAGACTTAGAAAAAGGCCTAAACCTGGCACGGTGGGGAGGGCAGCTCCTGCTGTCTCAGAGGATGAACTAATCAAATTACACAAGAGGAAGAGGGTGGCAGTACTCAACTTTCACCTTTTCTGAACTGTTGCAATTTTTCCAGGAAGGGTGTTGGTTCTTTCAAGAAATCCACTCATCTCCTGTAGATTCACATAGTGAAAGTGCTTGCAGGTACTTTTAAGAAGCAGCCATGGGCCATACATGTAGTTCTCAGCCCAAAGTCAGCTAAACAGCCTTGCTTCTCCTTTTCTCTACATCTGTGGTGAGGCATGGTAGCCCTGTCCCAGTTCAGCAGAACTTGTGAGCATGCCCAGAGCTTTATCCAGCTGCTTTGGCTGCAGTTCTGTCACTGGGTAAGTGAACCTAAAATCGATGTCACTCTAGTCCTCTCCTTGCCATGACACTGGCTGCATGCTCCCATCTCTCTTCCTTACATCAGTGGTGATATTTATTTGACCTCTGAAGCTGAGTGGAGCTCCAGCTGCCAATTGGGCTGAAAACTAGCTCCACAAGGAAAAATGAATATATTTCTGCTGGTTTAAATCATATCCATAAAACCAGAACTGATCTGAGCCCTCTACAAGACAGTCTCAAATGGTAAGTTACTGTAAACTTAGACTCCTCTTGTATTTCTCATCCTGCAAGATGTCAGATATGTTTCACAACCACGAACAAATAAATTTTTGAAAACATGAGTGTATCTAAAGACCTTGTTCTGCAGAACAAGGAGGGGAAAAAAACCCCAAATCTGCTTCCTTCTTTCTTAACTCAGGGGGAAAAACCCAAATCTGCTTCTAGGAATTTCTTTTTTGAAGCATTTTCAGGAAACACAAACATGCAAGATTATTATGCCCCCTCCCCAAACAATGAAAAATGAACAAAACGAAAAAGGAAAAGAAAAAGAGAGAGAAGAAAGAAAATTTCAGTTGAAGAAGCAAAAATCTTGAATAATGTCTCATAGCCTTTTACTGGAATCCAGTAAACACATTACCAAATTACGCTGTGTATTTTACTAGGCTAACTTATCTCAGTGCGTATTAGAGGCACAGCATGAAAAAAACAGATAAAAAATATTAACCTCCTTTGTATAACTCAGTAGAGTTATAAAATATCTAATTGAATAAACTACATTTGACAAGACCAAATGGTGACATTTCCATGTAATGTTGTCTTTTTGGCTTCTTGACAAAGAAAAGCTTAAGGAACGAGTTTTGTTTCCTAAGGGCAAGTTCTTCTACTTGTATCAACTCAGCAATCAATAATAAAGTATGAGCATAAGCACTTTTAATTTATGAACTGTATACTTTGAGTGAGTTTAGTAGTTTAATCTTACGCACGTCACTCCGAGTGTTTATTTTTGTTGTACTGCATAGAACTGCTTAATGGAAAATACTGCATTAAAGCAGTAAAGCAGCCATATATGTAGGGAATCAGAAAAGGAATAATTAAGACACAGTGAAATTAATATTGTGCTGATTTCTTGTAAGCAGAAGAGCACCATTACATTGAGGGGGAGCAAAACCCCAAACAGGGAGCTTGCACTGATGTCATCTCTCAGCAGAAGAGCATCAGATGACCAGGCTTCTTCCCTGGCAGGCATTTGTCACTCTTTCCCTCAAAGACTAAAGTTATCACTCCTGAATTTTGGTATTTGGCTTAGGTGCAGTTTTGTTCCCAGTTCCCAATTCTGTCAGTGTGGCTTGTCCAGCCTGTCCCCTCCAAATCACCACTGCAGTGGATCTGCCAGCTTGCACGAAGCTGGGAACCAGCCAGCAGGGGTTACGTGTGTTGGTTTAAACTGACCTAGAAAGGGCTTACCAACAATAACACTTGTCTATAAAAATATCACTCCTATTTATCTCTGGGAATAAGGAGTGGACTTTTATGAGACTGGCTGTGGAGTGAATCATGCTGTCCATTACTCACAGCTGAAATTGGATGTGACCTGCACCAGGTGTTAGGGAGAGGGTGGCTTTTCCCACCTAGCTCTGGTTCAGACCTGATAAGGATTTTCACAGTGTGTATTTATCCTGTCAAAAGCAGGCTCTTTCACTGTGCACTATTGATGTTAGGCACAGATGGGCTTCTGGTTGCCACGCAGATGATAATGATCCTGTGAATTTCAGTTAATATTAAATGGAAAGTGGCTCAATCTGCATGTCTCTCTAGAAACAACAAACCAACCACCTTGAGAATCAATATTGATAATACTCTGAATGTGAAGCAAAAAAATAAACACAGCAACAAGGAGCACGTGGTGTGTGGTGACTCCAGTAGCTGTTAAGAAACTGCAATATCATGCAACAGGAAAAGCAGGACATATAAAAGAGAGCCAGTTCTTCAGAACTGTATTCTAATTAAGACCAGGCATTATCAGATTGCAGATCATCTATCCATAGCCACAAGCTTTACTTGCCAAATCCATGTTCTGGTGTAGGGGAGCACCATAGGCAGGAGCAACACACAGGAAGAAGAGGCAGGCCCAGGCCAGCTGACGTGTAGATCATGGATGTCCTAGGAGCATTCAGGCGTTGGGAAGAGCCCTCTCACCCTCCTTTGGCAAGGCAACACAGGGCTGAGGCAAGCCCACACTTGCATTATTGGATGTGGGGTTTTTGTTCTTCTTAGCCTATGAAAATGATGAGACAAAGCAGCAGGCAAGGAGGTTAGTTTTGTAATTCTATCTCAACCCACATCACACACAACGAAGAAAAGTGATACTTGCTCACCCAGCTGCTGCAAGCAAGGATAAAGTGCTCATGTCCATGTGTGGGCTCAAATGGCTCACATGGACCTTACCTTTCTCACAGAAGTTTAACTTCTCAGCCTGGTTATGCAGTCAGTAATTCATGGAAAATCATATTACCTGGCATTTCTACACCAGCCAAACTGAGGTCTCTGATAGCCTGCTCTGTTTTATTAGTGCCAGCTATCTTACTTTTAATTTGTGGAAGAAAGGTTTTCAGGACAGCCTAGAATTATGGTCCCTTCCAACCCAGAGTGGCCTGGGTTGGAAGGGACCTTAAAAACCATTTAAAACCTGCCCTGGGCAGGGACACTTTTCACTAGACCAGGTTGCTCAAAGCATATGGACAGTATTTTTCTTAGCTCGCTTTGTATTACCAGTAGCCTGACTTCTGCTAAGTGTTCAGCTAAAATAGATTTAATCAACTCATCAAAACAGAGGATTGTTTGAATCAAGACAGTTGGTGTGTCTCATCATACAAGCAAGATTCTCTTTTATTTAAACATGAGTGTGTGTATGTGTACGTGCAAGAAAATAAAACAAAAAATTGCTATGTTCTAAACGAATTTAAAGCAAGCAAAACCCACAGGAGACAGAACTAGGAAAGATGTCCTGTGGCTGGTTTTGGATTTGAACCAAGAGAAATGCATTTTGGCCTTAGTTCCTCAGTGTGTTCATCCCAGAACAGTCCATGTTACATCCTCAGCTTCTCTGTGGAGGACAGCACTGAGATTTTGGACACGGGTGAAAGATAAAACATGGGCAAAACCACTGAACAACTGGCAGTGCTGGGGCAAATCCTGGTTCAGGGCTGGTGCTGAGCCATAGCAATTCCACTGGCCTCGCTGCACCTCCTCTGAGGCTGGAGTCAGGCAGCCTGCTCATTTCCTGATGAGCAGGGCAGCATCGTCATTGCCCACATGCATACACAAGACAGGGATGTCACAAACTAACCTGGAATGTAGAAACAATTTGTACATCACTTAGCAGGGCGAAGAAAAACAGTACATGAGTGATTGCAGTCCTCGAGGAAGGGAAAACAGAGAACAACGTTGTCAAAGCTTAAGTACAACACAAATGAGAGTGTTTGTGTGTTCCCTCATCTGCAGTCTCAGCTCTCCAGCCGGCTTACGCAGGCTCGCCCCTCACTACGGCAACGAGACGAGAAAAATCATGTGCTCAGCTCAATATGCCATGATTTAATGCCCTAGAAATCAACTTAATTGTTAGTATTTTTTTACAGTTTGCAATTTCAGTTGGACCCAGATCATTTTTTCCAAAAAGATTGCCACAGTTTTACCTTTTCTAGTAACAGTGAAGTTATTATGGATGCAAATTATCACATTATAGTTGTTGCCACGGAAATAAACTGCAATGTTATAAGCACAAAAATAAAGAGCCTGCTGCAAAAGGAGATGCGGCAGCCACAGCTTCAGGGAAGTGCTTTTTTGGTGGGAAATGATGAACCAATTGCTCCAAACCTCTTGAGCTACAGGAGGTAATACAGCAGCCCCATTTTGCATTTTTATAGAACTGTGCATAATGCCTCAAGTCACTTCAGAAACAGAGTGCCACACACCTCATGGGTCGAGGTTAAAGGGTAGTTTTGTCACCCCAGGAACTCATGTGGGACCTTCTGAAGGGTCTTTGCACTACAGCTTGTTCCTCCCATGCTGAAACACAATCCCAGGAGCACAGCTGCCAAAAAACCAAGTCTCCTTTGCAGTGATAATGTGCATACATGAGCATGACTAAGACACCTTGTAGCAGACCCATCCTTTCAGAACTTCCCCTTAGGCAGGAAGATTTCTCCACTGGCCATATCCTTTGAGCCTGTACCCATGTGATGTCACAGAGGGGCCAGAGTCTGATGTGATTTCGGGACCCATTTTAAAGGATGAAAAGAAAAAAAACCCATTAAAATCAGCACCGCTAAGTTACTCTTGCATGGTGAAGGCAAAAAACACGTGGTCAAAACCACCTCAGTTACAACCAACTAAACACAGATTTTGAGAAGAGCCATCTCCTGATCTTGCTCAGAGGATCCCACAGAGCTCTGGGAACACCCAGCCCCCGGACAGGCTGCATGTGGGGGCAGCTGCACACGCCTGCTGCTCGGGTGGAAAGCACAGGAGTGGGTGGGTGAGGAGAACCACACTCACTGCAGAGAAGCCCTGACACCCAGCAGAGCTGGATTGCATCTCGGGAAGTCTGACTGCAGGGCACGGCGAGTAAGGAGCTGTGGTGCAGCTGCTCTCCTGTGCTACACGCTCTCAGTGAGCAGTGGGTGCCTAGCCTTTCCAAAGGGCACGTCTGTGCCAGGGAGGGCGCATGGGGACAGTGCAATCAGATGGGACACAAGCCCACCTCTCTCACCACAAACATCTTCCTTCAGTTAACAGAGACACAAGGTTGCTCTAGAAATTCTCAATGTTTTATTTTCTAATCTACTTTTCTAGTCCCACCAGAGGAATCAGAGGATCAGGCTTGCAGTGTCTCCCATCCACATCCCTTGATGCCTTACTTGATGCCAACCCACCCTCTCCAGGAGGGATTCTGCCTTGCTTGGGCACAGCTGCAAGTCACCAGCCCTGGCAGCTGCCTGTGCCCGACCTGCACGGGCACCAGGCTGCTGGCCAGCCCCACCAGCCTCCCTGGGAGGCACATGGGCAGGCACAGCAGGACAGAGCCAGTCCCTGGCTCCTGGAACATCCAGAGGCTGCCGTGGAAGTGGTGGGCACGGCCAGAGCCCACCCACTGCCCACGCTGTGGGTGCACACAGGCAAATTCTGCTTTCCCAGTCTCAGGCAGACTCATGTCACAAACAGTCAATTAGCTTTTTGGAAGTTAAATAAACAAACAGAGAGGAGATCATAACTGATTAACTGAAGGGCAGGAAACATGAGAAGCTGGTTTGCTAGAAAGAAAAGCTCTTGTGCTGAGATCTCCAGTAATTAGCAGCAACAAGACCTTCAGAAATTTATGAGGGAAAAAAAAAATCCATGAACCCTTCCTGTTTAAATGTTCTCTTTTCACATGTTTTGCTTGGAAAGCTAACTTAAAACACAAACACAGACTGGGTCTCAAATATGGAATAGATTCCTGTTCTGCAGCAGTCATATACTTGGATTGCAAAGCAAATGAATGTGTATCAATGCAATTCCTTCCTCCTCCCCCCTCCCCCCCCAATTTATGTATTTTGTTAGCAGCTATCAGACTGACAGCTCTATTGCTCCCTCAAAGCACCTGGAAGGCAATTTGGTCACTGCTGGCAGATGCTGGGGGTGCTCCTTGGAGCACAGTTGAAGTCTGAAGCCGCTGGAGAGCCAAAGGCCTTTGCCAGGACTGACCAGGGAGATTCAGCAATAATTTAGCAATTCCAGCTCAGCGAGGGCCTACGGGACCTGTTTAGCAGCCTGCAGTGGAGCTGCTGTTGATTATGCAGAAGCCTACCTGGTTTCACTACACTGGTCCAGAAGTGTCCTCCAGCTGGCTCCTGGAGCAGCACAGAGTCTCCCTGAGCCACGTAATGAAATCCCCAGGCAGAGCTGAAACCCTGACCTAGATTTCAATGGCTCTCCAAGCTGTATTTATGCATCTTCAGCATGGCTGTGTTTACTCCCTTAAATTGCAGATAAACTGCAAATTAAAGAGAGCCCTGCAGATTCATGTCTGCTTTGCTGTCCTGGCTTTGCCTTTCTTTCTTGGATAAGTAGGAAGACAACTGGAATCAAAACTGAGACTTGCTCAAATTGATTGCAAACCTTAGCATACACTCGGAAAAGCAGCATGAGCAGGCCAGCAGTAATTTCACTGGGCAGGAGGATGGCAGGTCTGATCCTGACTGAACGCATGGAGCTCATTAGCTTCGAGTCATTATTCTGCATTATGGTGTGTCCCTGGTGCAATTACAGCTCCAGGATGCAGCTCTCTGCACATGGCTAAGGATGGTTACACTCAAATACAAAGGTGAAGGAAATGAGTATGATTCTATTTCCCTGACAGTAAATTGCAAAAAAATCAAGGTAAATCTGCGTATCAATGCGAAGTGACATAAAGAAGCAGAGCTATGATGGCTTCCCCATCACGTATCAGTGGCAGCAGGATTAGGCTACTGCAGGGGATTCTGGAAAACCCTCAAATACAGGGCAGCCCTTCTTCCCCTTCTAAAAACAAACAACCATGGATTTGGGGAAGAAAGCCCCCAAAGCCTGACCGCCTTCCATTACAGCATGTGACGGCTGTTGCTGTGCAGGAGCTGGGGAGGCTGTTAGCACCCAGTAACATCTTGTGGGAAATGAGCAGAGCAGGGGGCCCCTACATTTCCTTTGCTAATTTGCCACTTTTCCAGGTGTGGAGCCCTTTTTCCAGGCTACAGTCATAGGCACAGGAGGAGCTGTGATCTTGTAGTTGCTTAAAAACCTGCCCGTGGACAGGCTGGAGCTGGGAGCCCGTCCCTGGCTGGGGCTGCTCCAGGGCAGAGTGAGAGTGGGTGTCAATGCTCTTTGGAGCCTGCTGAAGCCTTGTTCACATTAAAAAGCAAATGAGTGGGTGACAATTAAAGTGGTGTATATTTATATTTTTGACTAAAAAGAGCTCTCCCACAATCCCACTCCACTTATTTCAGCAGAGCGCTGAACTGCCATTAATTTACACTCACCAGAAGAGAGAAGAAATTAGAACATTTGACTTCTTTAAATAAATATTTTCTATTTTAGTGCCTAACACTGTGCACTTCCCTCACAGCCCAGGCAAGAGGTATCAAAAAAGGTTGACAGTACTTGCAATGGTAAAAATTGAGAAATCCCTGTCAGTGTTCGGATATTTGTGGAGCTGTGAAAGGCCAGCCTGTCCCCCAAAAGAGCTGTCACCCAGCAGGAGCTCCCCAGCATCCAACCTTGTGGTGACACAGGTGGCAGGCACAGGTCTCCTCTGCAGGTGTACGTGGGAGCTGGGCAAGAGCTCTGCCCTTCCCAGCCCATCAGTTTGCACTCAGAATAACCTTGCTGAGAAAAAAAACCAACAGGGGTGAGAGGTGGAAAAGAGTGGCAGAATCAAGGCTCTTCTTGGAGTCAGGCAGGGCTACAAGAGCTTTTAAGATGGAGAAGGGAATCCAGCTCAGTTTTGAATGCATGGGAAGCTGAAGTCTGAACTTCCTTTTCACCTCTGGCTCTGCTTTGTGTGAGGTACCACAGGTCTTCCCCCACCCTGCTCTTTGTGCTCAGAGCTGAATTCAGCTCTATGCTGCTCCCAGTGTCTTAAGGAGCCATGCCTGTGCCCAGGGACTAACCCTGGAATAAAGCCCTGCTCTGCTTTATGAAAAGTGAGAGAATGAGTGTTCAGATGAGCAGGAGGTCCTGCTCCCACCCTGCTGTGGGCTGCACCCTCACAAGCAGTCCCGTGGCAACCACTTGGCCACTCAGTGTGGGTCAGACCCTGCTCATTTGACCAAAAGTTACCCCACCACAAAATGCTTTGGAGTGACACCGGCAGGGAGGGAGGGTGAGGGGAGCCAGCCCAGCCCCTCTCATCACAACGTGCAGCTCTGCCAGGCTGAGCAAACCCCGAAGCTCTTCCCGCTGTGTGAAGGGCTGTGAGCCTGTGGTGGAGCAGCCTCCTCCTGGGCATGGAGCTCCACACCCACGATCGTGCCCACCAGTCAGGCTGACAGCTGGCCAAGAGGAGCACAGCTTTGTCCAGGAAGGGACATTAGCTTCCCTTTCAACTGTTCCCCAAGGAAACATTTGGACAGTGGTCCCTGTAATGAGGAGGGTATTAAATTTCTGCTGTTCTGCAGAGGCTTGTGAGAGCCAGGCACTGCCTGGCACTGCTCTGCCTGCAGCAGAGGGGCCGTTCCTACTCTGGCCGTGTTCCCCACAGATACATTCATGAAACTACCTCTACTCCTAGCCCCTTGCTGGCCCTGCTTGTGCAGCCCAAACACTGTCCTGCTGTTTTCAATCAGGGCTGTCAATGACCCTTTTGCAGGATGAGGTCCCTGCCTCTGAAGCAGTTGCATCAGTAGCCTCTTCTGTTCATTGTTGATCTGCAAACCATGACTGCAAAATGATACAGTTGGTTAAATGAGAAAAATCTGTTTTTTCCAGGCACCCTGATGGCACTACTGTGCTCTGTTGCGCTGGCCATCGCCATGTGCACTACAGTGCCCAGTGAGTCTCCCCATTTGGCCTTACCTCCACTGGTGTGACTTGCTGGTGAGGCTCTTCGGTGCATCACCCACCCCATCCCACTTCCTCAGCTCCAGTTTGTTCCTCTGCTCCTCCATATGGCTCAAACGAGGGCTCTGATGCTGATTAAAAAGAACTTTAAAATATATCTGGTTGAATTTACATCTTCAAAGGTCTCTGAGAAATGTTAATCTATATTTTGGAAAAAATTTGAAAGTACATTTTTGAAACAGCTGCTATTTCAGCATATGTGATAAAAGGCGAGGAAACAGAGGGCTGGACGGATGAGTGAGGTGAGGGAAGGCATTTTCTCTCCTTTGGCACGTGGCTGGGGCAGTCAGTGGTGGCTCATGGGCAGCTGTCCAGGCGTGGCCCTGCCCGGTGACCACGGCAAGTCCAAACGAAGCACCGGGCTGTCAGCAGGGCCCTGGGCAGCCCTGGCCGGGTGATGTTTCTCAGGGGGCAAGAGAAGGGAGCAAAAGGCTGAAATGCTGGGGGTGCCTGAGCAGTGGGTGAGCCCTCCTGGCCACGCAGCTGCCCCAGGGGCCGAGGCTGGAGCAGTCCCTGCCCTGCTGGGGGCTGCTGTGGCTCCCTGGGCAGAGCGAGTGCAGCGGGGGCTTGCTGCTCCTAATGCTTGCCTGCCTTTCGTGTGCCTGGGAAGATTAACGACCAGTACAAATACAGATTGATGGAGTCAAAAAGATTTGGCTGCTTAAATCTGTAGCTTTTAGAACAGATGGCTGCTGTAGGACCCCACTGCCTGAAAAAAGCAGGATGCAGGGAAGAAAAGGCTGCCCATGTGTTCCCATCAAACACACACAGTGCCTTTTCTTTGTTTTGGAATGGCACTGGAGGACCATGAGACCACTGGCAGACCATAATGAGCTGAAACTGCTCACCAGGGCATAGCTGTATTTAATATTTAATGACAACTCCAGTACCTGCACAGTGCCACGGAGGCGTGCTCAGGGACTGGTGTGCAGTGCTCCGACAGCCTTGCCACACCCCACTGCCTCTCCCAGGGCGAGACCAGCATGCCAGGAGCCTTCCCTCAGCCAGGAACCACTGCTGGCATCAGTGACTGGTCCCCCATCCTGGCAGGGCTGCCCCCCTTCACCAGTCCTGGCAAGCCCACTGGAGGGGGGCTCAGCCTGAGGAAAGCAATGTGAGTGAACAGCAAAGTACCCACCAGCAGCACTTGCAGATGCCCTAAAGGTGCTATGGGTTCTTTTATGTTCTCCTAAATTAGGTTCATGGGAATTAATTTGGCAATACCAATATGGGAGGCTCAGGAGCACTCCATCATCCTTTATGGGCACATTAATATGGGTTTCAGTCTCTGTCACATTTAGTATCAGCACTTATTTCACACACAGCTGTAGATCAGCTCCCTTTTGATCACAATCTGCCACCCTTTTCTACCATTCAAAGTTATAGCAACATTAATAGTTCAAAAGTAATAGTGCTTACTGTGTGCTGGGTTTCAATAAATTAGGAGGAAGCAACAGTTCCTAAACAAAGACTCCAGAAAGCACCAAAGATGAACTGAATGCAAGCTTTTTCACCCCAATTAACACATCCTTGTCTATTGGCAGAAAGTTTCCATTGCAGCTGTGAGAAAATAATTCCATGGATTATGTCACATCAATTCAAAGTGAAATTCAAAGCCAAAGAGAAAGCAGAAAGCATTCCCTGTGCTCTTACAGAAAATATCACTGCTTCAATTAGGTGCTACAGATGCTTGGAGTAAACATATTTTCCACTGGTTTTCTTAGAACCATACCCACTTAAATCTCCAGTATTCTTCTGCATGTTCATTTCTCATCCCAGTTTAATACCACGCCTCCGGGTGTTAGTGGTTAAAGGGATACTGCCAAGCAATGAAAGCCAAGGAAAGCTGGGATAAGAAGGGAAAATATGGCCTTTATATAGTAAATAAACTTTTCAGCCTTAGTGTTATGGCTGCTGTCAGCATAACTCAGAAGGGAAAAAAATAACCCAGTGCTAGTTGTACCTTTCAGTTCTTGGGCCATGTGAATGTCCAGTTCTCCAGTTTTGAATCTGCTCCCAATCCAATGGAAATAACACACACAACTGAGCATTCAAGCCTCTAATAAATCTCATCTTTGTGCAGAATCCCTGGGATTCAGAACAAAACCAAAGCTAGATAAGACTTCTCAATATTTCAGTAAATACCATCCCCTTTTTCCAGTAAAATCTCGAATTCTAGGAAACCTAGATATCCTTTTGATGTAACAAGCATGGAGCAATAAGGTTGGAAATGAAACATCGAGTAATTAGTACATGTGAACTGCACATGAATATGTGTCACAAATATCTGGATCTCTTCAAAACCAAAACTACAGTTAGCAGCATCCAAAATATGAATGCTCTAGAAGATACAAACCTCCTCTCGCACCAAAGTCCTTCCCAGAAAATTTTCACCTCAAGTTACTACCATGTGTATCCTTCTCTTGCAAAAGTGTGAGCAGAGAACAGGGGAAGAAATCACTGGGTTTATAGGTGTTATAAACTGCAGCTTACTTTGGAGCTAAAACATCCTGGCAGATGGTACCCAGCATCTGGGAGAATGCAAATGCCCAGATATAAAAGTTGTTTTCTTTATTCCTCTTTATTGGGACTCTATTTGGTTACAGTGCATTGTGATAAGATCTATTTCCTATGCTTGTCTCTTAAATTTAAATCTCAAAGCAACGTTTATAAACATTACAACCTATCAGTTATTGCAGTATCACTGATCTGAATTCTGATCAGCGACAGTGTGCATAAATATGTCACATAAAAATATATCTAACAACACTTCCCCAAACAAACATCTAAGAATTTTTTTTAAGAGATGGCTGAGGAAAAAGAAAAAATAGATTACATTAGCATACCTTGTGAAAACAAATGGTTTGACCTTGTAGGAATAAAGGTAGGAACAGCTCCATTAGTCAAGTAAAACCCCCTAAAATTATAAAGGTTGGCTGTTTGAGGGGCAAGAACCAGCTCTCTTCATTCGTCCTTGGCAGCAGCGGGCGCAGCAGGCAGCAGGAGCCATGCAGAGCTCTCCTCAGCCCTGCAGTGACCCTGTGCCACACCAGCTCTGCCCCCAGTCCCGGGGCAGCAGGGGCAGGATGCCACAGCAGCGGGCCCTGAGCCTGTCCCAGCTGGGCACCGGTGAGCTCTGAGCACCCCAGAGGGGAGCAGAGCCGAGATGACACCGGGCTCCAGCCTGGGGAGCCTTGCGGGTCTCGCTGGGGTGCAGCAGCCCAGCAGGCTCCCCACTCCTGCCTTGCCCTTTCCTGTCATTAGCTCTGTGCTCTGTGTAAGTGCGGAAACCTGGGTTTACCCTCTCGGACTGCTGCTGCAGCTCCCCCAGCCCCCCCTAGGGATGCCACACAGATTTTGCTTTTAATCAGTGGTGCTGGAAAACCACAGGACCTCTTTGTTTAGGATAGCAGGTCAAGGCTGTTCCCAGCTGAGATACTGCAGGAGAAAACAACAATCAGAAGGATAGCTTCTTCCCAGCCCCAGCAGCATGCTGAGAACCTTCTGTGACAACTTTCCTGAGGCTGAGGGGAGTGAGCAGCTCGATTTTGCTTGCTAAATTAGCAGCTAGGGTATCAAGGGCTATCTGCAACAGCTGTTCACCTGAAAAACCTAGAAAATATTCCCATCAGAGGCCTGGGAGTCTTTTAAAGGTTGGGTCTCCCTGTAGCATTGCTCTCTTCTTCTGCCATAAAGACAGGTGAGAGTACTCAGGTGACAGGATGCTGGTAAACACAACCTGCTGCAGAACCTGCAGATGGCCCAGCTGTTACCAGAAACAGGAATGGAATGGGAATATTTTCTTCAAACCAAGTAAAATCTAACCATAACAGTTTGTTTCCACAGCCCAATCCCCTTTGTGTAGAGCTCTTGCTCCAGCCCCTTCTCTCCCTCCCCACTACATCCATCCCCCAAGATCCCTGTGGAGAGGCAGCTTCACTCCTGTGCACAGGCTACGGTGCTGCTCCTCATGGACAGGCTTCAGGTTTCTGTTCTGTACCCTGAAGGCCCTTCCTCCCCTTCTCCTGCCTGGCTGCTGGGCTGGCTCAGCTGCCTCCACCTGCCTCACCCCACTGCTCTGGCCAGTCTCTAGCTGCAGCTTTTGGGTTTGGATGGCAAGGGCCAGTCCCACATAGAAAGTCTAATGAGAACCAGGGCTGTCACTCATTCCAAAGCATTTGGAAATCAAGTTGCTGCACTATGTATCGAATTCTGAGCACCTCAGTTTGAAAGGCTTGATTCACCAAGTCATTTCCTTATTGCTGCCCTTGTGTTATTGGTGGTAGCTGCAAATTTCCTTCCCGTCCCCTCATCACAGGGTGGTTCTCTCCTCCCCACAGTGGCATCTGCCTTGCCTATTGTCAGCTCAAACACTTTGTTGGGGATGCCCAGCACCAGCTCCAGATGACCCCCAGCCAGTCTGGTGGAGAACCCTGCAGCCCCCCAGGTGGTCCCTCGGTGCTGTCTCGGGGGTGTTGCTGTTCCAGGGGATGTCACAAGCTGCAATAAGCAAAAAGTTTTTTACACTCCATACCCAGAATGGGACATCACTCTCCAGTGAGATCAGGTGTTCTCCAGAAACTTTCCCTTGTCTTTGGCCAAGTAAATAGTTGCATGCAAGGAAAAGAGAGAAGAGAGAAGAGAGAAACTCCCTTTCGCAAATGTTAGCGTGGTCTGCAAGAAATTCATAGGCTGATGAGATAAAATGAGAGTGTGCTTTTAATAGCAAAAGTATGTTTTCTTTGGCCTAAATGCAACCCAGGGTTTTCCAGTGCTCAGACTTAAGCTAGAGTGATATTAATTATTTAACAGACACAAAAAGAGACCTGAGGAAATTATTCCTCCTTCCTCCTATTCAGTGTGAGGGTACAGCCAACCCTGGATCCGGGATCACTGAGGGATTTTTCATCTGCTCTGAAAACATGAGGTTTAGTTTTCCCTTCATTTCCTTCCTGCTAACAACCTCCTTGGTGCACAAAGCCTTGGAGTTTATCCATGTTCTCTTACCAGGAGCACAGCTTTGGGTGAGCCCAGTCTGAAGTCCATTGCTCGGGCCCTGAAGACAAACACTCACCCTCAGAGGTGCAGCTGGAGCCCACCAAAAACTGCTGCCAGAAGTTTCAGCTCTTTATCCAGTGTCAGGAGGGGGGTGTGGGGTAGAGTTGCTCCCTTCTCAACACCAGGTAAACACAGCTTGCCAAGCAGCTGGGAGGGTGCCACAGGGAGCAGTGTCCATCGGGAATGATCCCCATCCCTGCTGTGCTGCCCGTGCCCCCAGACCCTGGTGCCCATGGGCTGGTCATCCTGGTGGTCACACATCTGGCCCTGCTGATTAGAAATATAGGCAATTAATCTCCTGCCTAAATTTACTGCAAATGCTTCCTGTCATAGCACAGGAACTGCTCTGAGGGATTGTCCTGGGAAATTAACAGCTGTAACAATTTCCAGAATCCAGTGACTGTGCACGCTGTTCCCAGGGCAGATGATTCAGTGGATTCATCCTGTGCTTCATTCTCAGCCTCTCAGCCCCTGACACCAGAGTCCCCAGAAGAACCTATTGCCTTAGCTTCTGCCCCACAGCTTCCTGGCTTTACACCTGGCATGAGACAGACACCACTGGGAAGGCACAGGGGAGTTAATTCTCACTGCACAGGGCAGGGAGCAGCACCCCCTGAACAAACACTGCCTGTAAGATGGGGTTGGCTTCTGCCAGGATTTTACCATCACCACCACCAGCCTTGTTGTGGATGTTTGCTGACTGTGATGTTTAATGCTGGCTGCATTATTTTCACAAGAGTTTGCACAATCTGGGACTACTTGAACTTAATTCAAGAAACCCAAACCAAAACCAAAACCCAAATGGTCAGAAGTCATTCAGATGAGTCCTTTCTTCTTCTCATTTTTCAGGCTGTGTTGAATAATATTTTCTCCACACATAACTAGGGTGGAAACAATGGAGATATGAGGAGGAGTCCTTAGATAAAGCTAAGACATACTGCAAAAGTCAGCCTTTGCAAGAGAAAGGAGCTGAAGTAGGGCAGAATGATACAGGCAAAAGGGACACGTTCCTCATCTATCACATGATTTTATAAGATGCTGTAAGTTAATTTTAAGAGCTGTCTGCAACTGGTCTTCCTAAGGAATTTTCAAGAGAAATCAGTAGGGCTTCAACTTGATGTTAACCCTCCATATGGGAACTTACTTCATTTGCTGTGCAAAACTTCATTTCCATTCATCCCTCCAAGTGGAATATAGTGGGGTGATGCTGGGGGTCTTCTTTTCACCCACTGGATCAAGTTTCTTGTCTTTTATGACCCAGGTGTAGAATTACTACTAAGGCAAAATAATCTTAACAGTATGCTGTAACGCAGCTCCTCCGAGGTGTAGCAAACACCTTCGGGGTGGTTTTGGAATACAGCAGTGCTGCAAACCCCCAGAGAAACCTCACAACACTCACAGCCAACACAACAGCCTAGAATAACTACAGGGAAACAATGAAGAGTCATTTCCTGCTTTTAGCACTGGGCAGACAAGCTCAGTCTTCATCTACTGCCCCACAGCAGCCCTGTGTTGTGGGTTGACCCTGAGTTGATGGACAGTTTTTTAGACTAATGACGCTTCTCGCAATTTACCTATCTAAACCACGTGGAAGGGGCGGGACTCTCTCTTTCGTTCCGGCCGGCCTGCGGGAAGGTCGGGGGCGGGGGGGCTCCGGGCCCGGCCGGGCCGGGGCCCCGGGCCCTTTCTTTTTTCCCCTTTTCTCAACGCCGCAGCACGAACTCTGAATTACCAGTGAAGAAAACTATTTTAGAGCTGCAGGCAGCTGGAGACAGCTATGAACTGCCTTACGGCTAAACTCATTCAGCGCGGCTTTCTCGGGACCGGCGGGTCCCTCTCGCTGCTCAGAGCGGAGCTGGTGGAGTCAGCGAGAGCCAGCAGAGCCTTCTGTTTACAGCCCGAACACTTCGTGTTGAACTGAAGAAAACACCATGCAACCAGCAGCACAAAGAAAGCGAGGCTTTCTTTATTATAAAGCCT